>OU015555.1:1355641-1801181 GCA_907165065.1 Caprimulgus europaeus | reverse complement strand
CTGCACTCCCCAGACTCTGCACTCCCCAGACTCTGCACTCCCCAGACTCTGCACTCCCCAGACTCTGCACTCCCCAGACTCTGCACTCCCCAGACTCTGCACTCCCCAGACTCTGCACTCCCCAGACTCTGCACTCCCAGACTCTGCACTCCCAGACTCTGCACTCCCCAGACTCTGCACTCCCCAGACTCTGCACTCCCCAGACTCTGCACTCCCCAGACTCTGCACTCCCCAGACTCTGCACTCCCCAGACTCTGCACTCCCCAGACTCTGCACTCCCCAGACTCTGCACTCCCCAGACTCTGCACTCCCCAGACTCTGCACTCCCCAGACTCTGCACTCCCCAGACTCTGCACTCCCCAGACTCTGCACTCCCCAGACTCTGCACTCCCCAGACTCTGCACTCCCAGACTCTGCACTCCCAGACTCTGCACTCCCCAGACTCTGCACTCCCCAGACTCTGCACTCCCAGACTCTGCACTCCCCAGACTCTGCACCCCAGACTCTGCACTCCCCAGACTCTGCACTCCCCAGACTCTGCACTCCCCAGACTCTGCACTCCCCAGACTCTGCACTCCCAGACTCTGCAATCCCAGACTCTGCACTCCCCAGACTCTGCACTCCCCAGATCTGCACTCCCCAGACTCTGCACTCCCCAGACTCTGCACTCCCCAGACTCTGCACTCCCCAGACTCTGCACTCCCCAGACTCTGCACTCCCCAGACTCTGCACTCCCCAGACTCTGCATCCCCAGACTCTGCACTCCCCAGACAGACTCTGCACTCCCCAGACTCTGCACTCCCCAGACTCTGCACTCCCAGACTCTGCACTCCCAGACTCTGCACTCCCCAGACTCTGCTCCCCAGACTCTGCACTCCCAGACTCTGCACTCCCCAGACTCTGCACTCCCAGACTCTGCACTCCCCAGACTCTGCACTCCCCAGACTCTGCACTCCCCAGACTCTGCACTCCCCAGACTCTGCACTCCCCAGACTCTGCACTCCCCAGACTCTGCACTCCCCAGACTCTGCACTCCCCAGACTCTGCACTCCCCGACTCTGCACTCCCCAGACTCTGCACTCCCCAGACTCTGCACTCCCCAGACTCTGCACTCCCCAGACTCTGCACTCCCCAGACTCTGCACTCCCCAGACTCTGCACTCCCCAGACTCTGCACTCCCCAGACTCTGCACTCCCCAGACTCTGCACTCCCAGACTCTGCACTCCCCAGACTCTGCACTCCCCAGACTCTGCACTCCCCAGACTCTGCACTCCCCAGACTCTGCACTCCCCAGACTCTGCACTCCCCAGACTCTGCACTCCCCAGACTCTGCACTCCCCAGACTCTGCACTCCCCAGACTCTGCACTCCCCAGACTCTGCACTCCCCAGACTCTGCACTCCCCAGACTCTGCACTCCCCAGACTCTGCACTCCCCAGACTCTGCACTCCCCAGACTCTGCACTCCCCAGACTCTGCACTCCCCAGACTCTGCACTCCCCAGACTCTGCACTCCCCAGACTCTGCACGCGCCAGACTCTGCACGCCCCAGACTCTGCACTCCCCAGACTCTGCACTCCCCAGACTCTGCACTCCCCAGACTCTGCACTCCCCAGACTCTGCACTCCCCAGACTCTGCACTCCCCAGACTCTGCACTCCCCAGACTCTGCACTCCCCAGACTCTGCACTCCCCAGACTCTGCACTCCCCAGACTCTGCACTCCCAGACTCTGCACTCCCCAGACTCTGCACTCCCCAGACTCTGCACTCCCCAGACTCTGCACTCCCCAGACTCTGCACTCCCCAGACTCTGCACTCCCCAGACTCTGCACTCCCCAGACTCTGCACTCCCCAGACTCTGCACTCCCCAGACTCTGCACCCCAGACTCTGCACTCCCCAGACTCTGCACTCCCCAGACTCTGCACTCCCCAGACTCTGCACTCCCCAGACTCTGCACTCCCCAGACTCTGCACTCCCCAGACTCTGCACTCCCCAGACTCTGCACTCCCCAGACTCTGCACTCCCCAGACTCTGCACTCCCCAGACTCTGCACTCCCCAGACTCTGCACTCCCCAGACTCTGCACTCCCCAGACTCTGCACTCCCCAGACTCTGCACTCCCCAGACTCTGCACTCCCCAGACTCTGCACTCCCCAGACTCTGCACTCCCCAGACTCTGCACTCCCCAGACTCTGCACTCCCCAGACTCTGCACTCCCCAGACTCTGCACTCCCCAGACTCTGCACTCCCCAGACTCTGCACTCCCAGACTCTGCACTCCCCAGACTCTGCTCTCCCCAGACTCTGCACTCCCCAGACTCTGCACTCCCCAGACTCTGCACTCCCCAGACTCTGCACTCCCCAGACTCTGCACTCCCCAGACTCTGCACTCCCCAGACTCTGCACTCCCCAGACTCTGCACTCCCCAGACTCTGCACTCCCCAGACTCTGCACTCCCCAGACTGACTCTGCACTCCCCAGACTCTGCACTCCCCAGACTCTGCACTCCCCAGACTCTGCACTCCCCAGACTCTGCACTCCCCAGACTCTGCACTCCCCAGACTCTGCACTCCCCAGACTCTGCACTCCCCAGACTCTGCACTCCCCAGACTCTGCACTCCCCAGACTCTGCACTCCCCAGACTCTGCACTCCCAGACTCTGCACTCCCCAGACTCTGCACTCCCCAGACTCTGCACTCCCCAGACTCTGCACTCCCCAGACTCTGCACTCCCCAGACTCTGCACTCCCCAGACTCTGCACTCCCCAGACTCTGCACTCCCCAGACTCTGCACTCCCCAGACTCTGCACTCCCCAGACTCTGCACTCCCCAGACTCTGCACTCCCCAGACTCTGCACTCCCCAGACTCTGCACTCCCCAGACTCTGCACTCCCCAGACTCTGCACTCCCCAGACTCTGCACTCCCCAGACTCTGCACTCCCCAGACTCTGCACTCCCCAGACTCTGCACTCCCCAGACTCTGCACTCCCCAGACTCTGCACTCCCCAGACTCTGCACTCCCCAGACTCTGCACTCCCCAGACTCTGCACTCCCAGACTCTGCACTCCCCAGACTCTGCACTCCCCAGACTCTGCACTCCCCAGACTCTGCACTCCCCAGACTCTGCACTCCCCCGACTCTGCACTCCCCCGACTCTGCACTCCCCAGACTCTGCACTCCCCAGACTCTGCACTCCCCAGACTCTGCACTCCCCAGACTCTGCACTCCCCAGACTCTGCACTCCCCAGACTCTGCACTCCCCAGACTCTGCACTCCCCAGACTCTGCACTCCCCAGACTCTGCACTCCCCAGACTCTGCACTCCCCAGACTCTGCACTCCCCAGACTCTGCACTCCCCAGACTCTGCACTCCCCAGACTCTGCACTCCCCAGACTCTCCACTCTCCAGACTCTGCACTCCCCAGACTCTGCACTCCCCAGACTCTGCACTCCCCAGACTCTGCACTCCCCAGACTCTGCACTCCCCAGACTCTGCACTCCCCAGACTCTGCACTCCCCAGACTCTGCACTCCCCAGACTCTGCACTCCCCAGACTCTGCACTCCCCAGACTCTGCACTCCCCAGACTCTGCACTCCCCAGACTCTGCACTCCCCAGACTCTGCACTCCCCAGACTCTGCACTCCCCAGACTCTGCACTCCCCAGACTCTGCACTCCCCAGACTCTGCACTCCCCAGACTCTGCACTCCCCAGACTCTGCACTCCCCAGACTCTGCACTCCCCAGACTCTGCACTCCCCAGACTCTGCACTCCCCAGACTCTGCACTCCCCAGACTCTGCACTCCCCAGACTCTGCACTCCCCAGACTCTGCACTCCCCAGACTCTGCACTCCCCAGACTCTGCACTCCCCAGACTCTGCACTCCCCAGACTCTGCACTCCCCAGACTCTGCACTCCCCAGACTCTGCACTCCCCAGACTCTGCACTCCCCAGACTCTGCACTCCCCAGACTCTGCACTCCCCCAGACTCTGCACTCCCCAGACTCTGCACTCCCCAGACTCTGCACTCCCCAGACTCTGCACTCCCCAGACTCTGCACTCCCCAGACTCTGCACTCCCCAGACTCTGCACCTCCCCAGACTCTGCACTCCCCAGACTCTGCACTCCCCAGACTCTGCACTCCCCAGACTCTGCACTCCCCAGACTCTGCACTCCCCAGACTCTGCACTCCCCAGACTCTGCACTCCCCAGACTCTGCACTCCCCAGACTCTGCACTCCCCAGACTCTGCACTCCCCAGACTCTGCACTCCCCAGACTCTGCACTCCCCAGACTCTGCACTCCCCAGACTCTGCACTCCCCAGACTCTGCACTCCCAGACTCTGCACTCCCCAGACTCTGCACTCCCCAGACTCTGCACTCCCCAGACTCTGCACTCCCCAGACTCTGCACTCCCCCAGACTCTGCACTCCCCAGACTCTGCACTCCCCAGACTCTGCACTCCCCAGACTCTGCACTCCCCAGACTCTGCACTCCCCAGCCTCTGCACTCCCCAGACTCTGCACTCCCCAGACTCTGCACTCCCCAGACTCTGCACTCCCCAGACTCTGCACTCCCCAGACTCTGCACTCCCCAGACTCTGCGCTCCCCCAGACTCTGCACTCCCCAGACTCTGCACTCCCCAGACTCTGCACTCCCCAGACTCTGCACTCCCCAGACTCTGCACTCCCCAGACTCTGCACTCCCCAGACTCTGCACTCCCCAGACTCTGCACTCCCCAGACTCTGCACTCCCCAGACTCTGCACTCCCCAGACTCTGCACTCCCCAGACTCTGCACTCTCCAGACTCTGCACTCCCCAGACTCTGCACTCCCCAGACTCTGCACTCCCCAGACTCTGCACTCCCCAGACTCTGCACTCCCCAGACTCTGCACTCCCCAGACTCTGCACTCCCCAGACTCTGCACTCCCCAGACTCTGCACTCCCCAGACTCTGCACTCCCCAGACTCTGCACTCCCCAGACTCTGCACTCCCCAGACTCTGCACTCCCCAGACTCTGCACTCCCCAGACTCTGCACTCCCCAGGACTCTGCACTCCCCAGACTCTGCACTCCCCAGACTCTGCACTCCCCAGACTCTGCACTCCCCAGACTCTGCACTCCCCAGACTCTGCACTCCCCAGACTCTGCACTCCCCAGACTCTGCACTCCCCAGACTCTGCACTCCCCAGACTCTGCACTCCCCAGACTCTGCACTCCCAGACTCTGCACTCCCCAGACTCTGCACTCCCCAGACTCTGCACTCCCCAGACTCTGCACTCCCCAGACTCTGCACTCCCCAGACTCTGCACTCCCAGACTCTGCACTCCCAGACTCTGCACTCCCCAGACTCTGCACTCCCCAGACTCTGCCACTCCCCAGACTCTGCACTCCCCAGACTCTGCACTCCCAGACTCTGCACTCCCCAGACTCTGCACTCCCCAGACTCTGCACTCCCCAGACTCTGCACTCCCCAGACTCTGCACTCCCAGACTCTGCACTCCCCAGACTCTGCACTCCCCAGACTCTGCACTCCCCAGACTCTGCACTCCCCAGACTCTGCACTCCCCAGACTCTGCACTCCCCAGACTCTGCACTCCCCAGACTCTGCACTCCCCAGACTCTGCACTCCCCAGACTCTGCACTCCCCAGACTCTGCACTCCCCAGACTCTGCACTCCCCAGACTCTGCACTCCCCAGACTCTGCACTCCCCCAGACTCTGCACTCCCCAGACTCTGCACTCCCCAGACTCTGCACTCCCCAGACTCTGCACTCCCCAGACTCTGCACTCCCCAGACTCTGCACTCCCCAGACTCTGCACTCCCCAGACTCTGCACTCCCCAGACTCTGCACTCCCCAGACTCTGCACTCCCCAGACTCTGCACTCCCCAGACTCTGCACTCCCCAGACTCTGCACTCCCCAGACTCTGCACTCCCCAGACTCTGCACTCCCCAGACTCTGCACTCCCCAGACTCTGCACTCCCCAGACTCTGCACTCCCCAGACTCTGCACTCCCCAGACTCTGCACTCCCCAGACTCTGCACTCCCCAGACTCTGCACTCCCCAGACTCTGCACTCCCCAGACTCTGCACTCCCCAGACTCTGCACTCCCCAGACTCTGCACTCCCCAGACTCTGCACTCCCCAGACTCTGCACTCCCAGACTCTGCACTCCCCAGACTCTGCACTCCCCAGACTCTGCACTCCCCAGACTCTGCACTCCCCAGACTCTGCACTCCCAGACTCTGCACTCCCCAGACTCTGCACTCCCCAGACTCTGCACTCCCCAGACTCTGCACTCCCCAGACTCTGCACTCCCCAGACTCTGCACTCCCCAGACTCTGCACTCCCCAGACTCTGCACTCCCAGACTCTGCACTCCCCAGACTCTGCACTCCCCAGACTCTGCACTCCCCAGACTCTGCACTCCCAGACTCTGCACTCCCCAGACTCTGCACTCCCCAGACTCTGCACTCCCCAGACTCTGCACTCCCCAGACTCTGCACTCCCCAGACTCTGCACTCCCCAGACTCTGCACTCCCCAGACTCTGCACTCCCCAGACTCTGCACTCCCCAGACTCTGCACTCCCCAGACTCTGCACTCCCAGACTCTGCACTCCCCAGACTCTGCACTCCCCAGACTCTGCACTCCCCAGACTCTGCACTCCCAGACTCTGCACTCCCAGACTCTGCACTCCCCAGACTCTGCACTCCCCAGACTCTGCACTCCCCAGACTCTGCACTCCCCAGACTCTGCACTCCCCAGACTCTGCACTCCCCAGACTCTGCACTCCCCAGACTCTGCACTCCCCAGACTCTGCACTCCCCAGACTCTGCACTCCCCAGACTCTGCACTCCCCAGACTCTGCACTCCCCAGACTCTGCACTCCCAGACTCTGCACTCCCCAGACTCTGCACTCCCCAGACTCTGCACTCCCCAGACTCTGCACTCCCCAGACTCTGCACTCCCAGACTCTGCACTCCCCAGACTCTGCACTCCCCAGACTCTGCACTCCCCAGACTCTGCACTCCCCAGACTCTGCACTCCCCAGACTCTGCACTCCCCAGACTCTGCACTCCCCAGACTCTGCACTCCCCAGACTCTGCACTCCCCAGACTCTGCACTCCCCAGACTCTGCACTCCCCAGACTCTGCACTCCCCAGACTCTGCACTCCCCAGACTCTGCACTCCCCAGACTCTGCACTCCCCAGACTCTGCACTCCCCAGACTCTGCACTCCCCAGACTCTGCACTCCCAGACTCTGCACTCCCAGACTCTGCACTCCCCAGACTCTGCACTCCCCAGACTCTGCACTCCCCAGACTCTGCACTCCCCAGACTCTGCACTCCCCAGACTCTGCACTCCCAGACTCTGCACTCCCCAGACTCTGCACTCCCCAGACTCTGCACTCCCAGACTCTGCACTCCCCAGACTCTGCACTCCCCAGACTCTGCACTCCCCAGACTCTGCACTCCCCAGACTCTGCACTCCCCAGACTCTGCACTCCCAGACTCTGCACTCCCCAGACTCTGCACTCCCCAGACTCTGCACTCCCAGACTCTGCACTCCCCAGACTCTGCACTCCCCAGACTCTGCACTCCCCAGACTCTGCACTCCCCAGACTCTGCACTCCCCAGACTCTGCACTCCCCAGACTCTGCACTCCCCAGACTCTGCACTCCCAGACTCTGCACTCCCCAGACTCTGCACTCCCCAGACTCTGCACTCCCCAGACTCTGCACTCCCCAGACTCTGCACTCCCCAGACTCTGCACTCCCCAGACTCTGCACTCCCCAGACTCTGCACTCCCAGACTCTGCACTCCCCAGACTCTGCACTCCCCAGACTCTGCACTCCCCAGACTCTGCACTCCCCAGACTCTGCACTCCCCAGACTCTGCACTCCCTAGACTCTGCACTCCCCAGACTCTGCACTCCCAGACTCTGCACTCCCCAGACTCTGCACTCCCAGACTCTGCACTCCCCAGACTCTGCACTCCCCAGACTCTGCACTCCCCAGACTCTGCACTCCCCAGACTCTGCACTCCCCAGACTCTGCACTCCCCAGACTCTGCACTCCCCAGACTCTGCACTCCCCAGACTCTGCACTCCCCAGACTCTGCACTCCCCAGACTCTGCACTCCCCAGACTCTGCTCCCAGACTCTGCACTCCCCAGACTCTGCACTCCCCAGACTCTGCACTCCCCAGACTCTGCACTCCCCAGACTCTGCACTCCCCAGACTCTGCACTCCCCAGACTCTGCACTCCCCAGACTCTGCACTCCCCAGACTCTGCACTCCCCAGACTCTGCACTCCCCAGACTCTGCACTCCCAGACTCTGCACTCCCCAGACTCTGCACTCCCCAGACTCTGCACTCCCCAGACTCTGCACTCCCCAGACTCTGCACTCCCCAGACTCTGCACTCCCCAGACTCTGCACTCCCCAGACTCTGCACCCCAGACTCTGCACTCCCCAGACTCTGCACTCCCAGACTCTGCACTCCCAGACTCTGCACTCCCCAGACTCTGCACTCCCCAGACTCTGCACTCCCCAGACTCTGCACTCCCAGACTCTGCACTCCCCAGACTCTGCACTCCCAGACTCTGCACTCCCAGACTCTGCACTCCCCAGACTCTGCATTCCCAGACTCTGCACTCCCCAGACTCTGCACTCCCCAGACTCTGCACTCCCCAGACTCTGCACTCCCCAGACTCTGCACTCCCCAGACTCTGCACTCCCCAGACTCTGCACTCCCCAGACTCTGCACTCCCCAGACTCTGCACTCCCCAGACTCTGCACTCCCCAGACTCTGCACTCCCCAGACTCTGCACTCCCAGACTCTGCACTCCCCAGACTCTGCATCCCCAGACTCTGCACTCCCCAGACTCTGCACTCCCCAGACTCTGCACTCCCCAGACTCTGCACTCCCAGACTCTGCACTCCCCAGACTCTGCACTCCCCAGACTCTGCACTCCCCAGACTCTGCACTCCCCAGACTCTGCACTCCCCAGACTCTGCACTCCCCAGACTCTGCACTCCCCAGACTCTGCACTCCCCAGACTCTGCACTGCCCAGACTCTGCACTCCCCAGACTCTGCACTCCCCAGACTCTGCACCCAGACTCTGCACTCCCCAGACTCTGCACTCCCCAGACTCTGCACTCCCCAGACTCTGCACTCCCCAGACTCTGCACTCCCCAGACTCTGCACTCCCCAGACTCTGCACTCCCCAGACTCTGCACTCCCCAGACTCTGCACTCCCCAGACTCTGCACTCCCCAGACTCTGCACTCCCCAGACTCTGCACTCCCCAGACTCTGCCCTCCCCAGCCTCTGCACTCCCCAGACTCTGCACTCCCCAGACTCTGCACTCCCCAGACTCTGCACTCCCCAGACTCTGCACTCCCCAGACTCTGCACTCCCCAGACTCTGCACTCCCCAGACTCTGCACTCCCCAGCCTCTGCACTCCCCAGACTCTGCACTCCCCAGACTCTGCACTCCCCAGACTCTGCACTCCCCAGACTCTGCACTCCCCAGACTCTGCACTCCCCAGACTCTGCACTCCCCAGACTCTGCACTCCCCAGACTCTGCACTCCCCAGACTCTGCACTCCCCAGACTCTGCACTCCCCAGACTCTGCACTCCCCAGACTCTGCACTCCCCAGACTCTGCACTCCCCAGACTCTGCACTCCCCAGACTCTGCACTCCCCAGACTCTGCACTCCCCAGACTCTGCACTCCCCAGACTCTGCACTCCCCAGACTCTGCACTCCCCAGACTCTGCACTCCCCAGACTCTGCACTCCCCAGACTCTGCACTCCCCAGACTCTGCACTCCCCAGACTCTGCACTCCCCAGACTCTGCACTCCCCAGACTCTGCACTCCCCAGACTCTGCACTCCCCAGACTCTGCACTCCCCAGACTCTGCACTCCCCAGACTCTGCACTCCCCAGACTCTGCACTCCCCAGACTCTGCACTCCCCAGACTCTGCACTCCCCAGACTCTGCACTCCCCAGACTCTGCATCCCCCGACCCTGCACTCCCCAGACTCTGCACTCCCCAGACTCTGCACTCCCCAGACTCTGCACTCCCCAGACTCTGCACTCCCCAGACTCTGCACTCCCCAGACTCTGCACTCCCCAGACTCTGCACTCCCCAGACTCTGCACTCCCCAGACTCTGCACTCCCCAGACTCTGCACTCCCCAGACTCTGCACTCCCCAGACTCTGCACTCCCCAGACTCTGCACTCCCCAGACTCTGCACTCCCCAGACTCTGCACTCCCAGACTCTGCACTCCCCAGACTCTGCACTCCCCAGACTCTGCACTCCCCAGACTCTGCACTCCCCAGACTCTGCACTCCCAGACTCTGCACTCCCCAGACTCTGCACTCCCCAGACTCTGCACTCCCCAGACTCTGCACTCCCAGACTCTGCACTCCCCAGACTCTGCACTCCCAGACTCTGCACTCCCCAGACTCTGCACTCCCCAGACTCTGCACTCCCCAGACTCTGCACTCCCCAGACTCTGCACTCCCCAGACTCTGCACTCCCCAGACTCTGCACTCCCCAGACTCTGCACTCCCCAGACTCTGCACTCCCCAGACTCTGCACTCCCAGACTCTGCACTCCCCAGACTCTGCACTCCCCAGACTCTGCACTCCCCAGACTCTGCACTCCCCAGACTCTGCACTCCCAGACTCTGCACTCCCCAGACTCTGCACTCCCCAGACTCTGCACTCCCCAGACTCTGCACTCCCAGACTCTGCACTCCCAGACTCTGCACTCCCAGACTCTGCACTCCCCAGACTCTGCACTCCCCAGACTCTGCACTCCCCAGACTCTGCACTCCCCAGACTCTGCACTCCCCAGACTCTGCACTCCCCAGACTCTGCACTCCCCAGACTCTGCACTCCCCAGACTCTGCACTCCCCAGACTCTGCACTCCCCAGACTCTGCACTCCCCAGACTCTGCACTCCCCAGACTCTGCACTCCCCAGACTCTGCACTCCCCAGACTCTGCACTCCCCAGACTCTGCACTCCCCAGACTCTGCACTCCCCAGACTCTGCACTCCCCAGACTCTGCACTCCCCAGACTCTGCACTCCCCAGACTCTGCACTCCCCAGACTCTGCACTCCCCAGACTCTGCACTCCCCAGACTCTGCACTCCCCAGACTCTGCACTCCCCAGACTCTGCAACTCCCCAGACTCTGCACTCCCCAGACTCTGCACTCCCCAGACTCTGCACTCCCCAGACTCTGCACTCCCCAGACTCTGCACTCCCCAGACTCTGCACTCCCCAGACTCTGCACTCCCCAGACTCTGCACTCCCCAGACTCTGCACTCCCCAGACTCTGCACTCCCCAGACTCTGCACTCCCCAGACTCTGCACTCCCCAGACTCTGCACTCCCCAGACTCTGCACTCCCCAGACTCTGCACTCCCCAGACTCTGCACTCCCCAGACTCTGCACTCCCCAGACTCTGCACTCCCAGACTCTGCACTCCCCAGACTCTGCACTCCCAGACTCTGCACTCCCAGACTCTGCACTCCCCAGACTCTGCACTCCCCAGACTCTGCACTCCCCAGACTCTGCACTCCCCAGACTCTGCACTCCCCAGACTCTGCACTCCCCAGACTCTGCACTCCCCAGACTGACTCTGCACTCCCCAGACTCTGCACTCCCCAGACTGACTCTGCACTCCCCAGACTCTGCACTCCCCAGACTCTGCACTCCCCAGACTCTGCACTCCCCAGACTCTGCACTCCCCAGACTCTGCACTCCCCAGACTCTGCACTCCCCAGACTCTGCACTCCCCAGACTCTGCACTCCCCAGACTCTGCACTCCCCAGACTCTGCACTCCCCAGACTCTGCACTCCCAGACTCTGCACTCCCCAGACTCTGCACTCCCAGACTCTGCACTCCCCAGACTCTGCACTCCCCAGACTCTGCCCTCCCCAGACTCTGCACTCCCCAGACTCTGCACTCCCCAGACTCTGCACTCCCCAGACTCTGCACTCCCCAGACTCTGCACTCCCCAGACTCTGCACTCCCCAGACTCTGCACTCCCCAGACTCTGCACTCCCCAGACTCTGCACTCCCCAGACTCTGCACTCCCCAGACTCTGCACTCCCCAGACTCTGCACTCCCCAGACTCTGCACTCCCCAGACTCTGCACTCCCCAGACTCTGCACTCCCCAGACTCTGCACTCCCCAGACTCTTGCACTCCCCAGACTCTGCACTCCCCAGACTCTGCACTCCCCAGACTCTGCACTCCCCAGACTCTGCACTCCCCAGACTCTGCACTCCCCAGACTCTGCACTCCCCAGACTCTGCACTCCCCAGACTCTGCACTCCCCAGACTCTGCACTCCCCAGACTCTGCACTCCCCAGACTCTGCACTCCCAGGACTCTGCACTCCCCAGACTCTGCACTCCCCAGACTCTGCACTCCCCAGACTCTGCACTCCCCAGACTCTGCACTCCCCAGACTCTGCACTCCCCAGACTCTGCACTCCCCAGACTCTGCACTCCCCAGACTCTGCACTCCCCAGACTCTGCACTCCCCAGACTCTGCACTCCCCAGACTCTGCACTCCCCAGATCTCTGCACTCCCCAGACTCTGCACTCCCCAGACTCTGCACTCCCCAGACTCTGCACTCCCCAGACTCTGCACTCCCCAGACTCTGCACTCCCCAGACTCTGCACTCCCCAGACTCTGCACTCCCCAGACTCTGCACTCCACAGACTCTGCACTCCCAGACTCTGCACTCCCCAGACTCTGCACCCCCAGACTCTGCACTCCCCAGACTCTGCACTCCCAGACTCTGCACTCCCCAGACTCTGCACTCCCCAGACTCTGCACTCCCCAGACTCTGCACTCCCCAGACTCTGCACTCCCAGACTCTGCACTCCCCAGACTCTGCACTCCCAGACTCTGCACTCCCCAGACTCTGCACTCCCCAGACTCTGCACTCCCCAGACTCTGCACTCCCCAGACTCTGCACTCCCCAGACTCTGCACTCCCCAGACTCTGCACTCCCCAGACTCTGCACTCCCCAGACTCTGCACTCCCCAGACTCTGCACTCCCCAGACTCTGCACTCCCAGACTCTGCACTCCCCAGACTCTGCACTCCCCAGACTCTGCACTCCCAGACTCTGCACTCCCCAGACTCTGCACTCCCCAGACTCTGCACTCCCCAGACTCTGCACTCCCCAGACTCTGCACTCCCCAGACTCTGCACTCCCCAGACTCTGCGCACCCCAGACTCTGCACTCCCCAGACTCTGCACTCCCCAGACTCTGCACTCCCCAGACTCTGCACTCCCCAGACTCTGCACTCCCCAGACTCTGCACTCCCCAGACTCTGCACTCCCAGACTCTGCACTCCCCAGACTCTGCACTCCCCAGACTCTGCACTCCCCAGACTCTGCACTCCCCAGACTCTGCACTCCCCAGACTCTGCACTCCCAGACTCTGCACTCCCAGACTCTGCACTCCCCAGACTCTGCACTCCCAGACTCTGCACTCCCCAGACTCTGCACTCCCCAGACTCTGCACTCCCCAGACTCTGCACTCCCCAGACTCTGCACTCCCAGACTCTGCACTCCCCAGACTCTGCACTCCCCAGACTCTGCACTCCCCAGACTCTGCACTCCCCAGACTCTGCACTCCCCAGACTCTGCACTCCCCAGACTCTGCACTCCCCAGACTCTGCACTCCCCAGACTCTGCACTCCCCAGACTCTGCACTCCCCAGACTCTGCACTCCCCAGACTCTGCACTCCCCAGACTCTGCACTCCCCAGACTCTGCACTCCCCAGACTCTGCACTCCCCAGACTCTGCACTCCCCAGACTCTGCACTCCCCAGACTCTGCACTCCCCAGACTCTGCACTCCCCAGACTCTGCACTCCCCAGACTCTGCACTCCCCAGACTCTGCACTCCCCAGACTCTGCACTCCCCAGACTCTGCACTCCCCAGACTCTGCACTCCCCAGACTCTGCACTCCCCAGACTCTGCACTCCCCAGACTCTGCACTCCCCAGACTCTGCACTCCCCAGACTCTGCACTCCCCAGACTCTGCACTCCCAGACTCTGCACTCCCAGACTCTGCACTCCCCAGACTCTGCACTCCCCAGACTCTGCACTCCCCAGACTCTGCACTCCCCAGACTCTGCACTCCCCAGACTCTGCACTCCCCAGACTCTGCACTCCCCAGACTCTGCACTCCCCAGACTCTGCACTCCCCAGACCTCTGCACTCCCCAGACTCTGCACTCCCCAGACTCTGCACTCCCCAGACTCTGCACTCCCAGACTCTGCACTCCCCAGACTCTGCACTCCCCAGACTCTGCACCCCAGACTCTGCACTCCCCAGACTCTGCACTCCCCAGACTCTGCACTCCCCAGACTCTGCACTCCCCAGACTCTGCACTCCCCAGACTCTGCACTCCCCAGACTCTGCACTCCCCAGACTCTGCACTCCCCAGACTCTGCACTCCCCAGACTCTGCACTCCCCAGACTCTGCACTCCCCAGACTCTGCACTCCCCAGACTCTGCACTCCCCAGACTCTGCACTCCCCAGACTCTGCACTCCCCAGACTCTGCACTCCCCAGACTCTGCACTCCCCAGACTCTGCACTCCCCAGACTCTGCACTCCCCAGACTCTGCACTCCCCAGACTCTGCACTCCCCAGACTCTGCACTCCCCAGACTCTGCACTCCCCAGACTCTGCACTCCCCAGACTCTGCACTCCCCAGACTCTGCACTCCCCAGACTCTGCACTCCCCAGACTCTGCACTCCCCAGACTCTGCACTCCCCAGACTCTGCACTCCCCAGACTCTGCACTCCCCAGACTCTGCACTCCCCAGACTCTGCACTCCCCAGACTCTGCACTCCCCAGACTCTGCACTCCCCAGACTCTGCACTCCCCAGACTCTGCACTCCCCAGACTCTGCACCCCAGACTCTGCACTCCCCAGACTCTGCACTCCCCAGACTCTGCACTCCCCAGACTCTGCACTCCCCAGACTCTGCACTCCCCAGACTCTGCACTCCCCAGACTCTGCACTCCCCAGACTCTGCACTCCCCAGACTCTGCACTCCCCAGACTCTGCACTCCCCAGACTCTGCACTCCCCAGACTCTGCACTCCCCAGACTCTGCACTCCCCAGACTCTGCACTCCCCAGACTCTGCACTCCCCAGACTCTGCACCCCCAGACTCTGCACTCCCCAGACTCTGCACTCCCCAGACTCTGCACTCCCCAGACTCTGCACTCCCCAGACTCTGCACTCCCCAGACTCTGCACTCCCCAGACTCTGCACTCCCCAGACTCTGCACTCCCCAGACTCTGCACTCCCCAGACTCTGCACTCCCCAGACTCTGCACTCCCCAGACTCTGCACTCCCCAGACTCTGCACTCCCCAGACTCTGCACTCCCCAGACTCTGCACTCCCGAGACTCTGCACCCCCCAGACTCTGCACTCCCCAGACTCTGCACTCCCCAGACTCTGCACTCCCCAGACTCTGCACTCCCCAGACTCTGCACTCCCCAGACTCTGCACTCCCCAGACTCTGCACTCCCCAGACTCTGCACTCCCCAGACTCTGCACTCCCCAGACTCTGCACTCCCCAGACTCTGCACTCCCCAGACTCTGCACTCCCCAGACTCTGCACTCCCCAGACTCTGCACTCCCCAGACTCTGCACTCCCCAGACTCTGCACTCCCCAGACTCTGCACTCCCCAGACTCTGCACTCCCCAGACTCTGCACTCCCCAGACTCTGCACTCCCCAGACTCTGCACTCCCCAGACTCTGCACTCCCCAGACTCTGCACTCCCCAGACTCTGCACTCCCCAGACTCTGCACTCCCCAGACTCTGCACTCCCCAGACTCTGCACTCCCCAGACTCTGCACTCCCCAGACTCTGCACTCCCCAGACTCTGCACTCCCCAGACTCTGCACTCCCCAGACTCTGCACTCCCCAGACTCTGCACTCCCCAGACTCTGCACTCCCCAGACTCTGCACTCCCCAGACTCTGCACTCCCCAGACTCTGCACTCCCCAGACTCTGCACTCCCCAGACTCTGCACTCCCCAGACTCTGCACTCCCCAGACTCTGCACTCCCCAGACTCTGCACTCCCCAGACTCTGCACTCCCCAGACTCTGCACTCCCAGACTCTGCACTCCCCAGACTCTGCACTCCCCAGACTCTGCACTCCCCAGACTCTGCACTCCCCAGACTCTGCACTCCCCAGACTCTGCACTCCCCAGACTCTGCACTCCCCAGACTCTGCACTCCCCAGACTCTGCACTCCCCAGACTCTGCACTCCCAGACTCTGCACTCCCCAGACTCTGCACTCCCCAGACTCTGCACTCCCCAGACTCTGCACTCCCCAGACTCTGCACTCCCCAGACTCTGCACTCCCCAGACTCTGCACTCCCCAGACTCTGCACTCCCCAGACTCTGCACTCCCCAGACTCTGCACTCCCCAGACTCTGCACTCCCCAGACTCTGCACTCCCCAGACTCTGCACTCCCCAGACTCTGCACTCCCCAGACTCTGCACTCCCCAGACTCTGCACTCCCCAGACTCTGCACTCCCCAGACTCTGCACTCCCCAGACTCTGCACTCCCCAGACTCTGCACTCCCCAGACTCTGCACTCCCCAGACTCTGCACTCCCCAGACTCTGCACTCCCCAGACTCTGCACTCCCCAGACTCTGCACTCCCCAGACTCTGCACTCCCCAGACTCTGCACTCCCCAGACTCTGCACTCCCCAGACTCTGCACTCCCCAGACTCTGCACTCCCCAGACTCTGCACTCCCCAGACTCTGCACTCCCCAGACTCTGCACTCCCCAGACTCTGCACTCCCCAGACTCTGCACTCCCCAGACTCTGCACTCCCCAGACTCTGCACTCCCCAGACTCTGCACTCCCCAGACTCTGCACTCCCCAGACTCTGCACTCCCCAGACTCTGCACTCCCCAGACTCTGCACTCCCCAGACTCTGCACTCCCCAGACTCTGCACTCCCCAGACTCTGCACTCCCCAGACTCTGCACTCCCCAGACTCTGCACTCCCCAGACTCTGCACTCCCCAGACTCTGCACTCCCCAGACTCTGCACTCCCCAGACTCTGCACTCCCCAGACTCTGCACTCCCCAGACTCTGCACTCCCCAGACTCTGCACTCCCCAGACTCTGCACTCCCCAGACTCTGCACTCCCCAGACTCTGCACTCCCCAGACTCTGCTCCCCAGACTCTGCACTCCCCAGACTCTGCACTCCCCAGACTCTGCACTCCCCAGACTCTGCACTCCCCAGACTCTGCACTCCCCAGACTCTGCACTCCCCAGACTCTGCACTCCCCAGACTCTGCACTCCCCAGACTCTGCACTCCCCAGACTCTGCACTCCCCAGACTCTGCACTCCCCAGACTCTGCACTCCCCAGACTCTGCACTCCCCAGACTCTGCACTCCCCAGACTCTGCACTCCCCAGACTCTGCACTCCCCAGACTCTGCACTCCCCAGACTCTGCACTCCCCAGACTCTGCACTCCCCAGACTCTGCACTCCCCAGACTCTGCACTCCCCAGACTCTGCACTCCCCAGACTCTGCACTCCCCAGACTCTGCACTCCCCAGACTCTGCACTCCCCAGACTCTGCACTCCCCAGACTCTGCACTCCCCAGACTCTGCACTCCCCAGACTCTGCACTCCCCAGACTCTGCACTCCCCAGACTCTGCACTCCCCAGACTCTGCACTCCCCAGACTCTGCACTCCCCAGACTCTGCACTCCCCAGACTCTGCACTCCCCAGACTCTGCACTCCCCAGACCCCCCCCCAGACTCTGCACTCCCCAGACTCTGCACTCCCCAGACTCTGCACTCCCCAGACTCTGCACTCCCCAGACTCTGCACTCCCCAGACTCTGCACTCCCCAGACTCTGCACTCCCCAGACTCTGCACTCCCCAGACTCTGCACTCCCAGACTCTGCACTCCCCAGACTCTGCACTCCCCAGACTCTGCACTCCCCAGACTCTGCACTCCCCAGACTCTGCACTCCCCAGACTCTGCACTCCCCAGACTCTGCACTCCCCAGACTCTGCACTCCCCAGACTCTGCACTCCCCAGACTCTGCACTCCCCAGACTCTGCACTCCCCAGACTCTGCACTCCCCAGACTCTGCACTCCCCAGCCTCTGCACTCCCCAGACTCTGCACTCCCCAGACTCTGCACTCCCCAGACTCTGCACTCCCCAGACTCTGCACTCCCCAGACTCTGCACTCCCCAGACTCTGCACTCCCCAGACTCTGCACTCCCCAGACTCTGCACTCCCCAGACTCTGCACTCCCCAGACTCTGCACTCCCCAGACTCTGCACTCCCCAGACTCTGCACTCCCCCGACTCTGCACTCCCCAGACTCTGCACTCCCCAGACTCTGCACTCCCCAGACTCTGCACTCCCCAGACTCTGCACTCCCCAGACTCTGCCCTCCCCAGACTCTGCACTCCCCAGACTCTGCACTCCCCAGACTCTGCACTCCCCAGACTCTGCACTCCCCAGACTCTGCACTCCCCAGACTCTGCACTCCCCAGACTCTGCACTCCCCAGACTCTGCACTCCCCAGACTCTGCACTCCCCAGACTCTGCACTCCCCAGACTCTGCACTCCCCAGACTCTGCACTCCCCAGACTCTGCACTCCCCAGACTCTGCACTCCCCAGACTCTGCACTCCCCAGACTCTGCACTCCCCAGACTCTGCACTCCCCAGACTCTGCACTCCCCAGACTCTGCACTCCCCAGACTCTGCACTCCCCAGACTCTGCACTCCCCAGACTCTGCACTCCCCAGACTCTGCACTCCCCAGACTCTGCACTCCCCAGACTCTGCACTCCCCAGACTCTGCACTCCCCAGACTCTGCACTCCCCAGACTCTGCACTCCCCAGACTCTGCACTCCCACACTCTGCACTCCCCAGACTCTGCACTCCCCAGACTCTGCTCTCCCCAGACTCTGCACTCCCCAGACTCTGCACTCCCCAGACTCTGCACTCCCCAGACTCTGCACTCCCCAGACTCTGCACTCCCCAGACTCTGCACTCCCCAGACTCTGCACTCCCCAGACTCTGCACTCCCCAGACTCTGCACTCCCCAGACTCTGCACTCCCCAGACTCTGCACTCCCCAGACTCTGCACTCCCCAGACTCTGCACTCCCCAGACTCTGCACTCCCCAGACTCTGCACTCCCCAGACTCTGCACTCCCCAGACTCTGCACTCCCCAGACTCTGCACTCCCCAGACTCTGCACTCCCCAGACTCTGCACTCCCCAGACTCTGCACTCCCCAGACTCTGCACTCCCCAGACTCTGCACTCCCCAGACTCTGCACTCCCCAGACTCTGCACTCCCCAGACTCTGCACTCCCCAGACTCTGCACTCCCCAGACTCTGCACTCCCCAGACTCTGCACTCCCCAGACTCTGCACTCCCCAGACTCTGCACTCCCCAGACTCTGCACTCCCCAGACTCTGCACTCCCCAGACTCTGCACTCCCCAGACTCTGCACTCCCCAGACTCTGCACTCCCCAGACTCTGCACTCCCCAGACTCTGCACTCCCCAGACTCTGCACTCCCCAGACTCTGCACTCCCCAGACTCTGCACTCCCCAGACTCTGCACTCCCCAGACTCTGCACTCCCCAGACTCTGCACTCCCCCAGACTCTGCACTCCCCAGACTCTGCACTCCCCAGACTCTGCACTCCCCAGACTCTGCACTCCCCAGACTCTGCACTCCCCAGACTCTGCACTCCCCAGACTCTGCACTCCCCAGACTCTGCACTCCCCAGACTCTGCACTCCCCAGACTCTGCACTCCCCAGACTCTGCACTCCCCAGACTCTGCACTCCCCAGACTCTGCACTCCCCAGACTCTGCACTCCCCAGACTCTGCACTCCCCCAGACTCTGCACTCCCCAGACTCTGCACTCCCCAGACTCTGCACTCCCCAGACTCTGCACTCCCCAGACTCTGCACTCCCCAGACTCTGCACTCCCCAGACTCTGCACTCCCCAGACTCTGCACTCCCAGACTCTGCACTCCCCAGACTCTGCACTCCCCAGACTCTGCACTCCCCAGACTCTGCACTCCCCAGACTCTGCACTCCCCAGACTCTGCACTCCCCAGACTCTGCACTCCCCAGACTCTGCACTCCCCAGACTCTGCACTCCCCAGACTCTGCACTCCCCAGACTCTGCACTCCCCAGACTCTGCACTCCCCAGACTCTGCACTCCCCAGACTCTGCACTCCCCAGACTCTGCACTCCCCAGACTCTGCACTCCCCAGACTCTGCACTCCCCAGACTCTGCACTCCCCAGACTCTGCACTCCCCAGACTCTGCACTCCCCAGACTCTGCACTCCCCAGACTCTGCACTCCCCAGACTCTGCACTCCCCAGACTCTGCACTCCCCAGACTCTGCACTCCCCAGACTCTGCACTCCCCAGACTCTGCACTCCCCAGACTCTGCACTCCCCAGACTCTGCACTCCCCAGACTCTGCACTCCCCAGACTCTGCACTCCCCAGACTCTGCACTCCCCAGACTCTGCACTCCCCAGACTCTGCACTCCCCAGACTCTGCACTCCCCAGACTCTGCACTCCCCAGACTCTGCACTCCCCAGACTCTGCACTCCCCAGACTCTGCACTCCCCAGACTCTGCACTCCCCAGACTCTGCACTCCCCAGACTCTGCACTCCCCAGACTCTGCACTCCCCAGACTCTGCACTCCCCAGACTCTGCACTCCCCAGACTCTGCACTCCCCAGACTCTGCACTCCCCAGACTCTGCACTCCCCAGACTCTGCACTCCCCAGACTCTGCACTCCCCAGACTCTGCACTCCCCAGACTCTGCACTCCCAGACTCTGCACTCCCCAGACTCTGCACTCCCCAGACTCTGCACTCCCCAGACTCTGCACTCCCCAGACTCTGCACTCCCCAGACTCTGCACTCCCCAGACTCTGCACTCCCCAGACTCTGCACTCCCCAGACTCTGCACTCCCCAGACTCTGCACTCCCCAGACTCTGCACTCCCCAGACTCTGCACTCCCCAGACTCTGCACTCCCCAGACTCTGCACTCCCCAGACTCTGCACTCCCCAGACTCTGCACTCCCCAGACTCTGCACTCCCCAGACTCTGCACTCCCCAGACTCTGCACTCCCCAGACTCTGCACTCCCCAGACTCTGCACTCCCCAGACTCTGCACTCCCCAGACTCTGCACTCCCCAGACTCTGCACTCCCCAGACTCTGCACTCCCCAGACTCTGCACTCCCCAGACTCTGCACTCCCCAGACTCTGCACTCCCCAGACTCTGCACTCCCCAGACTCTGCACTCCCCAGACTCTGCACTCCCCAGACTCTGCACTCCCCAGACTCTGCACTCCCCAGACTCTGCACTCCCCAGACTCTGCACTCCCCAGACTCTGCACTCCCCAGACTCTGCACTCCCCAGACTCTGCACTCCCCAGACTCTGCACTCCCAGACTCTGCACTCCCCAGACTCTGCACTCCCCAGACTCTGCACTCCCCAGACTCTGCACTCCCCAGACTCTGCACTCCCCAGACTCTGCACTCCCCAGACTCTGCACTCCCCAGACTCTGCACTCCCCAGACTCTGCACTCCCCAGACTCTGCACTCCCCAGACTCTGCACTCCCCAGACTCTGCACTCCCCAGACTCTGCACTCCCCAGACTCTGCACTCCCCAGACTCTGCACTCCCCAGACTCTGCACTCCCCAGACTCTGCACTCCCCAGACTCTGCACTCCCCAGACTCTGCACTCCCCAGACTCTGCACTCCCCAGACTCTGCACTCCCCAGACTCTGCACTCCCCAGACTCTGCACTCCCCAGACTCTGCACTCCCCAGACTCTGCACTCCCCAGACTCTGCACTCCCCAGACTCTGCACTCCCCAGACTCTGCACTCCCCAGACTCTGCACTCCCCAGACTCTGCACTCCCCAGACTCTGCACTCCCCAGACTCTGCACTCCCCAGACTCTGCACTCCCCAGACTCTGCACTCCCCAGACTCTGCACTCCCCAGACTCTGCACTCCCCAGACTCTGCACTCCCCAGACTCTGCACTCCCAGACTCTGCACTCCCCAGACTCTGCACTCCCCAGACTCTGCACTCCCCAGACTCTGCACTCCCCAGACTCTGCACTCCCCAGACTCTGCACTCCCCAGACTCTGCACTCCCCAGACTCTGCACTCCCCAGACTCTGCACTCCCCAGACTCTGCACTCCCCAGACTCTGCACTCCCCAGACTCTGCACTCCCCAGACTCTGCACTCCCCAGACTCTGCACTCCCCAGACTCTGCACTCCCCAGACTCTGCACTCCCCAGACTCTGCACTCCCCAGACTCTGCACTCCCCAGACTCTGCACTCCCCAGACTCTGCACTCCCCAGACTCTGCACTCCCCAGACTCTGCACTCCCCAGACTCTGCACTCCCCAGACTCTGCACTCCCCAGACTCTGCACTCCCCAGACTCTGCACTCCCCAGACTCTGCACTCCCCAGACTCTGCACTCCCCAGACTCTGCACTCCCCAGACTCTGCACTCCCCAGACTCTGCACTCCCCAGACTCTGCACTCCCAGACTCTGCACTCCCCAGACTCTGCACTCCCCAGACTCTGCACTCCCCAGACTCTGCACTCCCCAGACTCTGCACTCCCCAGACTCTGCACTCCCCAGACTCTGCACTCCCCAGACTCTGCACTCCCCAGACTCTGCACTCCCCAGACTCTGCACTCCCCAGACTCTGCACTCCCCAGACTCTGCACTCCCCAGACTCTGCACTCCCCAGACTCTGCACTCCCCAGACTCTGCACTCCCCAGACTCTGCACTCCCCAGACTCTGCACTCCCCAGACTCTGCACTCCCCAGACTCTGCACTCCCCAGACTCTGCACTCCCCAGACTCTGCACTCCCCAGACTCTGCACTCCCCAGACTCTGCACTCCCCAGACTCTGCACTCCCCAGACTCTGCACTCCCCAGACTCTGCACTCCCCAGACTCTGCACTCCCCAGACTCTGCACTCCCCAGACTCTGCACTCCCCAGACTCTGCACTCCCCAGACTCTGCACTCCCCAGACTCTGCACTCCCCAGACTCTGCACTCCCCAGACTCTGCACTCCCCAGACTCTGCACTCCCCAGACTCTGCACTCCCCAGACTCTGCACTCCCCAGACTCTGCACTCCCCAGACTCTGCACTCCCCAGACTCTGCACTCCCCAGACTCTGCACTCCCCAGACTCTGCACTCCCCAGACTCTGCACTCCCCAGACTCTGCACTCCCCAGACTCTGCACTCCCCAGACTCTGCACTCCCCAGACTCTGCACTCCCCAGACTCTGCACTCCCCAGACTCTGCACTCCCCAGACTCTGCACTCCCCAGACTCTGCACTCCCCAGACTCTGCACTCCCCAGACTCTGCACTCCCCAGACTCTGCACTCCCCAGACTCTGCACTCCCCAGACTCTGCACTCCCCAGACTCTGCACTCCCCAGACTCTGCACTCCCCAGACTCTGCACTCCCCAGACTCTGCACTCCCCAGACTCTGCACTCCCCAGACTCTGCACTCCCCAGACTCTGCACTCCCCAGACTCTGCACTCCCCAGACTCTGCACTCCCCAGACTCTGCACTCCCCAGACTCTGCACTCCCCAGACTCTGCACTCCCCAGACTCTGCACTCCCAGACTCTGCACTCCCCAGACTCTGCACTCCCCAGACTCTGCACTCCCCAGACTCTGCACTCCCCAGACTCTGCACTCCCCAGACTCTGCACTCCCCAGACTCTGCACTCCCCAGACTCTGCACTCCCCAGACTCTGCACTCCCCAGACTCTGCACTCCCCAGACTCTGCACTCCCCAGACTCTGCACTCCCCAGACTCTGCACTCCCCAGACTCTGCACTCCCCAGACTCTGCACTCCCCAGACTCTGCACTCCCCAGACTCTGCACTCCCCAGACTCTGCACTCCCCAGACTCTGCACTCCCCAGACTCTGCACTCCCCAGACTCTGCACTCCCCAGACTCTGCACTCCCCAGACTCTGCACTCCCCAGACTCTGCACTCCCCAGACTCTGCACTCCCCAGACTCTGCACTCCCCAGACTCTGCACTCCCCAGACTCTGCACTCCCCAGACTCTGCACTCCCCAGACTCTGCACTCCCCAGACTCTGCACTCCCCAGACTCTGCACTCCCCAGACTCTGCACTCCCCAGACTCTGCACTCCCCAGACTCTGCACTCCCCAGACTCTGCACTCCCCAGACTCTGCACTCCCCAGACTCTGCACTCCCCAGACTCTGCACTCCCCAGACTCTGCACTCCCCAGACTCTGCACTCCCCAGACTCTGCACTCCCCAGACTCTGCACTCCCCAGACTCTGGAACTGCCCTGCCCGTCGCACGCTAATCTCATACTGAGGAGTCGCCCTCTCTGTTTACCTGCCCAAAGGGAACTGATCCTGGGTAGCCCTCTCCCCTACCCTAAATTTAAAGCTCTGCAATTCCTCACAAAAGCTTATCTGCTCCTACTAGACCGCCCGTGCCCACCACCCTGGTTCCTCGACTTAGCTTTAAGAGGGCCAGAATCCATCTTCCAGATAAGAACGTGTGAACTAACTGGAATTTTCCTGCAATAGTCAGGGTGCTCTTCAGTAGCTGCAAAACAAACAAACAAAAAAAACCAAAGAAGAACTGCCAGAAGTCAGCATGGCACCAGCCAATCCCAGCCTCTTCCACAACAACCCCCTGCCCAGAAGGGCTGGGGCATTCTGCTCACCTGCTTGGTCCAAAGTCAGATACTGGACTCATCATTCCTTGTAGTACCTAAGATACCAACAGAACCAAAACTGTGAGTGCGCTTGTGAGAAGCTGCTAACCCCACGCTCCTCCTCGCTCCTGTACCGGCTTGCTTCAAAGCCTCATCCAAATACAAAGTTAGCCTGCACAGTGGTGCATGCAGAACCAAAAGGCTTTATAACCTGAAGGTACAGCAGAGATCTGCTACCAGAGAAGCCCAGGAGCACACTGAGCCCTGCTGCCTAAGGCTGGGGCTCATATACCCCAGGCCCCGCCCACAACCCTTCCCACAATCCCCTGGGAAAGGGGCAGGGCCAACCTCCAGAAGGCAGAAAGGCAGTTGGAGGAGCTGCAGGGAGGTTTCTTCTGTGTTGTGTCTGTATGGCCTGCAAAATGCCCAACAGAGAAAGCAACCTTTCCTGTAAATGGTAATGCCTGCTCTTCAACCATGTCTCCAACTATGGTGTTGGCAACACGACCGGGTAAGAACATCAACTTAATTTTTCTGGGACAGGGGGAACTAGCAAAAGGGCTGGCAGAGATCTAGAAAAGCATAGCCAGGATGGACCTGCATGCATGTGAATGTCTTGCGAGTCACCGTGGCTCCCGGTGCCGTGTGCCGATGGTGAGCTCTGGGGATGGCTGGGGTGGATCCTTCCTCGCTGCGGGCGCTCTGCCCGAGATGGCCACTGGCGGGTCCCCCTCGTGGGACCACCCCCCTTCGTCAGCTCCCTCGGGCAGGCGTGTCTGGGCAGACGCTTCCTCAGCTAAAGGAAGAAATTAAAAAATAGGGACAGGGAACCGGATAGAGGCATACATAAAACTAAAATTTAAAGAGTGATACAGTACAGGACAAATGGAAAAACATTAAGAAATAAAGACAGGAAGACAAATAGAGGGATGCACAGAAAGTGAACCTAGAAAGCACAAGGGTATAGGAAGCGCAGGAAAGAATTTAGAAATAGGGACAGGGAGGAGGACAAAGGGAGAAAAACCAAAAAAATTCATAAGCGATGGGGTACAATTCACCCAGGGGAGAATTAAAAAAAGGCGAGGGAGCGGGAGAGAGAGTAAGTAAGTAAGTACAAATGCACTATTATTTAAACTAAGAAATAGCTAGGCTTCTTTTTAGAAGATACAATAGCGCCGTGTTTGGGTTTCTGCGTGGGATGTGCTATGATAAACACGCTGATAATGTACCGATGTTTTCATTGGTCACCAGAAGTCAAAGGACTTCATATTTTGCGAGTCTATGAGTGCAGACTCTATGGAGGAATGATGAATATTCAAATTAATAATCGAGATTGGAATTTAAATATATCAACAAAATATTCCATATCATATGCTGTCATGTTCAGTACATTAATGGGGGGGTCTCTCTTGCATTTCTGGAAAGGCGGTTTTGGGAATCGTCGCTCCTCTGGGATCGTTATCCGAGAGTGAACCGGGCTCTGTCAGATGGTGGTGAATGAATGTGCTGTGTATTACTTATTTGCATATTTTATTTTTTATAATTTTAGTCCTGGTTTTTAGCTGGGACAGAGCTAGGTTTCTTTTTAGGAACTTGAATACTGCTGTATTTTACTTTCATTGTGGGATTTGTTATGAGAGAAATGCCGATAACATACCAGTCTTTTCGTTGTATCGGTAAAAGTAAAGGACTTTGTGTTTCATTAGTCTATGAGTGTGAGATCTAAGAAGACGAGAAATATTTAAATGAATAAGCTACACTGACATTTGGATATGCCCGTGGGATATTCCATATCATGTAGTGTCACGTTCATTATATTAATGAGGTCTCTTCCTCTTTTGGCCATCTCTCTGACTTTCGCTCAGGCTCTCGCTCTTCCGACATTGCGGTTTCGCTTTGTGATTTTCGCTCCTCCGGGATTGTTATGCGAGAACGGACTGGGCTCGGTCGGTGGGTGGTGATGGACTGCGCTGTAATTTTCTCATTTCCATATTTTATGACTCTTATTATTATCATTATTATTTTAATATGAGTATTATTTTAAGTTCTATACTATTTCAATTACTAAATAGATGTAACTCAACCTGTGAGTCTCCTTACCCTTGTCCCCAATTCTCTACCCTGTTCCCTGGCAGGGAGGCATTGATCAAACAGCTCTGTTTGGCTCCTTGCAGAGTGCTACCAGAGTGAAGCTATCGTGGTCTTTTTTAGTGCCCGACCTGGCAGTCGAGGGGTTGAGATAATGACAGTTTCAAACAAAGCGTTTTAACAAAATGTTATCGTGTTGGATTAATAGATGCTTGTTACTATGTTTCATTTACAGAGTTGTTAATAGAACAGTGGGATATGAGTCCTTACCTACTATTTGTGGAAATGCTTATTAGCTATAAAAACATGATTAAGAGTTTTGTCGTAGAATGGTATGAATTGGAAGGGACCCACAAAGGTCTGGTCATAGCGTAGAACAATCCAAAGATTCAGACCATCTGTCTGAGGATGATCAGAGGGCTGAAGCACCTCTCCTGTGAGGACAGACTGAGAGAGTTTAGGCTACTCAGCCTGAAGAAAATAATCCAGTAGGGAGATCTCATAGCAGCCTTCTAGTACCTGAAGGAGGCCTACAAGAAAGCTGGAAAGGGACTTTTCACAAGGACACGTACTGATAGAATGAGGGGGTTATGTCTTGAAACTGAAAGAGGGTAGGTTTAGATTAGACATTAGGAAGAAATTCTTTACTGTGAGGGTGGTGAGATAGTGGAACAGATTGCCCAGAAAAGTTGTGGCTGCCCCCTCCCTGGAAGTGTTCGAGGCCAGATTGGATGATGCTTTGACCAGCCTTGTCTAGTAGAAGGTGTCCCTGCCATGGCAGGGTGGTTGGAACTAGATGACCTCTAAGATCCTTTCCAACCTTAACTGTTCTATGATTCTATAAGTTCCAGAGGCCAACAAGATGTCCTCTCAGTCTCCTCTTCTCCAGGCTGAAGAAACTAAGAAGCTTCAGTCTCTCCTCATATGGCTACCCCTCTGAACCCTTCACCAATTTTGTGTCCCTCCTCTGGACACTCTCTATTAACGTTCTATCCTTTTTATACTTCGGTGCCTGAAACTGCACATGCTACTCGAGGTGAGGATGCACAGGTGCAGAGTAGAGCGGGACGATCGCCTCCTTCGAGCTCGCTATGCGGTGCTCCATGCGGCCTGGAACACCCTTGACCTCAACACGGTCGACCCTCTTGGCTGCGGGGCTCGCTGTTGTCTCACGTTCTGCTTGCCGTCGACCGGAACCTCTGGGTCCCTCTCTGTGGAGCTAGCTGCTCTCCGGCCTGCCGTTCCTCTGTCTCTATGTGTATCCGGGGTTGCCGTGTCCCAGGTGCAAAATCCAGTACTTGCCCTTGTTAAAATTGATACAGTTAGTGATTGCCCCGCTCTCTAATTTATCAGCATTAATAGACCCCAGTACCTTCAAAAGCTTTTTCTTAGGTCCGTGAGCAACCCCAATCCACTCTCCTCATATCTAGAGTTGAGGTCTTGCTGGTAGTATTCCTACTGTGAAAGATGATTTCTAAGTTGACTCCTTCGTGGTAGCTGTGCCAAAGACAGTCACCAATCGCCATGTCACCCACAAGACAATATCTATTGAAAAGAAACAAGTCGAGGAAGGCACCTTTCCTGGTCAATTCCCTACAGATCTCATACAATTTCCCAAAGGCATCTTGAAAATCCTCACAACTGCTAGAAACTTCCCACAATCCTGTACAACATCTCACGGTTACCTACAAACTGTCACAGACTCTGGAAGCATCCCAAGGGATCTAGAAAACTCCTCCAACCTTGTACAATGTGCAAACAACCTCGTGCAATGCCTCATGACCTCTGGAAATAACACAGGAAACTGTTGAAAATCCCACAGCCCTCTAGAAACTCACACAAACTCTGAACACGGCGTGCAGCTTCGTACAATGTCCCGCGACTTTGTGTGATATTCCAGCAACCTCGTGCAATGCCTTACAACCTCTATAAATGCTGCAGAAAACTATATAAAATCGCACAGTCCCATAGAAACTGGCAAAATCTTGGAAAACCCTCTACGGATTTGTACAATGTCCTATGAAATCATACAATATCCCAGAGACCACATGCAAAGCGTCAAAATCTCTGTCCAAGTCCCCCACTACTGTAAGTAATCTCAAGGATACGTACAAACTCTCACAAACTCTGGTAAGATCCTCTGGCGTTGTGCAATGTCCTACGACCACGTGCAATCTTCCAACGGCTTTGTGAAATGCCGCAGGAACCTGGAAAAAATCCCACACTTCACTACAAACCCTCACAGACCCTGAAGACAGAGTAAAACTTCATATAATGTTCTATGATTTCGTACAATCTCCAAGGGACCTCGTGCAAAGCATCAAAGTCTCTGTCCAAGTCCCACGGTTCTGTACAACATCTCACAAACGCTGGCTATTTCCTATACCCTTGTTCCATGTCCTACGAAATCATCCAATGTTCCATGACCTCTGGCAACGCTGCAACAACCTGTAAAAAGATCCCAGGCTGGTAAAAACTCTCACAATCTGAAGACACTCTCCGGCTTCGGCCAATGCCCCAAGACATCGTACAAGCTCCCAGGACTTCATGCAAAGCACCATCGTCTCTGTCCATGTCCCACGATTTTGTATAATATCCCACAGTTGCATATAAACTCTCACAGATTAAGTTAATATCCTATGGCTTGTTCAACATCCTACGACCTCAAACAACAGTCCTGCGATATCACGGAATACACACACGACATCTGGCAACGCTGCAGGAACCCATACAAAATCCCACAGTAAGTTGGAAACTCTCACAAAGCATCAACGTCTCTGTCCATGTCCCACAGTCCTTTACCACATCTCACAATTGCATAAAACAGTCTCACAGATTCTGGCTAATTCCTAATGCTTTGTTCAATGTCCTTCAGGCTGGTCCAATGGCTCAAACACCTCTTGCAATGCCTCCTGACCTCTGGCAATGCCGCAGGAAACAATAAAAAAATCTTACAGTCCGGTAGAAACTCTCACAAACTCTGAAGACCCTCTCTGCATTCGTGCAATGTTCTACAACTTCGTACAATCTTCCAGGGACCTTGTGCAAAGCATCGTCGTCTCTGTCCATCTCCCACAGTCCTGAAGACCATCTTCCAGTTGCTTAAAAAAAAAAATCTCACAGACTCTTTCTATTTCCTATGCCTTTGTGTAACATCCTGCAACCTCATACAATATTCCAGTGACTTCATGGAATGCCACACGACCTCTGGCAATGCTGCAGAAACCCACAGATTTGTACAAACTCTGAAGACACTCTCCGGCTTCAGGCAGTGCCCTACGACTTCGTACAATCTCCTAGGGACCTCATGCAAAGCATCAAAGTCTCTGTCCACGTCCCACGGTCTTGTTCAACATCTCACGCTTCCATACAAATGCTCACTGACTCTTGCTATGTCCTTCGTCTTTGTGCAAAATCCTACGACCCAGTACAGTGATCCAGTGACGTCATGCAATGCCACACGACCTCTGGCAACGCTGCAAGAACCTGAACAAAATCCCAGAGTCCTGTACAAAATCTGAAGACCCTCTCCAGCTTCAGGCAATGTCCTACGACTTCGTAGGATCTCCCAGGGACCTTGTGCAAAGCATCAAAATCTCTGTCCATGTCCAACAGTCCTGTACAACATCTCACGGATGCATAAAAAAGTCTCACAGATTCTGGCTCTTTCCTATGGCTTTGTGCAACATACTACAATGTGCAACTTTGTACAATATTCCAGTGACTTCATGGAATGCCACACGACATCTGGCAACGCTGCAGAAACCTGTACAAAATCCCACAGTAAGCTGGAAACTCTCACAAAGTCTGAAGACACTCTCCAGCTTCGAACAACATCCTACGACTTAGAAAAATCTCCCTGGGACCTTGTGCAAAGCATCCCAACCTTGTCCCCTCTATCCCCCGAGCCCTCCCCAGCACCTATCGCTCTACTTAGCTTTCAGAAAGCCAGAGCTTTCAATCCATCTTTGACTGAAAGAAAAAAAACCACCACACGATCAACCAACTGCATTAGTCCTGCAGTTACCATATCATCTGCAAAAAAAATATCTTAAATAAAAAAATGAAAGCATATACATACAATAGTGCTAGCAGTCAGTACCACGTCAGTCAGTCACAGACCTGTTCCACAGCTGTTGGTAGCTAAGGGTCAGGCGACCGGAAGATATCGCGCTGTACGGAAAGATAAGATCTCTCTCCCGTAAGCAGACGGAAGTGACGTTGTAAATCTAAGGTATATAACACCGTGTTGCTCACTAATAAAACGCCATTTGCCGTCCACCATATTGGTGTCTGTGAGCTAATGGCCCGAGCGGCCTGGGGGTGGTCGCCGTGCCGTTCTTGAACCAGGTCTTCACGCCTCTGAGAGGCAACAAGTGGTGCCGAAACCCGGGAACTATCTATGGGAAACCCGGGACGGGGAATTTGCCTGCGTTTGAGTGAACGGCGGCTGGAGCAGGAAGACTAGCCCAGCGGGGAGGATGCTCCCGGACCAACAGGAGGATGGAAGCCCTTGTGAAGGTCGTATTGCAGTTACATAAGCAGTGGGGGATTGATCGCAAGCCTAAAGATTTTATTCTCGCAATTGTGAGGTGGTTGCAGATCGGGGTCATTGACCGGCCGGTGGATATTCTCCACCCTGAAGTGTGGGATAAGTGTATTAAAAATTTAGCTGAGAAAGCCAAAGACGCCGCGACAAAGGGGTTGACGCCGCGAAGATGTAGAATCTGGGGAAGATTAAGCTGAATCACTGCCGTATCTCACCCGATAATTGCCTGCAATAAATGGTGAGGCGGTCGTAAAAAGTTTTCTGAAGCTAGCAGAAAAGACTGAGCCATAAATTCGCTGGGGACTGTGTGGGAGACTTTTATGGCAGGGTTTTATGGCAGCGACATCGACCATAGATAGAGAATTAACTCTCTCATTGCTTAAATGCTTTTTAGAAAAGCGAGATAGAGCCTTTAAAATCTGAAGCATTTAGCTGGACTGTGCTTATGGTTTTACTAATGAGTTTTTTCAAACTTCTGAGAAGTATTTTGATGAGGATAAGCAGCGAAGTTTTGGAAAAGAACTTTGTGACGCTGTTGAGAAATGTAAAATGGAGCAGGACTTGGCTGCTGTGGATGCTCAGCGGCTCCGGTTTATTTCCGGGGTCGTGAATGCTGCGACATCAGCGGCGTTCGTTTAAAGAGGTGTGTTGGAGCGACATTCTACGGAGGATCAAATCGCAGCGGCACATTGTGCTTTCCGCTTTTCCCCCTTCCCCCCCGCGCGGCGGCAGGGCGACGGCGGATGCAACGGCGGAATTGCGCGCCTGAGGGGGCGCGGCGCCGAGCCGCAAGCTGGTAGGCTGGACCCGGGGGGCACCTTCCCCCTCCATCCCGGGGAGAACGCGGGTGCTTGGGAACTAGTGGAAGCGGCCAGAGGGATGGCTTGTGGAGGAGGACAGGAAGACAATGGGAGATTATGGGCTGCAGTAGCAGGCATTTGTTAATTTGTTGATAATATCTTTGCTACTAAGTTTAACTTTTACCTCCATTTGACTGTCAGTATTATAATGCAAATATTTTTTCTTTCACACCGAAGCAGGTATGGTGGCAGCATAAACGATGGTTTCCATGACAACAGAGCCAGGTGGGGGAACCGCATTCCTCCCCCTGAGAGCAGCCTGCACTAGCTGAGGTGCATTCCAGACATTCCAGTATTGTGGTTTGGGTTGTACTAATTGGTGTGGATTTGTGGCAAATAATTAATGGTTTAGATTTTGCATTGCATGAGAGTTGTGTAAATGAGTGATTGAGTGACGATGGGCCCATCTGAGTGCATGTCTGTATTTCTGTGCTTATGTATGTATCTGTGTACATCGGGGTGTGTGCGATTTGAATGAATGAAAAGTCATGATTTAATGTTGTAAAGGTAATTTTTCTTTGTGATCGTTTAATGGGGAAACAGAAATGAAATGGGAACTAAACAGACACTAAAAAAGAATTTTAAAAGTTTAAAGAATCAGAGATAAATACAAGGTCATCACTTTTGTATGAGAAAGTCCCAGACAACTAATAACTTTGAGTAGGAGCTATGCTTGTGTCTTACAGGTTCTGGAGCATGGTGAGATTCTCTTCAAGCAGTATTTCGAAGTATAATAGTTATCAAATTCTGTTTGGTAAAAAATAAGCCGTGGACATTATATGTAGAAGAATGTAAAGATGTAAAGATACGTGTATAGATGGTAATATGAGCAAGTAATGAAGTGTATATTAGTAATAGAACATAGCATGGGGTAGAAGTGAATATGAATTATCCTTATTTTAACAGGAAAAGATGTATCACTGAGTTTTCTGCAGGAGTTTACACAGATTCCAAAGAGTATTTTTAAACTGACAGAATGAGCATGGATCAAATTTTCAGTATAAGCTATGAATTTTTGTGAGGCTTTTAACTTTTAATTTTAAGGCCCTGTCATTATTTTCAATGCGAGTCTTTCTTTTAAGGGTGTATGGCATGATTATAAAGATACTGTAAGCATGAAACTTGGTTCTGAAAAACAATCTTAATTAGCAGGGACTTCTCTTGGGGAGAGATTAAATAGTTCTGTTTTAAGGTGATGTAAAGAATGAAAACTCTGAACTAAGTCTTATTTTGAAAACTGAAGCAGTAGAGGCAGAGATTTTAAATTGGCCACTATGAATGTACATTTAGTACTAAAGTTATCTACTGATTTTTGATTGGGGTCACTGACGGCAGCGCTTGCCCGACACTTAAATTTAAATGAAAAACAGAGAAGCCTGTTTGGATTGATCAATGGCCTCTATCAAAAGAGAAGCTGCAACATGTTGAGGAACTTGTACAGCAACAATTAAAATTGGGTCATATTAAACCCTCTGTTAGCCCATGGAACACTCCTATTTTTACCATTCAGGAAAAAAATCTGGAAAATGGAAATTATTCTCCTTGGAATTACTTGGGCATGCAAATTACAGAAACTAGATTTATACCTCAGAAAATTATTTCGCGCCCAGAAATTAAGACTGTTAATGATGTTCAAAAAATTGGTAGGTGATCTGCAGTGGCTTCAAACTTTCTGTGGAATTGAAATTGTTTGAAATGTGAAAGTGTTTTGGGTAGTATGTTAGATTGATGTATATATTGAAACAGAAATAATTGTAATAGTTTTTAGTAATAATTGTAATAGTTTTTAGTTATAAGTACACTACATCCAGATAGATGGGGCTATACAGTATTGTGATGTTCAACACCTGGGCAGAGCTATTGCTTAAAAAAAAAAAGGGAAAAAAGTCTTAAGTTTATAGTTATTACTGCATTGAGATTTTTGTTGATTGGTGTTGTTTTAAGACCTTAAGTTGTAGTACTTGAATAAAACATGTGGATAACTTTGGCTAATGTAAGGAAGTAAGAATCACAGTGGTTTTCACTGGCTACGCCCAGGGATCTTTTTAGAACCTGTCTTATAAGAGTGCCTTTGTATAACCTTGCTCACATAGATGTTAGTAGATATTGATAGCATTAGACATGCAGTACTACAGAATAGAGCAGCAGTTGATTCTTATTTGTTACCACAAGGGACACGTTTGTGAGGAATCTGAAGGCATGTGCCCCAGAATTAATTCATATGGCCATTAGAAGGTTAAAGGAAAATGTCAAACACTTGAGGATAAATAATGATGATTGGTTAAGTGAGTAGTTTTTACAAGAATGGGTCTCTTGACTATTAAAGTCGGGATTTAAGATGCTATTTGTAATTTTGGTAATCTTTTATTAGTGCCTTGTTTGCTATAGTGTCTGCACAGGATCCTGCAGAAGATGGTGGACAACGCCTTTGTGGTACAAAAAATAAAAAAGGGGAAATTTTTGGCTTTTTAAGAGCCTAAGATGCAGGCAGTTTCGGCCTTGGCAACTAATTTTTGACTTTTACTGAAAAAACAGAATAAAGACACAAGATGAGAAAATTCTAATATAATTGGTCAGAAGTAAAGGGAAGGCCTTAGATGGCTCAGTATTATATTTTGCTTTGCATTGTGACACGTATATTGTTTTCTTGTGTGGCCAGACGTGTAGAGCAGCTTACCCAGAATATCTTTTAGCTCAAGATGGTAAAAACAACGGAAAGTGTGGGAATTAGTTGGCAGAGCACCGTACACATCTGGTGTGGGTGCCGATATGTCAGCGTCAGCTTTGAAAGGTCAGAGTATTAGGTGATTCTCTGGGTTGGATTGGTGCTGATTTGAATATGGAGTGGAGTCAGGCTGGTTTGATGTAGACTTTGGGTTGATTTGTTTTCATGCTGGGTCGGAGATCTGGCCATCTCAGATGGTCTGGGAGACTGGATGGGAAATGGTAGCCATTTCCGTGTTGGTGTCTCTTACCAGCAAAAATACAGGAGAACATAAGCCTGTTTAATGCATGATTGACATTTCTTTTGGCAGCCTGTTGCTTTAGCTTTCAACTTTAATTAAAGAGAGTGTACGCTTTTTAGGCATTATATTTTTAGTTAGATAAGCTGAGGGAAAGGAATGTGACTACGTGTTAAAGCAATAGTCAACTACTGAAAAAGATAGATGCCAGCTGGAAAAACACGAAACTACGGTAAGAAAGTGAACCTGAACTGAGATGGGAATTAACCAGTGAGACTGAGAGAGACTGAGAAGTCAACGTGTGATTAGTGCTATTAATCTTGTCTATCGTTGGAAAAATTAGATGCATCCTCAGAATATTATGTCCAGGTAACTATAGTCCCTAAAATTTTTTGTCATTCCAGGGGCTTTGCATGTGACTCACAGGTTGCCCCAGACCACCGACTGTCGGGGCGGGAGCCCTTTGCAGCATTGACAGTGGCTACTCTGGTGGTCTTGGGGGAGTGTGGGAGTGGGTGCAGGAGTGGCATCCTTGGTGCAACGGATTAGAGAGTTTAGTGCCTTGGGAGTAGCAGTGGATGAAGACCTAACTAGAATTGGGCGGCCAATGGGTGCATTAGAGCAGTCACTTAGATCACTATCTGAAAGTGTTGCAGAATCGAAGAGGATTAGACCTGATGTTTTTACAGCAAAAGGGGGTGTGCACCGCAATAGGAGAGGAAGGTTGCGTGTATGCGGATCACACCAGAATAGTGAGAGACATCATGGCCAAACTGCGAGAAGGATTGGAAAAACGCAAAAGGGAACGAGAAGCACAACAGAATTGGTTTGCATCGTGGTTTGGTCATTCGCCATGGCTAGCCACTTTAGCATCTACCCTGATGGAGCCGATCGCAATGATCATGATAGCACTGATCTTTGGACCCTGTATACTAAATAGGCTCGCGCCGTTTGTTAAGAGCCGGCTAGAGAAGGTTAATATCATGCTGGTGGAACGCCAACAACTGCTTTAAGAGCACTTCTGCCCAGAATTTCCTTTTTCTATTCCTAGTTATATCTCGTTACTCCTAGTTACCCTCTAACTACCTCACTTGGTGTACCTTGTGTTTTTTACCTAAGTCTGTGGTGCGTTTTCGCGGTGTTATAGAATATGGAGTTAGAACATGCTACATTTAATATGTTTTTCACCTATAGTTACGATGTATATGTTCTTCAAAACCTTTTAGCCAATTTAGTAATGCATAGGGAGGAGGGAAATGTTGGTAGCTAAGGGTCAGGTGACCGGAAGATATCGCGCTGTACGGAAAGATAAGATCTCTCTCCCGTAAGCAGATGGAAGTGACGTTGTAAATCTAAGGTGTATAACACCGTGTTGCGCACTAATAAAACACCATTTGCCGTCCACCATATTGGTGTCTGTGAGCTAATGGCCCGAGCAGCCTGGGGGTGGTCGCCGTGCCGTTCTTGAACCAGGTCTTCACGCCTCTGAGAGGCAACACACAGCAGCCCCCAACTTTGGAAGCGCTGCGGCAATCTGCTCACCTTCTCCACGCCTATTCCAAAGTTACAGAGCACGACCACAGCATTTAAGACACCAAGAGAAACAGTTACCATTGCGCTTGTGAAAAATCACCGGTCCCACGATCCTCCTCTCTGCTACTCAGCTTACCTCAAACGCTCATCCAATTCCAAAGGCGGCCCTCTGCAAAACCAGAGGGTAGATGCTTAATCAGGTTGCCACATGACACTTTGTTATTGGGTACTAACCCAGGCCACAACCGCCTCACCTTCTCAGACCACTGGTCAGCCTGTGGCATCGCCCCTCCGAGGCTGTGTGCAGCACCTAGAAAAACGCAAGCAGTTGCCAAGATACTGCCCAAAACTGCAACCTACCCGCAGCGACTCCCAGTTCCTGTTCTTCCTGACTCGTCTCCCATATTTGCACCTCCAAATGCTCTGCACCTGCTGCTCCTCGAGAGCTGCTCTTCCTGAGCCATCCCTCATGTTCTCTGAGTGCCTTCTAACTTCCATCTTCCTGCAGACTCCAGGCTCCGCTATGGGCCCACATGCTAAGCCAGTTCTAGATTCTTATAGCCTAGAAGGTGGCAATTAAAAGCAGTGACTGGTCTAGGAACAATGCAGTATCCTATGGGCAATCAAAAAAGACAACATGCCATTCCAGGCTCTGAAAAACACTATGCCTCACGGACCTGCCCCTTACTTGAAAAATGATGAAGCTCCATATACAGATGCACACAAAATGCTCACCCTAGCCCCTGCTAGTTGACTTTACTACCAAGCCTATGAAAAAAGGTGATGTTACCAACCTGAACTATTTCCAACAGAAGCAGTGTGGAAAAAAGGAGGTTCCATCTGCAATACAATCAGAAATTCCAGTAAATAGCAATGCGCTTAGAATAAAAAAAAAAAGGAAATTAAACACAGGCTAGTAAAACATCTTGCCACACCCAAACATCCCAGATAAAGCTACCAACAGGAGAAAAAGCTGCCTGCAACAAGTGTACTTTCTAATATACATACTGCCTATCCCAAGGCTCCTGCTGGAAACAGACAGCTCTGTTTTGATAAGCTTCAAAACACTCACCCAAACATCTCAGCCAGCTCAACAGCCAACCTTGACAGAAGGAAAAGCAGAGAACTGACTCTGAGGAGAAACCTCAAGCAGAACAAGTTCCCTGGCCACACCCTGTGACTCATATACCCCAGGCCGTCCCACCAGCCTTCTCAAGATCACCTGGGAAAGGAGAGGAGCAGCAACTTATTTTCTGCAGAAAAACAGTAATTAAGTGTATTTTTATAGGGATGAGTGCAAGTCTTTAAACTTAAACAGCTAAAGATCACCCAAGCTAAGCAGAAAAAGTGCTTGTTAAAAGGAATCATGGCAAGGCAACAGCGAGGGGGGCAGCAAGGCAAAGGCGAGGAAAGGGCAGGGGCGGGGCAAGGCTTACCTGGCCCTGCTCACCTTCACGGGTGCAACCACAGCCCTGGTAAGTGCTCCCTTGTTCCAGACCAGCTCCTCCACAAACACAGCTCAACCACCACCTACAGCCATGCCCTGCCAAGCCCCTTTATACTGAGAGGCTGCCTACCCCCTCAATCGGCAGCACCGGCTGCACCTGGGGCTGATTCAGCCCCCAGCCCCAGCTGTAGCCCATCTGACACACCAGACAGTTACCGACCCCCAGGACATGTAAACTCCTTCCTTGGGCTCCATGACAGCCTCTGAGTGCAAAGGGACTGCAGGCAGAGCCATGAGTGCAAAAAGAAAGCAATCATTTATTAATTAATGTGTATAACTCCTGGGAGTGAGTCTGCTAAGGGGCTCTGTTCCTGTACGCTCCCTCTTCTCCTTGGACACCTCAGAAGTCATTCCTGGAGCAGCATTCATCAGTCCGGTGGTGAATGGTCAGCTCTTGTAACAATGAGCTACAAAGGTATAAAAAATAAGGCAGGAAAAAAAAAAAAACAACCTGTGATGGGCAGCAGGACAGAGAGACGGAGAAAGAAAAAACACTGAGGAAGAAAGGGACAGCTGCCTGGATGGGGGACTGTGGCAGACCAAGCTTAGCATGTCTGTTTCAAACACCGCTTGGACATTGTCCAGAACAAGATGAGAAATCCTGTACAGCAACTTGCAATGTCCCGTACAGCCGCTTGCGGTTTCTATTCTGTAGCAAAAGGCTTCTGTGCCTGCACAAATACCAGATCAACCAAAGGACACCCACGTTATGTGGGCACCCGATAAGTAACGACCCCCAAAAGGTATGAGCGTATGCGCACAAAGACCGGAAGCAACATACAATTGTCATGTGCAGACCCAAGATGTGTTGCTGTCATAGAAACCACTGTTGTTAGAAGGAGGTTTTTTGTTGTTGAAAATGAGAAACAGACTATTTAAGAACCACTAAAACCTAAGATGGAGAGTATCCTCCCCCCCACTGGAACACAAGCACTGGATCCACGAGATGTCTTTGGATCCCCAGTGGTGACTCTCTCTTGCTTACCTATTTCTTTGTATTTTCTTACCTTTTTCTTTCTTGCTTCTGTCCTTGTTGCTTAATAAAGATTACAGGCTCTCCTGACCATGTTTGTGTCTTAATTCTGTTTCTGTGAGAGCTGCAAAGAATCCTCAGAACACCGGGCTCTGACAGTGATATAGCAAGAAACAATGGGACAGAGCAAGCCAGAAAAGATAGGAACAAGAAGAAGGACAGAATGTCAAAGAGGGAAAAAAAGGGACATGGAGCAGGATAGAGATAGAAGCAGAAGGAACAGAGGAATAAAAAGAGAAATAGGAAGAAGGACAGAGGAAGAGAGACAGAAAGGGACATGGTAAGCCCCAGAAGCAGGGTTACCTTGGAGGACTTCTGGTGTGGAATAGGGGTTCCGCTCCAGAAATAGGGTTACCCCAAGGGACTTACAAAGTGGAATAGGAGTTCTGGCCCGGAAGTAAGGTTACCCACGGGGACTTCCGGTGTGGAATAGGGGTTCTGCCCCAGAAGTAGGGTACTCCAGAGGACTTCCGGTGTGGAATTAGGGTTCCACCCTGTAAGTAGAGTTACCCCCGGGGACTTCCAGTGTGGTACAGGGTTTCCGCCCCGGCAGTAGAGTTACACCAGGGGACTTCTGGTGTCTAATAAAGGGTCAGCCCGGAAAGTAGAGTTACCCCTGGGACTTCCCTTGTGGAATAGGGGTTCCACCTCAAAAGTTGAGTTACCCCGGGAAACTTGCGGTCTGGAATAAGGGTACCATACCAGAAGGAGGGTTACTACAGGGGACTTCGGGTGTGGAATAAAGGGTCTGCCCCAGAAGAAAGGTTGCCCCTGACACCTTCCAGTGTGGAAGGGAGGTTCTGCCCCAGAGGTAGGGTTAATCCAGAGGAATTCCAGTATGAATAAGGGCTACGCCCCAAAACTAGGGTTCCCTCTGGGTTAAAGGTTAGGTTTAGCCCTTAGAGATAGGATAAGAAGTTTCTCAATGTGCAAACACATTCATAGCCACATCCATCTTGAAACTCAGTCCTTTTACTGGCTCACAAAGAACATTTGAATTCAGCAGGAACCAAAATATCCATTAACCTGGCACGGCTCTGAAGCTGCAAACAAATGCTGCTTGCTCAAAGGCAAAAGGAGCCAGGCTTGAAAGCTCTTACTGGATCTTTTCTCCATCTCCCAACACATCCATAGACCCAGAAATCTTTGCCTGGCTCGCAAGGAGCATTTGAATTCAGTAGGAACCAAAATGCCCAGCAACCCAGCACAGCTCTGAAGCTGCAAACAAATGCTGCTTGCTCAAAGGCAAAAGGAGCCAGGCTTGAAAGCTCTTGCTGCATCTTTTCTCCATCTGCCAACACATTAATAGACCCATAAGTCTTGGGCCTCATTCCTTTTTCTGGCTCACAAGAAGCACACACCCTCAAAGAGAACAGGCCTTGGTAACTTGTGGTCGCATCTAAAGGGGGTGGAACTTGAGTTGATCATTTACAACCTGGGAGGCTCACCCATTGACCCACTTGGTGAATCTGTCACACAGATATTTTGGATTTTTCTTGGAATTATTTATCTTACAGGTTTTGAATTGTTTCTCTGAAAACATGGCAATTCATGTCCTAGAAATGGCAATTCTTTCTTTTCTAGGGAAGTGTTGGGGATTAGGTCGGATTAAAATGCCTACATGGTGTATGGAGGTATTTACAGCTTTGTGGAGAAAGAGTTGGAGATATTAGAACCAAAGAATCATAGAACGGTTTGGGTTGGAAGGGACCTCAAAGATCATCTAGTTCAACTCCCCTGCCATGGACAGGGACATCACAGAATCTTAGGATCATAGAATCATAGAATATCCAGTTGAAAAGGACCTCAAGAATCATCGGGTCAAACATTTCTTGGCAAAAGGAAGGTCTAGAAAAGATGGACCAGTATCTAGTCCCAATGACCCTTAAAAGTGTCCAATGTTAGGAAATACACCACTTCCCTGGAGAGATTCTTCCAATGGCTGATTGTTCTCATTGTGAAATATTTTTCTCTTGTGTCTAATCAGAATGTCCCCAGGAGTAACTTGTACCCACCATCCCTCATCTTTTCCATGGGACTCCTTGTAAAAAGGGAGTCTCCATCTACTTTGTAGCTACTGTTGAAGAACTGGAGCATGTTGATGGCGTCTCCTCTAAGCCTTCTTGTCTCAAGAATGAACAAACCCAGTTGTCTCAGCCTTTCCTCAAATAGCAGGTTTCCCAGTCCTTTGATGATCTTTGTGGCCCTTCTTTGGACCCCCTTCAGCTTGTCCACATCTTTCTTGGATAGTGGGGCCTAAAACTGAACACAGTGTTCCAGTTGTGTCCAGAGTAGAGCGGGATAATGACTTCTTGATCTCTGCTGGTGATGTCCTTGTTGATGTAACTCAGCATCCTGTTGGCTTCCTTTGCTGCTGCAGCACACTGTTCACTCCTGTTGAGCTTGTTGTCCACCAGGACCCCAGACCCCTTTCCACAGAGCTACTCTCCAGTCAGGTAGGTCCCACTCCATGCTGCACTCCTGGGTTATATTTTCCCATGTGCAGGCCCTTGCACTTGTTTTTGTTGAATTTCATATGCTTCTTGTTAGCCCACTCTTGCAGCCTACCCAGGTCTTCCTGCACGGTGAGTCTTCCTTGCAAAGTGTATTCTTCCCCACTCAATTATGTATCATCAGAAAACTTCATCAGGGTGCCCTTGATCCCATCACCCTGACCACTTATGAAGATATTGAGAAGCACTGGGCCCAACATTGATCCCTGGGAAACCCCACTTCACAACTTTCCTTAGTTCACGTTGATCATAGTTCCTGACCGTGGGCACTTCCAAAGAGGGGGTATCCACAAGTTCCCTGGACAACTTGTTCCAGTGTCTTGCCACCCTCCTTGTAAAGAATTTCTTCCTTGTATCCATTCTAAACCTACCCTCTTTCAGTTTGAGGCCATTGCCCCTTTTCCTGCCACTACAGGCCTTGGTAAAAACTCTCACGCCATCTTTCATGGTTTATAACCATGATGTTTTCATGTCCATACACCTTGGAGAGTGCCAAGAGGTCTCCCAAGATGAGGTTTGGAGGCCTCAAGCAAATGGAGGTTGAGGGCCCTAGGCTCAGTGGTGTGGAGACTGAGGGCAGCACAGGGGTAGCCTGAGAGTGCTGGAAGGGTGGTTTCAGAGATGATGGAGCTTTTCTTTGTAGTGAAAAACAGCGTGAGGAAGAAATCATGCCACAAAGTGCAGATGGGGAGGTCCAGAGTGGACACGAGGAGCAAGAAAAGTCTCTCCAAGGGCAGTGCTGTGGTGCAACACATCACCCAGAAAGAGTCTGGATCAGCCCAAGGCTTTGTGTGTCAAGGAAAATCCAGGGAGGATGGAGAGAGATCAGCAAAGGAAGGTGACAGTGTTACTGATATGTTAGAATTAATCAATAGTTTGTGGTTTATGATTAGTTTTGATTTTAATAGTATAAGATTATAAGAAATATTTTAATGAAAAGTATTCTGGCACAGCAACCGAATGCTACTATGAAATCCCTGTACGGCCCCCTACCAAGGCCGAAGGGATTGGTCAAAATCATTTGGTAGGAACTGCAACTTAGGTAACAAGTACAAGTTGATCTGTGAACTGATTTATGATACCTATATGGAAAACTAGAAGAATACATGTAGCTGTCAAAATCTGGATTAATGAGAATGGGGAGACAATGGGGAGAGAAGCCTACTGTAACGGTTTGTAGGTGCTGCCAAGAAACCATGTCCTTAAGCAAAAGGTGATTCTGGCAGGGGGAGATTGCGACCACCGATTCACGGGTCGCCCACCCATTCGACACCCCAGACTCATTTCCAGATGGTTCTAACAGTTATTGAGCAGAATCAGAAATAGGAGGAGAATATGCTAATGATTTATTGGAAATAACATGTTTATGTATGACTACTTAATGAATACGTATGAGTAAGCTCTATATAAGATGTATGATTTTGGGGCATGGTGTGCGTTGATCGTGAGAGGACTCACACACGCACCCGGCCGTAATAAAGAAGTGTCTGCTTATCCGCATCACAGTGGTGTTGATGAGTTTCTTATTCCGGATTTTCAGTAACAACAGCAAGGTGGGGCAGCTGGACAGATGACTACAGCCTGCAGGGAAATGGAGCCTGTGGTGGAGATAAGAGAGAGATGTGGAAAAGCTGAAATTATTTTGGTTATGGCTGTTGTCTCTGCCACTGATGACTGTGAGGACAAAACTCCTTCTTCCAGAAATGGGACCTCCTGTCCTCTTTGTTCTTCCTTGGGAGCCTACGAAGTGTCATCCCATAGTCCGGTCCTTGGCATTGCCCATCTCCACATCACACTGCCCCAGGAACAGCCCTGAGAAATGAGTGAGGGACAGGGTCTCCCTTCCCAAGGGCTGGGGCTCAGGGCTTGGCCCTTTGCATTAATGAATCACATTCAGTTTTCCTCAGCATCAGAGCCACCTTTACCTTGCTTTTCCTGACCTGTCATCACTGCCTCCAGTTTCCTGCTCTAACTGGACCCTGGAGATGCGTTCCCAGTAGTGTCCCTCAGTGGGACCCATTAACACTACAAGAAAGTTTGGAGGTTGCACCTGACACTGACTTCTGGAGAGACTTGTTCAACTTTCTCTCAGTATCTGAGGGTCATGAACTCAGCATCAAAACCCACGTGAGGGTTCATTAAACCACCTTGGTCTGGGCTTCTGCTGCTGAGCTGGGCTCCTGGGGTGGAGGGAGCTCATGACAAGCTGTCTCTCTGCACCTCTGCCCAGGGGCAGCTCCTCTGCAAAGCACAGCAGGGAGAAGGGCACTGCCAGGATGTCTGAGGGAGATGAGCAAGGCAGAGAGAGAGCTGGAAGGTGGTCAGGACTCAGAGGATGACTGCGAGCTCACTGGAGGAGAAATCTCTGCAGCCCTTGGCACGGTAAGTCTCTGGGTGCAGGGCAATGCAGCTGGAGTTCCTGGAGGCATCTCCTCAAGCTGGCACAGCCCACAGCTTAGGGGCTGTGTGAGGGTGGGGGGCTCTTGTAGGCAATTGGGAATTATATGATAGCGGGTGTGCAGCCAGGGATGCCCAGGGCTGTCCTTGCCAGCAGGGTCCCTGCACTGCAGGGGCTGTGTGCCGGGGCAGGGACTCTGCCGCCTGCCAGGGTCAGCTCTCAGCCTGCCCGGGGAGCTCCTCCCAGTGCTGCAGGGAGAAGCTGTGCTTGGAAGGAGCCAGCCCTGGCAGGGCAGGGTCCTGCTGTTGAGAGGGTGCTGTGTGGGTCAGGGCTGCTCTCAGCTGCAGATCAGTACAGCACATTGCCAGGAGATTTTTCAAGAAGCACAGCAAGGCAGGGGCTCCCTGAAAGGGAAGGATCCTCTTCTATCAATCATCTACTCTATGTTTGCTGGGTGAGCAATGGGACAGAAACATTCACCTGTCAGAGGAGGCAGTGAGACTCCAAATCTCTTTCTCTGAAAGGTAAATAAACCCTGGAGTATCAGAAACCAACACACCTTCACTTGCACACAGCATCACATTGGCTTTTCCAGGCTCACCAGGGTTGGTCTGATGGTGCCATCAGAGCCTGCCCAGCCAGAGCTGCCCCTGGGCAGTGCCCTGGGGCTGGGAGGTGTCTGCAGGGCAGAGCTGAGCACAGAGTGGGTGGGATAGGCTCTGGGAGCACTGGCAGGGAGGAGACCTGGGCACAGAGAAACAGCTGTAGGCAGCAGAGACATGGACAAGGGGTGGGGGGAAACTGCCAAGAAACACTGGGGAGGCTGACTTCAGTCCTTTGCTTCTCTCTCAGAGGGGTCTTCTGCTGTTTTCATCACAACTGCACCTCTGGGCTGGGACAGAAAAGAGTTTGCAGCTCTGCCCTTTGAGACAGTGGTCTCTCATATGAGGCCAGTTGGTTTTGTTTAAAGAGTAATTTGTGTGTGAAGTCACCTCCAAGGCAGTACAAGTGAAAGTGCAGGGCAGTTGGTTAACAGACTGATGGACACTGCAGCTCTCCTGGCTCTGCACTAAGCCACAGAGCTCTGAGCACCTTTGCGTGTCCTGTCTCAAGACTTAAAATTTCATACAAAATAATTTTTTTTTCCTCCTTGAAAGAACATTCATTGCTTTTGCTGGTGAAAAATAAAAACCACAAACAAAATTCTTAAAACCACATGCTGAGCCTCTCTTGTGCAGCCCTTGTTCTTCTGACTCAAGAATGCAGATACTGAACTTTTCCATTACAGGTGGGTTCCGTCTGACATCCCTTGTGAACGGTGGAACTGTCACAAAGCAGCTCCATGTACCCACTGCAGCAGAGCAAAGCTGACTCCTCAGCTCCTCAGCAGTCTTAAAATGAAACATGTTGGAGCGAACGCCCCCAAAGTTCTACAATGCATCTGAGGACTTTGATTGTACACTTGTTTCCTTTTTTAATAGTCATTCCAAATATTGTTATAACGCATTGTTACAGGAAGTTAACTCGCCTCTGTGAAGGCAGCAGCCCAGCTCGGAGGGAGCCGATGCCAGTTACTGGTGTTAGGTTATAATTGCTTGTCTGTAAATTATGTAAATTATGTTGGTTACATACCAACCAGCACACTCAGCCAGCACAAAACACAGAAAATAAATGCATTTCACCTGGGGGGGATCTCTGTGAACAAGGGAGTGGCTTTGCTCAGAGGAGTCTGTCCTAAGTTTTCTCTCTCCTTTCCCTTTTTGAACAGTGTCTTCGTGTGACAAAAGAGCAAATGACCAACAGCAGCTCCATCACCCAGTTCCTACTTCTGGCATTTGCAGACACACGGGAGCTGCAGCTCCTGCACTTCTGGCTCTTCCTGGGCATCTACCTGGCTGCCCTCCTGGGCAACAGCCTCATCATCACCACCATAGCCTGTGACCACCACCTCCACACCCCCATGTACTTCTTCCTCCTCAACCTCTCCCTCCTTGACTTGGGCTCCATGTCCACCACTGTCCCCAAATCCATGGCCAATTCCCTGTGGGACACCAGAGCCATCTCCTACATGGGATGTGCTGCCCAGCTCTTTCTGTTTCTCTTTTTCATTTCAGCAGAGTATTTTCTTCTCACTGTCATGGCCTATGACCGCTACGTTGCCATCTGCAAACCCCTGCACTACGGGACCCTCCTGGGCAGCAGAGCTTGTGTCCACATGGCAGCAGCTGCCTGGGGCAGTGGATTTCTCAATGCTGTTCTGCACACAACCAATACATTTTCACTACCACTGTGCAAGGGCAATGTCCTGGACCAGTTCTTCTGTGAAATCCCCCAGATCCTCAAGCTCTCCTGCTCACACTCCTACCTCAGGGAAATTTGGCTTCTTGTGGTTAGTATCTCATTAGCATTTGGGTGTTTTGTTTTCATTGTGGTGTCCTATGTGCAGATCTTCAGGGCTGTGCTGAGGATCCCCTCTAAGCAGGGACGGCACAAAGCCTTTTCCACGTGCCTCCCTCACCTGGCCGTGGTCTCCCTGTTTGTCAGCACTGTTATATTTGCCCACCTGAAGCCCCCCTCCATGTCCTCCCCATCCCTGGATCTGGTGGTGTCAGTTCTGTACTCGGTGGTGCCTCCAGCAGTGAACCCCCTCATCTACAGCTTGAGGAACCAGGAGCTCAAAGACACCCTGCAGAAAATGGATGTTTTTCAGAAGCAATAAATGGCACAGTGTTCATAATGTAACTCATTACAGGTCGGCCTGCCTTCTCAGGTTTTTGGTAGTGGTGGTCATGGTTTAAGGTGTCTTGTTTTTCTTGTGATAATATTGTTCACAATTAAATTTTATTACTATATCCACTTCCAATTCACTGCCTTGCTGTACAGTTTGACCCAGAGTCTGTGTAAAAGAGCTGTGGTGCTCTCTTTCTATTTAAACACATTAAAGGACCCTGCAGTGACTTTTTTATCTTAGATCCTTTGAGACTTTCATTAAGATTCATGGCAGTACCTGTGTGCAGAGCTGTGATAGTTTCACTGGTCTAGCCCTTGGCCATCAACCACACAGCCATTCACCCACTTCCCCCTCACTCCCAGGGGATAGGAGAGAGGACTGGGGGGCAAAGATAAGGAGACTTGTAGGTTGATGTAAGAACAGTTTAATGATAGAAAGAAAACTTAAAATACTACTAATATTAAAATAGTAGTGATCATGATAACAGTAACAAAATATACAAATGAATGGTACCCAGTACCATTGTTCAGCAGCTGCCGACTGAGCTCGGCCCGTTCCCAGAGAACGATCCCAGAGGAGCCACAATCCCGAACCAAAACTGCAATCCCGGAAAAGCAAGAGCCTGAGTGAAAGCCAGAGAGAGCAAGAGAGGAAGAGACCCTCACTAATGTACTGGACATGACGTGGTGGGATATGGAATATGCCATTCGCATGTCTGAATGCCAGTGTAGCTTATTAATTGGAATATTCCTCATCCCCTTAAACCTGGTGCTTGTAGACTAACAGAACACAAAGTCCTTCACTTCCAGTGACAAAAACACAAACACTGGGATGTTCTCAGTGTCTCTCTCATAACAAGTCCCAGGCTGAAAAGCAAAACGCAGCACAATTCTAACTACTGAAAAGAAACCCAGCTGTTTCAGCTAAAAACCAGGACAGTAGGTCATGTAGATGAATAACATCAGAACAACCAACAGGTGGTCCAGGCTGCTAAGATCAAAGTGTCTCAAGTAGACCTGGACTGGCAGCATAAGGCCATGATGCCTCAGGCCATCAAGGAAGAGATGCAACATATAGATGGGCTCATGGTCAAGGCATGGACTTAACCATGGACACTATTGCACAGATTATTCATGACTGTGAAACATGTGCTGCGATAAAAGAAGCCAAGAGGTTAAAACCTCTCTGATATGGTGGACGATGGTTAAAATATAAATATGGAGAGGCCTGGCAGGTTGACTGTATCACACTCCAACAAACCCACAGTGGCAAGCATTACGTGTTCACCATGGTGGAAGCAACCACCGGGTGGTTGGAGACCTATGCTGTGTCCCATGCCACTGCCCGAAACACCATTCTATGCCTTGAAAAGCAGGTCTTGTGGCGACATGGCACCCCAGACAGAACTGAGTCAGACAACGAGTCTCATTTCCAAAACAATCTCATAGACACTTGGGCCAAAGAACATGGCATTGAGTGGGTGTGCCACATCCCCTGTCATGCACCAGCCTCTGGGAGAGTCAAACGATGCAATGGGCTGCTGAAAACCACACTGAGAGCAATGGCTGGTGGAACTTTCAAACACTGGGACACAAATTTAGCAAAAGCCACTTGGTTTGTCAACACCAGAGGATCTGCCAACCGAGCTGGCCCTGCCCAATCAAGGCTTTCATGTACTGTGGAAGGGGATAGAGTCTCTGTGGTTCACATTAAAAATGTGCTGGGAAAAGCAGTCTGGATCATTCCTGCCTCAGGTAAAGATAAACTCATTTGGGGGATTGCTTTTGCTCAAGGACCTGGGTGCACTTGGTGGGTGATGCAGAAGGATGGGGAAGTCCAATGTGTGCCCTTGAGGGAATTTGATGTTAGGTGAAAACAGCCAATGGATTGCATGTCATCATTGTTATGGTTGTTGTCTGTTATACTAATGGCTTTATATTGAGATTTTCCCCAGGTTAATGAAGAAGGAACTCAAATGGAACCAGAGCTGGTGCCCAACAGCTTCTTTGAGATCAACAAAATTCTTTGAGAATTTTCAAGACCATAGATGTCTGCTAAAAGGTTTGTTATGAGGAAAGGTGGAAGGTGATCTCTGAGCTGACATGGGGAGAGGCTCTCCTGGATATGTTTTCCATCAGAAGAGAAGAAAGGACTGGTGAAAGATGTGGAGGGCAGCTTTGGCTTCAGTACAAGTGAGATGGTATAGCAGAGAACCCTTGGGGAAGTCAGCAAGACAAATTGTATTTGGGGTCAGTAGAGAGGAAGAATCACCTCCCCCAACCCTCTGGGAGTGCTCTTCCAATGCAGCCCCAGGTGCCATTGTCCACTTGTGCTGCAAAAGTGCAAAGCCAGGAGAAGAGAAGGCTTTGGGGAGACCTAAGACAGCCTTCCCACAGCTTCTTGGATATCAGCAAGAAAATGGAGCCAGACTCTTTCTGTTGTGCATGATGGGAGGATGAGGTAAATGGTCATCAGCTGAAACAAAGGAGGAAAAACTTTCTCCTCATCAAGAGAGTCCTCTGAGCAGCCTTCTCTGACCTCATTACTGTCCCTGCTGAGAGCAGGAGGTTGGCCTAGAGATCTTCTGAGATCCCTTCCAGCATGAATGATTCTGCACTTCAATCCACAACAGATCTTCCCTCCATGATGGGAGGGACAACATTAAATTTCCCAGTGACCATTGGAGTTTGGTCAGATGATGGGTAACTTTCTTGAGCCACACCAAGCATTGTTGCTCAGATGCAGGGCTGCTTGGCAGGTACCCTCAGACAGCCCTAATCATTTCATTGCTTTACCTTTTCTATCTTTTCCCCCTGTTTTCCTGCTCACAATTTGCTCCCCCTGACTACCCTTGTACACTTCCATGCAAACAACCCATCTCTGTTTACCCTTTCCTCCCTGGCGCTTGTTCGGGTTCCTTTGTACCTTCATTTGGTGTTTCTGAGCTTGTCACCATGGGAATTCCTACCCTCTTCAGCAATTCCATGGAACTAGTACCTCCTTCTCTTATCTGTAGTGCCCTGCCATTCCTCATGCTGTTATCTTGTCAGAGGCACCACAAATCTAGTGAGTCATCTGTACAAACACATTACAAGATGTCAAAACAGAGCTTCACTGCAAGGGGTGGTCCTTGAGAAACTCTGGGCTTTGGCAATAGATGGCTCATGAAATTTTACAAGAAGTTGCAAACACTTTTTTTGGTGGTATAATAACGCTAAACATGAGGGCAGGCTGGGACCTGAACAGCTCAGAAATGACTCTGAGGGGAAGGGCCTGGGCATGGTGAGGAATGCCATGTCAGTGAGTAGTGCATGCTCCAAGTTAATCAGGTCAGCTGCATAGTGGGATGTGTAAGGAGGAGTGTTACTACCCAGACAAGAGAGTTCTCAGCCTCCTCGACTCAGCACTGGTGTGGCCATAACTGGACTAATGTGTCTGGGTGTGGAGCATCCTGGGATGGAGGAATGCGGAGGAACTCAACAGCCTTTAGAGGAAATTTGCTAGGATGGGGTTTAGGACTTCTGTGGAGAGGCTGAGACCTGGGCTTCTTTAGTCTGTTGAAATTGAGGCTCAGGGCTCTGTAGCAGTAGCCTGTAACACCTTGAAGTGTGGTTCCAGACAGGATGGAGCTTTTATTGCTAGTGGGAAGAAAAGCAAACCTCCACACACTGCAGCCTGGAAGGCTCAGACTGGATGCCAGAACAAAGAAATATCAGTCAAGGTGAAATACTGTTGTGCAAGAGGTCACCCAGAGGGTCTGGATCAGCCCATGGCTTTCCATTTCAAGGAATGGCCAGTGAAAGCAGAGAGACATCAGTGAAGATATAGAAATGCTGTGGTGAGAGCTAGGTGGGAAAGCAAGAAGAGTGTCAACAACATGAAGGGAAAGAGATGAAGGCATGGACAGTGCATGACAGCCTGCAGTAGAGATGGCCCATGGCTCTAGTAAGACTGCAAGGTCCAACAGGATTGAGGTCTTTCTCCTCTTGGCTATGGCAGTTGTCTCTGCCACCAAGGCTGGTGAGAGAAAATTTTATTGTGAGGTTCTCAGGATCTGCCTTTCCAGGGTCCGAGGGTCAGGGCTTGGCCTTTCTGCTTCAGAAAACAAAGCAAAGGGTTTTCTCAGCATTGCAGCCACCTTCACAGGGCCTTTGCCTATCTGCAATCACAGCCTCCAATGATCTGCTCTAACGAGTCCCTGGGGAGGCATTGTTAGCAATGAGCCTCAGTGGGACTTATGAATGTTTCAAGGTACTTTGAGTGTTGCTTTTGACTTTGACTTCTTCAGAGCTTTCTCTTCAGTCTTCTCTTAGTATCTGAGGTTGATGTAATGAGCCCCAAGTGCCCTAACAAACTATTTATCTTCTTGTCATTTTCTTCAAGTCTCCAAGACTTGTACAGCTAATTGAAGCTGGTTTATACCGTAGTTAAGAAGGAAGATTTCAAAATTATTTTTTTCTTTTCACAGAAACACTTGGGGTTTGTTTGTTTGTTTGTTTGTTTGTTTGTTTGTTTTTTACTTAAGAGGAGAAGTTACAGTAGCATTCTCCAATGGTCTCCAGAGTGTCCACTCAGGAGGTCTGGACTGGTAGGAGAACCATTTCCTTGAGGTCTGACACTGCATGGACAGCCATGCTCCTCATGTCCCTAACCTCACCATTGCTCTAATTGTCCTGGGACTTGCATCACTGTAATCTGCAGCTGGGTGTTACAGCTCCTTTGTGCCATCTCCCAACTGCTCTCCTTGGAGAACTGGCTGCACACAGCCACAGAAGGATTATTCCTACTTGCAAACAAAGAAAAGTGAAGTGTGATATAGTCCCATAAACAATAAAATCACACTCCTCACCCATATGCTGAGCACAAGCTCCCCCTAAGGAGCTTGTCTTTCTGCAAGGAATAATCTCATGAGAAAGATTTTAGGTAGGTAGATACAAAAAGATGAACAGAAACATAATGAAAGAGTTGGCTAAAGAGCTGTGGTGGGTTGACCCTGGCTAGATGCTGGGTGCCCACCAAACCCCACTCTATCACTCCCCCTCCTCAAATGGGCAGGGGGAGAAAATTATAATGAAAAGCTCGTGGGTGGAGATAAGGACAGAGAGAGATCACTCACCAATTACTGGCATGGGCAAAACAGACTCGACTTGGACTTAGTGCAGCAAGTGCAGAGGAGGGCATGAGGATGATGCAAGGGCTTAAGCACCTCTCCTATGAGGACAGGCTGAGAGAATTGGGGCTGGAGAAGAGAAAGCTCAGGGCAGACCTTATAGCAGCCTTCCAGAACCTGATGGGAGCCTGCAGGAAGGGTGAGGATGGGCTTTTTTCAAAGGCAGGGATTGATAAAACAAGGGGTAGTGCCTTAAAATATAAGAGGGGAGATTCAGATTAATTATGAGGAAGAAACCTCATAATTAACCTCATCCCTTTGGATGGCATCCCGTCCCTCCAGCGTGAGGGGGCCTGTGCCAACCTCATGAAGTTCAACAACGCCAAATGCAAGGTCCTGCATCTGGGTCAAGGCAACCCCAAGCACAAGCACAGGCTGGGCCATGAGTGGCTTGAGGCCAGCTCTGAAGAGAAGGACTTGGGAGTGGTGGTAGATGAGAAGTTCAACATGAGCCGGCAATGTGCACTGGCAGCACAGAGGCCAATACCCGTGTCCTAGGCTGCATCAAGAGAAGCGTGGCCAGCAGGTCGAGGGAGGGGATTCTCCCTCTGTACTCTGCTCTTGTAAGGCCCCACCTGGAGTATTGCGCCCAGTTCTGGAGTCCCCAACACAAGACCTGGGCCAGTTAGAATGAGCCCAGAGAAGGGCCACAAGGATGATCTGAGGGCTGAAGCACCTCTCCTACAAGGACAGGCTGAGAGAGTTGGGGCTGTTCAGCCTGGAATAGAGACGGTGCCAGGGAGATCTTATAGCAGCCTTCCAGTACCTGAAGGGGCCTACAGGAAAGCTGAGGAAGGACTTTTCATAAGGGCAATTAATGACAGGACAAGGGGAAACGGCTTTAAGCTGAAAGAGGAGAGGTTTAGATTGAACATTAGAAAGAAATTCTTCACTATGAAGGTGGTGAGACACTGGAACAGGTTGCCCAAGGAAGTTGTGGGTGTCCCCTCCCTGAAAGTGTTTAAGGTCAGTTTGGATGAGGCTTTGGGCAACCTGGTCTAGTGGAAGGTGTCCCTTCTCATTGCAGGGAGGTGGGAACTGAATCATCTTTAAGGTCCTTTCCAACCCAAACCAGTCTGGGATTCTATGATTCTATGAAATGTTATGCCCATTTACAGGAAGGGCGACAGGGAGGATCCAGGGAACTACAGGCCTGTCAGTCTGACCTTGGTGCCGGGGAAGGTGGTGGAGCAGATCCTCTTGAGTGCTGTCACACAGCGCATACAGGCCAATCAGGAGACCAGGCCCAGTCAACAAGGGTTTATGAATGGCAGGACCTGCCTGACTAACCTTATCTCCTCCTGCGACAAGGTGACCCACTGAGCGGACGAGGAAAAGGCTGTGGATGTGGTGTACCTGCACTTCAGTAAAGCCTTTGACACCGTTTCCCACAGCATTCTGCTTCAGAAACTGGCTGCCAATGGCCTGGACAGGCACATTCTCTGCTGGGTTAAAAACTGGCTGATGGCCAGACCCAAAGAGTGGTGGGAATGGAGTTAAATCCAGCTGGAGGACAGTCACAAGTGGTGCTCCCCAGCACAGTGTTGGGGCCAGTCCTGGTTAACATCTTTATCAATGATCTGGATGAAGGGATCGAGTGCACCCTCAGTAAGTTCATGGATGACACCAAGCTGGGTGGAAGTGTTGATTTGCTTGAGGGTCGGAAGGTTCTACAGAGGGACCTGGACAGGCTGGATCAATGGGCTGCAGCCAACTGTATGAGATTCAACAAGGCCAGGTGCTGGGTCCTGCACTTGGGTCTCAATCCCATGCAATGCTACAGGCCTGGGGAGGAGTGGCTGCAAAGCCGTCTGGTGGAAAAGAACATGGCATGGAGGTGTTGGTTTACAGCTGGCTGAATATGAGCCAGCAGAGTTCCCAGCTGGCTAAAAAGACCAATAGCACCCTGTTGGCCCTTTAAGACCGGAAGCTGCCAGTGGCTTCGGCCTTGAGCAATTAAGTCCTGACTTTGAGCAAAAAAATACAAGAGAATAAGATTCGTGAGAAAGAATGCAAGAAAAACAAGATAAGAAACTTCTTATGTAACTAGTCAGAAGTAAAAAGAATGCCTCATGAACAGGGCTTTATCCAATCAAGTATTGTAACCAGGCGTGTGAACAGTAGCTTCTAGCCAATGAAGAGTTGTTTATGTGTGTGTGTGTCTGTGTGTGTTGGCAGCTTAAGAGTATATAAGTGTTCATGTAACCAGTAATAAAGGTCTCCAGTAGAATTCACACTGAATCATGTGTTGAGTCCATGGGTGTTCCCTCTCGGCAGCACCCTGGCCTGGATCAGAAACAGTGTGGCCAGCAGGACCAAGGAAGACATCCTTCTCCTGTGCCCAGCTTTGGTGGGGCCACACCTTGAATACTGTGTCCAGTTTTGGACTCCTCACTCCAAGAAGGACATTGAGGCACTGGAGCATGTCCAGAGAAGGGCAATGAAGCTGTTGAAGGGGCTGGAGAACAGATCTTATGAGAAGCGGCTGAGGGAACTGCGGTTGTTTAGTAAAGAGAAGAGGAGTCAGAGGGGAGAGCTAATTGTTGTCTACAACTACCTGAAAGGAGGGTGTAGTGAGGCAGGTGTGTGTCTTTTCTCCCAGGTAACCAGTGATAGAACAAGAGGCAATGGCCTGAAGTGGTACCAAGGGAGGTACAGATTGGATGTCAGGAAGTATTTCTTCACTGAAAGGGTTCTCAGGCAATGGAACTGGATACCTAGGGAGGTAGTTGAGTCACCATCCCTGGAGGTGTTTAAAAGATGGGTAGATGGGGTGCTAGAAGATATGGTTTAGTAGTGGACAGGTATGGTTGGACTCTGTGATCTCAGAGGTCTTTTCCAACCAGGTGGTTCTATGACTCTGTGTGCCACTCTAGACTTTTAATGCTGATGGAATAAATGGAGAGCAGTGGTGGGACACTTCACAGTGGTGCTGCCATGATGCATAGGGGCTTTTCAGGAGAGGCAGGCAGGGAAGGTTGGCAGGGGGGTGCCCTCTATCTGAAGAAGCTTGTTGTACATGTGGTGCTCCTCTATGGGACATGCAACAGCTTACACACAGAATCACAGAATGCTAGGGACTGGAAGGGACCTTGAAAGATCATCTAGTCCATCCTCCCTGCCAGAGCAGGAACACCTACATGAGATCACACAGGAAGGCGTCCAGGTGGGTCTTGAATGTCTCCAGAGAAGGAGACTCCACACCCTCCCTGGGCAGCCTGTCCCAGTGTTCTGTTACCTTCACTGTAAAGAAGTTTCTTCTGAAATTTAAGCTGAACCTCCTGTGTTTCAGCTCACACCCATTGCCCCTTGTCCTATCATTGGACACCTCTGTGAAGAGTCTGGCTCCATCCTCCTGACATTCACCCTTTACATATTTATAAACTTGTGAGTGGGGGTCAGAGGAGTGTCCACCTAGTGTGACATCCTGGTAGCAGCTGAAGAATCTTCAACTGAAGGACTAAGCCTTATTCAAGCAACCCAAGGAAGTTGCTAGATCCATGACTCCAGGTCTTGTTGGGGACTTTACTGACTCTGACACCACCAGAAGGGGAGCACGGCAGGATGCATGTTGTCCAGCTGGTAGCTGGGTCTGTTGGGACATCTTGTTTGCACAGGTACAAGGTAGGCCAACACAGGTGATGCTCACCTGAATCCAGACATTTCATAGAGAGGAACGGGAATGGGAATACAAGTGTGAGCCTGGGCTGTAGTGAAGTTCCACAGAAAAAAGAAAGCATCCAAGATGTGGCTGCAGGGACTGAATGAAGAATTTAGCAATACAGAAGGCTTTAGGGCAGCTAAAGCTTCCCAACTGCAGACTCTTGCAGGGGGTTCCAGAGCACCAAGAGGAGCTGCTGCTGCTTCAGGAATAGTTGAGAAAGAAACAAAGCAAATAAATGGTCACTGCTGAATTTAGGAACAATAAGTATAGAGAGATCTCAGATTCTTTGTGTCCTTGTTGCCTTAGTCTTCTCCAGCAAGGCCTCCCAGGCCCCTGTGCCTTGAGACAGGACTCTGGAGAATAAAAACCACTGGTGAATTTGGATTAAGTCAAAAGTTAACTGGGCAAACTCAATTCTTACCAGTCTATAGGACTGGAGAGATGGCACCCTAGGGAGCTGGGATGGCAAGCTGATGTCACAGTGAGGCCACTTTCCATCATCTTTGAAAGATGATGGAGTTTGAGGGAACTCCCTGACAACTGACAGCCCAAATGCTGTGTGCACTTTCTGAAAAAAAAAAAACAAATTGTGAGCAGGGCAACTAAAGACTCTACCTGGAGCATGTGCACTTGGATCCCATCTCTGTGCGTCTGAAGGAGAAGGTGGCTGGATTTATCCAGGGTAGATTGTGCCAGGCCATCCTCTTTGCTTTCTCGAATGAAAGGACAGGATTGCTGGATGTTGGTAGAGCAGTGTTTGTTTTTTACCTCAAAGTCAGCAAGGCTTTCAGCATCCTTCCCCACAATATTCTGGTGTCCACACTAGGTCATTATGGTCTACATGGGCGAATAAATAGATGGGTAGAAAAAACAGTTGGACCCTTAGTCTTGGATGGACGTGGTCAAAGTGTGCTACTCTGCCTGCAGGTCTCTAGGCAGCAGGGTCTGCCCTGCCATCATCTGCCCTGTTTAATGTATTTTCAGTGACCCAGACAAGATGAGAAAGTGCTTTTTCATAACATTTGTAGATGACAGACTGGCAGGCAGGGCTGCCATCCCAAGGAACCTAGACAGGCTGGGGGCATGGAGGGAATCTCATGATATGCAACCAGGACAAATCCAAAGTCCTGCTCCTGAGGTGGACTAGGCTCCTGCAAAGGCAGAGGCCTGCGACTGCCTTGGTATAGGAAGCAGCTCTGCAGGAAAGGCTCTGGTGGTCCTTGGGTTACAGAAGGCAAGACAGGAGGCATTGAGCAAAGAAGGCCCAGCAGCATCCTGGGCTGTATGAGCAGGAGCACAGCCAGTGGCAGTGATTGTCTGCCTCTGCTCAGCACATGTTAGACCACATCCAGAACGCTTCACCAGGTCTTGCTGCAGCGTAATGCCAGATGTTGGCCAACTGGAGCCAGTGGATTAGAGGCCCAGAAAGATGATCAGGGCTGGAGCACTTTCCTGTTAGGAGGTGCTGAGGGAGCTGGGCTTGTTCAGACTGGAGAATGGAGGGCTTTTGGGGGAGAATGTAACAGCCTGCACTTCTTACAGTGTAATTTCCAAGAAGATGTTATGGTGCAAGACACAAGGACACGAGGCAATGGGCCTCCTTCTTCTTGGGCAATAAGACAGGGTCATTCACAATATAGGGAGAAACTTTTGACAGGCAAGTTGGTGGTAGAGCTGGGTGACTCCTGAGCTCACGTTTCAGTCTGTCAGTGTCTCTGGTTGTGGCGTTTGGAAAAAATAATCCGATGCAACGGAAGGCCTATCCAGTTCTGACCATTAGTCTATTCTGAATTTGATCCGGGCAACTCCAGGCCAGTCAGCCTCACCTCCATCCCTGGGAAGGTGGTGGAACAGCTCATTCCTGATAACATCTCTAAGCAATTGGAAGAAGAGAAGGTTATCAGGAGTAGTCAACATGGTTTCACTAAGGAGACATCATGCTTGACTGTCGGAGTAGACGGACGACAAGTCCATCCTATAATGCAACAAGTCTCATTTTATTAGTCTTTCAAGCACATATTTATAACATAGTTAATGAAGTTCATACATATTGCAAAGCTTAGTTCCTTATTGGTTAGTGATTAAAAGTTACACACCCCCTAGTTTCCCACAGCATGCTTATCTTATGGTTACAGCTAGGCTGCTTCTAGGTACATTTTTTTCCCCAGATACAAGGACTTATTTGCTTCTACAGACAAGAGGCATTCTATTCTTGCTGACCATTAGTTACAATGTTTCTACTACAACCTGACTCTATTCCAGGAGCACAGATGTCTTGTTCTTGCTCATATTTTAACTAGCTGAATATTCTCGTGACCCTTGTCTTGTAGCCAAGTCTCAATAATGCTCTCCACACTTGACCAATCTGTTAGCCTTCTATGATGTCATCACCAGCTGGGTAGATGAGGGGAAAGCAATGGATGTTGTCTACCTTGGTTTCAGCAAGGCTTTGGGTACTGTATTTTGATACTGATACACAACATCCTTGTAGCAAAGCTTAGAAGGTATGGGATAGATGAGTGAATGGAGAGGTGGATTGAGAACTGGCTGACCGGCAGAGCTCAGAGGGTTGTGATCAGTGGTGCAGAATCCAGTTGGAGGCCTGTAACTAGCGGTGTTCCCCAGGGGTAGGTGCTGGGTCCAGTCTTGTTTAACTTCTTCATCAGTGACCTGGATGTGGGGGCAGCATCCACCCTCAGCAAGTTTGCTGATGCTATGAAGTTGGGAGGAGTAGCTGCCACACCAGAAGGCTGTGCTGACGTTCAATGAGACCTGGACACACAGGAGAGTTGGGTGGAAAGGAACCTGATGAGGTTCAACAAGAGCAAGTGCAGAGTCCTTCACCTGGGGAGGAATAAGTGCATGCATGGGTACAGGTTAGGGGTGAGCTGCTGGAGAGGAGCTCTACAGAAAAGGACCTGGGTGTGCTGGTGGGCAGCAGGCTGGCCATGAGCCAGCAGTGTGCCCTTGTGGCCAGACAGACCAACAGTGTCCTGGGGTGCACTCAAAAGAGCATGGCCAGCAGGTCAAGGGAGGTTCTCCTCCTCTGCTTTGCCCTGGTAAGGCCACATCTGGAGTACCGTGTCCAGTTCTGGGCTCCTCAGTTCAAGAGGGACAGGGATCTTCTGGAGAGAGTCCAGTGGAGGCCACGAAGATGATGATGTTACCGAAAATCTGGAATAAGAAACGTATCAACACCAATGCGATGCGGATAAGCAGACACTTCTTTATTACGGCCGGGTGCGTGTGTGAGTCCTCTCACGATCAACGCACACCATGCCCCAAAATCATACATCTTATATAGAGCTTACTCATACGTCTTCATTAAGTAGTCATACATAAACTTGTTATTTACCTTTTGCTTATGAACATGGTTTCTTGGCAGGCATCTATAAACCGTTACAGTAGGCTTCTCTTTCCTGGCAAAACCTACAAAGCATTACAGTAGGCTTCTCTTCCCATTGTTTCCCCATTCTCATGAATCCAGATTTTGACAGCTACGTGTATTCTTCTAGTTTTCCATATAGGTATCATAAATCAGTTTACAGGTCAGCTTTTACTTGTTACGTAAGCTATGGTTCCTACCAAATGATTTTGACCAATCCCTTCGGCCTCGGTACAGGGCTGTACAGGGATTTCATAGTAGCATTCGGTTGTTGTGCAAGCATACTTTTCATTAAAATATTTCTTATAATCTTATAGTATTAAAATCCAAACTATTCATAAACTATAAACTAATAATTAATTTTAACATATCAGTAACAATGAGGGGCCTGGATCACCTGCCTTATGAGGAGAGGCTGAGAGAGCTGGGACTGTTCAGCCTGGAGAAGAGCAGACTGAGAAGGGATCTGATCAATGTCTGTCAATATCTGACATGTGGGGGCCAAATGGATGGGGCCGGGCTCTTCTCGGTGGTGCCCAGTGACAGGACAAGGGGCAATGGGCACAAACTGGGACACCAGAAGTTCCAGACAAACTGAAGAAAAAACTTCTTTCCTGTGAGGGTGCCAGAGCACTGGAACAGGCTGCCCAGAGAGGGTGCGGAGTCTCCATCTCTGGAGATGTTCAAACCCACCTGGACACTTTCCTGTGCAAACTGCTGTAGGGAACCTGCACTGGCAGGGGGATTGGACTGGATGATCTCCTGAGGTCCCTTCCAACCCCACCATGCTGTGATTCTGTGGTTCTGTGATTCTGTGAATTTGTAGCCCAGCTATCAAATCAATGCTTCACTTCTGTATTTTTTTTAAATTGTCTTGTTTAACTGATTGATTAATTGTTTATATAGGAGTGCCGCTATGCAATTAAGCAACAATTAAATAATATTTTGTTAACTGTTTTAATGTTACCTGCCTAATTACTAGATCTGATGATATTTGTGCATGTCTATCACATCTATGCAAAAATGGAGTAATTAATGCATCAGCTAGTTCCACTAATATTTTTTTCTATTTTATAATTTATTTTAGAATAATTACTCATTGAGTTTTTAACTTTTTTTTTTTTTTAAACATTAGGTCAATAACTAGCTTTTTTTTTTTTTAAACTACCATCACTTGCCTGAGTGAGGACGTGTGGGTGTAAGAGACTGGGAAAAAGTAATAATATACCATAACTTTGTTAAAAATATGCCTCAAGCATTTCCAGGCAGGTCAGTACCCAAAGGCCGGCGCCGGTACCGGACCCCCACCCCCTCCCTGCTCCCGAGGGCTGAGGGGACCGGTAAGAACGAGCAGGGACACAAGACCAGCCACTGCCCCACCTGCACACCCTGCACACAAGCCCGGTTCGGTGCGAACGTAGTTTCGCTTTAACAGGAGGCCAGGTCTACCCAGCAGGGACCGAGACAGGCGGGTGCGTCCTCATCATCAAAACGGGCGATCTGGAAAAGAAAAAAACCGGCAAATTCGGCAAAACCGGTTAAAGAAAAAACACACGGCAAAATCGGCAAAACCAGCAAATTCGGCTAAAATAACAAGAATAATTAGGCGGTAAATTCGGCAAAACCGGCAAATATGGCATAAACGGCAAAGTCAGCAAAAACGAAAATTCAGAAAGAAAAACAAAAGCGGCAAAAACACTGCCAGGCGGCTAACTCAGCAAAAGCCTCGAATTCGGCTGGAGCAGGAAAAGAAACGGCAAACGCGGCCAATTCCGCAAAAAGACAAATTCAGTAAAAACTATATTTTCGGCAAAAGCAACAAGAGAAGCTACAACCGCGGCAAATTCGGCAAAAGCGGCAAATTCAGCAAAAAGAAAAAAAAAAAAAAAAAAGGTAAAGCGGCAGATTTGGCAAAGCGGAAAAAGTACAGCAAAACAGGGAAATTCGTTAAAAGCGGCAAATTCAGGATTTATTTTTCTTCTTTTTCCCCGAGGTAAGACATTTTTTAATCTCTAACGGGGCTCTTTTTTTTTTTTAAAAAAAAAAAGAACAAATCTTACCTTCATGCTGTCCCACGGGATCCCCTTCGGGGTAACCAGAATGGCTCTGCCCCAGCCCGGGAGCTGACACTGGCTGCTCCCCTCTATCGAGGGCTTCACCAGCCATTCGGTAGGACACCTAAGGTGAAACACAATTTCGGCAACGTTTGTTGCCCAAAGCCTTGCCCACAGGCTGCGCTGGCCATTTTGTGTTATTTTTCTTTTACCGGACTTACTTCCATCCCGGACTGACACAGTGTGCTGGCCGGCACGGGTTAATCTCCTGTCCGTCGGCGCACAAACGGATCCTAAAGACTTGCAAGAAATTGTGACCACTGAAACCACCGAGGATTGCGAGGAAACAGCAGCGGAGGCAAGAGAGGGGCTGGGATTTCTTCATTTGGAATTTGTAAACTCGGGAGCATGTTTTACTTTGAGGAGGGTCGGCTCCCCTTTTGGGACGGGTGGTTGGGGGGATTACCGGAGGCTTACGAGGAGCCCGCTCCTGGGAGCTTCGGGGAGAGCGGTCCCCTCCTTTCGGGAGCTGCGGTCAGACCTCCTGAATTGTCGGTCTCTGGCCCTGGCTCCCGCGCTGATCCCGGGTCGGTAGCGGCTTGCCGCGGCTCCGCTGCCGGTCCGGGATCGGGGAGGGATTGCCGCGGCTCAGCTGCCGGTCCGGGATTGGGGGGAGCTGCCTCGGCGCTGCCGCTGATGGCGGGATCGGGGGGGGATTACGGTGGCTCCGCCGCTGATCGCGAGTCGGGGGGCGATCGCCGTGGCGACGACGCCGGTCCCCGTATGGAGACTCCTAGCCGGGGCTCCGGTCTCAACTCCCCGGAGGAGACAAACGGCCCGAGCCACGCAGGCAGCCTCCCCGCGGAAAGCACCCTCGTAATTAAAATACCGGACAGTCAATCATCCTGTCCGTGTTGTGGTAATAGGGTTAACAAAATCTCGGGCTTGGTTGAACATTTAAAAAGAAACCACGGGATAAAAAAGAATTTATTTCAGTGTGCATGGTGTGGGAAAACAAATGAAAACCAACACGGTATTGCCTGCCCCAAGTGTAAAGGTCCAGAGGAACCGCCCTCCACCAAAGGACTAATCTGTGAGGAATGCCAGAGGGTATTGCAAACAAAGATAGGACTGGGACAGCACAAACGACTGGGACAGCACAAGCGGCTGGCACACCCACCCATCGGGAATTAGCGCCCGCCCGAGAGGCTCACCGGCAGGCTGGACAGATGTGGAGGTGAAGCAGCTGCAAAGATTAGATAAGCAGTATGAAGGGAATAAGGACATCAATGAACTGATTGCAGAGCACATCCCCACCAAGACGGCTAAACAAATAAGTGAGAAAAGGAGATTACTACACAAAAGCCCCACAGAAGGGGAAATAATAACCCAGGATGAAATGGGACACCTGGGACAGGAAACAGAAGGAGAACAGCTGGTGCCTTCTGAGTCACACACCGAGGGAGGATTAAAGACCCACTACCTGCAACTGATCTCTCAATGGATGACAGATGGAAAGCTGAGCATTCTTCAGGGCTCCTTCGATAAAATCAGAGAGATGAACGGAGAAGCAACAGAACCGGTATCAGAGTTAAAGACAGTTATACATGCCTGTTCGAAAAGAGCACAGAAATAAAAGCAAATCAGGGGTCAAAACACCGAGGGGCCAAGAAACCCTCTTCTGACCCACCAAAAATGTGGATGAAGAAGAGGGCGGTAAAGCGGAGACAAATCCTATGATTTCAACAGCTTTTTCACCTGGATAAAGGAAACATTGCCAGTATTATCCTGGACAATACAGAGACCTTAAAATGTGATATCCCATCAGAGGAAATACATGAGGTGTTCAAGTCGAGATGGGAGTCATCAGGGACATTCAAAAGCCTGGGTGCCTTCAGGGCTAATGGTCATGCCAATAACTCTGCATTCAAAACCCCCGCAAAGAAATTGCTAAAAACATCAAGGAAATGAACAAGAACTCTGCCCTGGGACTGGACGGCTCATCTTAAGGGATCTAATTAAAATGGACCCTCACTGTGCCTGTCTGATGGAACTGTACGACCTCTGGCTGATAACAGGCACAATCCCAGATAAAATGAGAGAGAGAATGCAGATCTGTACTCGTACCAAAATCATCAAAACCAGAACTCCAAAATGACATCAATAACTGGCCCCCAATCACAGTCGGCTCCATCATCCTGAGACTGTACTCCAGAATCCTCACAGCAAGACTGACCAAGGCACGTCCCATTAACCCGAGACAAAGAGGCTTCGTAAGATCAGCAGGTTGTGCAGAAAACCTCAAGTTATTACAGCTCCTACTTAAAACAGCTAAGGAGGAACACAGACCCCTGGGAGTGGTATTTGTGGACACTGCCAAAGCATGTGACACATTAAGTCACTCACACATCATCACTGCTTTAAGACAAAAGGGCGTAGATGAACATATCATCGCCCTAATTAAAGATCTATATTGTAATATCAACACTCCATCGCCCTGAAGAATGAACAATCCAACCCCACTGGGATCCAGGTTGGTGTAAAGCAAGGTGACCCAATGTCCCCTATCCTATTCAATCTATCGATCGACCCTTTATCATAGAAATTAGAAGAGAAGGGAGAGGGCTTCCAGCACTGCTGAAGAAGTATAACAGCTATGGCTTTTGTGGATGACTTGGTACTGCTGAGTGGATCCCGGGAGGGGATGCAAAAAACCACCAAAACTGTGGAGGGAGGTCTTTTGTGAACTGACTGGCCTCAAAACCCAGCGGGAGAAATGCCACGGCTTCTACATCAAGCTGACAAAAGACTCTTCTACAATCAATGAGTGCCCCCCGTGGACCATAAAAGGCACCCCCCTCAGTATGATTGAACCAGGTAGTGCAGGGAAGTACCTGGGACTTCATATTGACCCCTGGATTGGCGTCTCTAAACCAGAATTGACAGAAAGGTGAAAGATTGGCTACAACGGATCGGAAGGGCTAAACTAAAACCCTTACAAAAAGTTGACGTCTTGAAAGGATCCGCCACTCCACGCCTGATCTACTTAGCTGACCAAGCAGACATAAACGCTACACATTTAGAAACTCTCGATCTAGACACCAGGGACACGGTGAAGGAATGACTGCATTTCCCAGCAAGCACCTGTGACGCCGTCCTTTACTGCAGCACTCGGGACAGAGGCTTGGGTATCACCAGACTGACCGGGCTGATTCCCAGTGTCCAAGCACGCAGACTCCACAGAATTGCTCCATCCTTGGATGAAGTCACGAGAACTGTTGCAAGAGAAGCTGGAATGGAAAAGGACTTTGCAGGACTGTGGGTCGCAGTGGGACAAAATTCCATCCATCTAGGATCCAAAGGCAGTCTCGGTGGTACCCGAAGAACTCGTTGGGGAGGAGCCGATATTGGAATGGGAGGTGGCTGCCCATGAAACAATCTTTCCAAAACCATGTGATTGGTGGAAACAAGAATTTACAAATTGGACAAAACTAGCATCTCAAGGACGTGGGATCTCCAGCTTTGAGAAGGACACCATTAGCAATAAATGGATCGAACAGCACAGGGGCAGCCCCCAAAGAAAACTTATTACTGCACTTCGACTCAGAGTGAATCTCTACCCCACAAGAGGTAGACAAGGAGCTCAAATTAAATCATGCCGACATTGTCAGGCAGAAAACGAAACCTGTGCACATATAATTGGCTGTTGTCCCGCAGTTCAGGATGCTGGAATCAAAAGGCACAACCAGCTCTGTGAATCTCTAATGGAAGCAGCAAAGAAGGAAGAGTGGGTGGTGTTCCAAGAACCACAACTCAAAGATACCAGAAACGAACTACACAAACCAGATATGACATTTGTAAAAGACAAACAAGCAACAGTAATTGATGTCACAGTTAGGTATGAAAATAAATCTACATCCCTAACAGAGGCAGCAACAGAAAAGTTAACAAACACAGCCATCTTGAAGATCAAATCTGAGAAACAACCAACGCTACAGCCATCAAATTTATGGGCTTTCCCCTTGGTGCGCGGGGGAAGTGGCAATTATGAATTACTGAAGGACTTGGGACTTTCCAGCTCGAGACAAGAGAAGTTAGCAAGAGGACTCTTGAATTGAGCTTTGTTTACTTCTGTTGACATTGTACATATGTTTGTTAGTAGAAGTAGAACTGTTATTAGAGTATATTAAAAAAAAAAATCACAAAAAAATTTTCACAAAAAAACCTCCAAACAAAACCCCAAACAAACAAACAAATAAACAAACAAAAACCAAAAACCAAACACACATTCTCTATATTATGCATTGTATACATAGACTTATTTGGGGCTCATTACATCAACCTCAGATACTAAGAGAAGACTTAAAAAAAGCTCAAGAAGTCAAAAGCAACACTCAGGGTACCCTGAAGCATTAATTGCTGATAAAGCCTCCCCAGGGACTCGTTAGAGCAGAGAATTGGAGGCTGTGATTGCAGATAGGCAAAGGCCCTGTGAAGGTGGCTGTAATGCTGAGAAAACCCTTTGCTTTGTTTTATGGAGCAGAAAGGCCAAGCCCTGACCCTCGGACCCTGGAAAGGCAGATCCTGAGAACCTCAAAATGAGTTTTTCTCTCACCAGCCTTGGTGGCAGAGACAACTGCCATAGCCAAGAGGAGAAAGACCTCAATCCTGTTGGACCTTTCAGTCTTGCTAGAGCCATTGGCCATCTCTACTGCAGGCTGTCCTGCACTGTCCATGCCTGCATCTCTTTCCCTTCATGTTGTTGATACTCTTCTTGCTTTCCCACCTAGCTCTCACCACAGTATTTCTGTCTTCACTGATGTCTCGGTACTTTCATTGGCCACTTGTTGAAAGGCCAAGCCATGGGCTGATCCAGACCCTCTGGGTGACCTCTTGCACCACATCATTAACCTTGGACTGAGATTTCCTGTAGAGCCCTGAGCCTCCACTTCACCAGACTAAAGGTGCTCAGGTCCCTTGGCCTCTTCACAGAGGCCCCAAATCCCATTTTGACAGATCTGCAGTAGAACTTTTGCTATTCCTCCAGACCAGGGAGGTCCATACCTGTGCCACATCTGCATATGTCCAGATACGGCCACACCAGTGCTGAGTCGAGGGAGATGAGGACTCTCGTGTCTGGGTGGTCACACTAGTCCTTGTGCAGCCTGGTATGCAGTCAGCCTTATTAACTTGGAGCATGCACTACTCACTCGCGGCATCCCTCGTCATGCCCAGGCCCTTCCCTTAGAGCCACTCCTGAGCAGTTCAGGCCCACCCTGCCCTCATGTTTCGGGTTACTCCGACCCCCAAAAAATGACTCACAACTTCTATTTATAAAACTTCATGAGGCTTCTACTGCCAAATCCCGGGGTTTCTCAAGGACCACCCCCTGGAGTGAAGCTCTGTTTTGGCAGCTCTCAGTGTGTTCGTACAGATGACACCAGATCTGACCTCTGCCCAGATGACAGCATGAGCAATGGAGATAACAGGAGGAGGCAGTAGTGCAATGGAAATTGCTGACCAAGGCTCCTCCAGGATAGTCATTTCAAGATTGTCTCTCCTCTGGGATCATGATCCAAAAGGGGTTGGGCTTGTTTGGTGGGTAAAAAACAATTGCACTGTGTATCACTCATTTGCATATTTTATGGCAATTATTGTAATTATTTTCACACCATTATTTTTATTTCCATTATTGATTTGGTTTTATCTCAAGCTATGGGTCTCTTTACCCTCCCCCTCCATTTCTGTCCCTTATCTCTGGGGTGGGGGAGTGAGCAAGGGGCTGTTTGGCTGCTAGCCAAGTGAAACCACCACAGTCATTTTTGGTACCAAAGGTGGAGCACTAAGGGTTGAGGTAAGGAGAGTTTCAAGCAGTGTGCTTTAACAACCTGGTGTGTTGGATTCACAGGAGCTGGTCACAGTGCTGCTATGTCTCATTACAGAGCTGTTAACAGAACTGTGGGATATGAGTCCTCACTGGCTTTTTGTTTCAATGCTTCCTAGCTATGAAAACACGGTGAATGGCCTTGTCCAGCTGTGCTGCTTGGTCATGACTGTGAGAATAACCCGGCTTTTCCAGGTAGTGTTTCCACCAGCTCCACAGTTTCGACGCTATCTTTTATTTTTTTTATGGTTTCCCTGGTCTCCTTGTGGGGAACCCTCTGAGCAAACATCTTAGAGCTTCGGGTGCCATCTGTTGGAGACTGTTACGAGTGGCACCAGCACTTTTTCTCCTCTGGAAGCGAGGGACTAATTAGACCTTTCCTTGCATTGATTGTCACCTGCCCGTCTGTAGGGATAATTGCACTTTCTCTCTCCAGGACAATAATTTAAGAAGGGGACGGTTTCTGACAATTTCTTTTGTTTTTTTTCTGCAAGGCCAAGCATCAAAGAGTGTGAGACTAGTAAGTATTCTTGGGAAAATCTGACCATTTTGTTTCTATTGCTGGGCCTCCTGAGTGCATTTCAGGTTTTGTTTAAAATTAAATATTAGGGTGCACCACCCAGGGAATAACCTCAGCAAAGGACACTGTGGCTACTGAAACCCCTGCAACCAGCACTGCATCATCTGAGACCCCTGCAACAGATACTGTGGCTGCTCTGAGACCCACAACAAGAACTGTGGCTGTTCAGACCTTGAAAAAAAAAATTCACAAAAAAAAAGCTGCAGATATTCCAGCTACATGGACCCCCAGTAACAAGGACTGAAGCTATTCAAGCTCCAAAAATAGGTACTGCAGCTACACAGACCCCAGCAACAAGAAGTGTAGCTGTTCAACCTCCCCCCCCCCCCCCCCCCCAAGTTGGACTGTGTCTCCTCGAAATCCAATCATACAGAATGCAGGTACTCAATCCCAGGTGTCACACCCCCCAACTCACATAACATATTGCAGACCCTGGTGGGGAGTTGCTGCAATTTCTGCAACTGCAGCTCCTCAGAGCATGATGATAAACACCTCAAATACCCAAATCCTGGTGGAGAGTGATCAAGCTGAGATAGATGATTAAGGCATACCAGTAATAATTACCCTTATAAAGAAAAATAAAGTATAAATAAACCGCAATTTATTCTGCAGCAGGTGAAGATAAACCAGAGGTATCACGAGAACAAGAAAAAGAGGATGAACCCAGGTAAACACCTGATCTTTACCCCTGAGTGAGCTGCAAGATAGGTGAAAAGATGACAGCTCTCATGTAAGTGAGCAAATTATTACTTGGTTGCTCTGATGCTTGGATAAAGGAACTGGAGAACAAAGAAGCCAAGCAGGTGGGATCCCTTGCCAGAGGAAGAGGCATTGATAAAGCAATTGGGGAAAAAAAAAGGCAAATCCTCCACGTCTGGAGACATCTTTTGCCAGGCCTGAGGGAAAGGTATCCCATCAAGGATGGTGTATTATTGTAACCAGGATTAGGCAAATGGATGGCCATGGGAGAAGGTATCCAGCTCTTCAAGGAACTGGCGGTGTGAGAACTGATTTATGATGAGCCAGAAAAACGCACAGCTAGCTGCAGATCCAGGTGAAGTCTGATGCACGGTACCTCTGTGGCAGAAACTCACTCAGAGGGCACCCATCTCGGATGCCAAGTGTTTGGCAGCAATGAAATGGAAAAAGAAAGAGGGACCAGCAGTAGATGATTTGGCTGTCCAAATCCGGCAATACAAAGCATTTCTCCCCACCTTGTTTCAGCTGTGGAGAAACTGGCTAAAAAAGTGTCCCAGCTTGATGAGAAATTATTCTCTCCACCTGTACAGACCAATGTCTCATACACTAAAAGCGAGTATACCCTTGTGCAACAGAGACAGTCTGACCAAGAGGGAAGTTATGGTTTTACTTGTGTGACCACAGAGAAGCCAAGAGCAAATGAAACGGAAAAGGTACCTCAGACTTAAAAAAACCCCCATGAGTTGCAAGGAAACCCAACTATGATTAGAGATCTTCATGGAATGACTGCTCTGGTTTCCAGAAACCCATTCCTCGAGCAGAATTGAAGGGTTGGATTGACAAGTGATCCTGAATTCAGCAGAAGGGACTGACCTCCGTGAGGCTGAAACCCGCGGACAGCACCCAGCGCCATTTATCGACGCTGAATGCGATGCCCCAAACCAGAGGGACTTTGCCTTCAGCCAGGTAGAGAAAAAAGACAAACAGTTCCCTGGACTGTGTGGATTCAGCAGCCAGGCACACCGAACACCAAGGAGCATAAGGCTCTCGTGGACACTGGTGTCCAGTGCACCCTGCTGCCATCAGACTTGAAAGGCACAGGATCCATTTACAGTTCTGGGGTGATGGGGGGTCCCAACAACTGACTGTACTGGAGGCTGGAATGAGCCTGACTGGGAGGAAATGGCAGAAGCACCCCATTGTGACTGGCCTGGGTGCCCCGTGCATCCTTGGCATAGATTTCCTCAGGAGAGGGTATTTCAGGGACTCAGAAGGGTACCAGTGGGCTTTTGGCACAGCTGCCATAGAGTCTGAGAAAATCAAAGAGCTGTCTGCTCTGCCTGGCCTCTCAGAGGCCCCTTTTGACAGTGGACTGTGGTGGCCTGAATGAAGTCACCCCACCACTGAGTGCTGCTGTGCCAGACATGTTAGAGCTCCAGTATGAACTGCAGTCCAAGGCAGCCAAGTGCTACGCCACCATAGACATTGCCAGTGCATTCTTCTCTCTTCCTCTGGCAGCAGAGTGCAGGCCACAGCTTGCTTTCACCTGGAGGGATGTCCAATACACCTGGAATCGACTGCCCCAGGGGTGGAAACACAGCCCCACCATTTGCCATGGACTGATTCAGACTGTCTTGGAGCAGGGTGGAGCTCCAGAACATCTGCAATACATTGATGGCATCATCATATGGGTCAACACAGCAGAAGTTTCAAGAAAGGAGAGAAGATAACCCAAATCCTTCTGAGAGCTGGCTTTGCCATGAGACGAAGCAAATCGAGGAACCCGTGCAAGTGGTTCAGTTTTCAGGAATAAAGTGGCAAAGTGGAGGTGATCAGATCCCAATGGATGTGATCAATAAAATAACAGACGCTTCTCCATGAACTGGAGACCCTGAGCAGGAGTCAGAGAGAGAGAATCTCCACACCGGAGAGGCCCTCGTTAATGCCCTGGACATGAAGTTATGGAATATCTCACTGATATATCCAAATGACACTCTAATTTATTAATTTAAATATTCATCACCTCCCTCCCCCAGATTTGCATGCTAGTAAAAGACAAAGTCCTTCAGGTTCCAAGAACAACTGAAAACATTGGCATGTTACCAATGTTCTTCTCATAATAAAGTTCATGCTGAAACCAAAACACTTCTGGCTACTCAAAAGAAACCTGATTTGGGTGAAAAATTTTGGTGGTTCACCATTGCTGGTGGGAAAGAATACAAGAACCTTGGTTGCTCTCTGCTGGAACCCAGGCTGGTGAGACTTTCTTCTACCTTCTCTCTTTCTTGATGTTTTCTTCTCTTTTCTTCCACCTTCCTTCACTCACTTAAAAGTCAGAAGACAAAGAAGCTCGTTCCTTGGTCAAGAAATAAAAGTTCTTCCACATATTGGACTGTCCTGGTGTGGATGTATCGTTACTTGCTTCTGGAGAATCCAGAACCTGTGTTAAATCAGACTTCTTGAACCCAGGGTTCTCCAACTGGTCCCTGACACACAAGACATGTGACAACAACAACAACAACAACAACAACAACAGCTTGGTGGTGAGAAGGAAGTAGAACTGGTCTCCCTGTAGTTGCTGGCTTAAAGCTGGACAAGCACATATTGTCCTCTCTGCATCTTGATGTGTTCTCCTCTTTCTGCCCTTGTTCTGCCTCCTTCTGCTTTCAGGTTCAGGTTGTGTCTCCTTGCAAACTCCTCACAAATGTTTGGCCAAGAGCGTTTCACAGAATTGTGGAGGTGGGAAAAGACCTTCAAGATCATCAGTCCAACCATGAGCCCAACACTGCCGATTCCAGCTCCAAACCATGTCCCTCAGGACCTCGTCTACCCATCTGTTAGATCCCACCAGGTAAGGTGACTCCACCACCTCCCTGGGCAGCCTGTTCCAATGCCTGACCACCCTTTCAGTGAAGAAGTTTTTCCCCAGATACAACCTAAACCTCCCATGGTGGAACTTGATGCCATTTCCTTGAACCCTATTACTAGGTGAGAGAAGAGACCGACCCCCACCTCTCTCCACCCTCCTTGCAGGGAGTTGGACAGAGCCAGAAGGTCTCCCCTCAGCCTCCTTTTCTCCAGGCTCAGCACCCCCAGTTCCCTCAGCCGGGAACTCAGCACACTTGTGCTCCAGACCCTTCCCCAGCTCCGTTGCCCTTCTCTGGACACGCTCCAGCACCTCCAGGTCCTTCTTGGAGTCAGGGACCCAACACTGAACCCAGCATTCAAGCTGTGGCCTCACCAGTGCCCAGGACAGGAGCACGATCCCAGCCTCTGTCTTACTGGCCACACCAGTGCTGATCCAGGCCAGGACGCCCTTGGCCTTCTTGGCCACTGAAACTCTGGAGAACTTTGTGAATCCTGAACAGCTGGACAGAGAAAAAGACTGACAATGTAGTGTGAGATGGTCACTAACGACGTTATCTTCTCCCAGAGATTCGACAGAGGCATAAAATCATTTGGTTGGAAAAGACTTTTGAGATCATCGAGTCCAACCGTGCCTGTCCACCACCAAACCATAACCCTGCAGGGATGGGGACTCCACCACCTCCCCAGGCACAGTAGGGACAAAAAATGACAGGCAGTTGGTCTGAGGGGTTTTTGGTGACAAAATGGTTGCTACCTCCAAGAGATTGTGTGCCCAAGGTTCTGGCGTTGTGGCTGAAGAGGTCTGAAGGTTTCACTGGCGAGAAGATCAGCGAGGTGCGTACGCAACTGGAGGGCAACTCCTCCTGGTGTAGGAGAGGCTCCAAAGCAGCGTGCTCTCACGCCTTTTTCATGTTGAGTTTTTCCTCCTCCATCCTTGGGAGGGGAGAGTTCTCATGAGAAAATAATCATCTACTCTGCTCCAACAGAGCTGCTTTGGCCCAGGCCACCCAAATCTTCACGTGGTTCGTTAAGGAAAATGAAGCACTGATGGAGCCCAGAGGTGCGTTGATGCACCTCCAGCCCATGGTCTTGGATTCATGGAGTAGTTCAAGGTCATTTCTGAGTCTTCTTGGTCTCTCCAAATGCATTGGGTTTGCGTGGCAAGGTTTTGGTAGCAGGGGATGGGGGAGGGGACATGGGGTGGCTTCTGTGAGAGAAGCTGCCAGAAGCTTCCCCCATGTCCGACCCGACACAGCCAATGCCAGCCGGCTACAAGAAGGGACCCGCCGCTGGCCAGGGCCGAGCCAATCAGTAACACTTCTGTGATAACATAATTAAGAAAAAAAAGGAAAAGAGGAAAAAAAGCTGCACACTTTGCAGCTGGAGAGAGGAGTGAGAAGATGTAAGAGAAAACAATTCCACAGACACCAAGGTCAGTGAAGAAGGAGGGGGAGGAGGTGCTCCAGGCGCCGGAGCAGAAATTCCCCTGCAGCCTGTGGTGACGACCATGGTGAGGCAGGCTGTGCCCCTGCAGCCCATGGAGGTCCATGGTGGGGTAGATGTCCCCCTGCAGCCCATGGAGGTCCATGGTGGGGCAGCTGTACCCCTGCAGTCCATGGGGGTCCATGGTGAGGCAGGATGTCCCCCTGCAGCCCCTGGAGGTCCATGGTGGAGCAGATGACCACCTGTAGCCCATGGAGGACCCCACGCCTGAGCAGGTGGATGCCCGAAGGAGGCTGTGACCCCGCGGGAAGCCCGCGCTGGAGCAGGTTCCTGTCAGGACCTGTAGCCCGTGGAGAGAGGAGCCCACACCGGAGCAGGTTTGCTGGCAGGACTTGTGACCCCATGGGAGACCCGCGCTGGAGCAGTCCCTTCCTGAAGGACTGCACCCCATGGAATGGACCCATGCCAAAGCAGTTCGTGAGGAACTGTTGGTCATGGGAAGAACTCATGTTGGAGCAGTTGGTGGAGGACTCTCCCATGAGAGGGACCCCACACTGGTGCGGGGGAAGGAGTCCTCCCCCTGAGGAGGAAGCAGCGGCAGAAACACCGTGTGATGAACTGACCCCAACCCCATTCCCTGTCCCCCTGTGCTGCTGGGGGGAGGAGGTGGAAAATCGGGAAAGAGATTAAGCCCGGGAAGAAGGGAGGGATGGGGGAGGGGCTTTATGATTTGGGGTTTTTACTCTCATTCTCCTGATTTTCACTGGTAACAATGTCAGTTTGGGGTTTTCCCCCCAGTCAGGTCCGTTCTGCCCGTGCCAGTCCCTGGTCAGTGATCTCTCTCTGTCCTTATCTCCACCCATGGCCTTTCGTTGTATTTTTCTCCCCCAGCCCAGTTGAGGAGGGGGAGCGACAGAGTTGGGCTTTGGTGGGCATCCGGCCCCTAGCCAGGGTCAACCCCTCACACCAAGTTACCCAAGGACTTAGATCTTGGCCCATAAACATCTCAGAGCTGGAGAACCTCTCCTCCGTGCACTGTGCTGTCCCATAGCGGTGGCAGGGGTCATGCTGGACATGGCAAACTGTCACAGCGGTGCTCCTCACAGCGAGGGTTTGGAGGAGAAGGTCTTCCTGGCTGGTGGCATCGTCTTGGTTCTGTAGTTTCCAGGTTTTGGTGGTGAAATCATGGAGCTCATCCTCAGATACTGGTGCCTGATGGACCGTGGCACAAGATGGACGGTGGGTCTGTAGCTCTTCATGCTATCAACAAAGATCTCAGGCAGCAAGTGAGGTGGTGGAAACACCACCCCTGGCAAGGACGGGTGCACAAGGTGCTGTGGGACATGGTTGGGTTGATGGTTGGGTTGGGTGGTGTTGGGTTGATGGTGGAATTGGTAGCATTGGGTTCATGGTTGGACTTGATGACCTTGAAGGTGTTTTCCAACCAGTATGATTCTGTGAGGCCTCAGCTGTCTCCTCACACACCTCCTGGGGGTCGCCACTCCTGGTCCTGTCAGGAAGAACCTTTCCACAGCACATGGTGGTGGCACGAGGGACTCTCCAGAGGGCACGGGGAGGGGCGTGGGGGAGGTTCCACAGCAGATGCCCACAGTGGGGCAATGATCTCCACACCTGGCTCATGGACACCATAGACTATGACCACTCAAGAGGGAGGAAGAGGAGGAAAAGAACCAGTCCCACAAGTGGTGACCACGCTCCCAGGTGTGACGCAGCTCTAGAACCCTCCAGCAGTAGCTCCCAGTTGGGTCCCACACCCAGAAGAGTCCAGGAAGCACCAAAACTTCACCCAGCGAGGACCAAGCTCCACCAAAGCCACCAGCACCAGCAGGTCAGGGAGGTCCCCTACAGCCCCTGGAAGCTCAGTGGCAGAGCAGATTCCCCACGTGTAGGTCATGGAGGACTTCCAAAGCTGAGCCTGAGAGGAAGTGTGACCCAAGGGAGACCCCAGAGACGCTCAACACCAGAGCGGTGGGAACGGCCAGTGAGGGGCAGGAGATGCTCTGGCCCAGATGGTCCAAGACCACATGGTCTTACCTGTGGGTGAAACCACCACACGTCACCACACAACCAGTGGTGTCACCCAGGGGCCAATACTGGGTCCAATCCCGCTGAACATCTTTAATGAATGGTCTGGAGGATGGAGCAGAAAGGGCAGATGACACCCAACTGTCCACGGGCTGCAGATGGGTGCACCACACCTCCTCGCCCCCAACTCTGAGGTCTTCTTGTTCATCAAGAGCTCTCAGAGTCACAACTGTCCTCGGGCCTGGCTTTCTGCTCCAGCATGGAGTCCTCCAAGGCCTGCATGTGGGGATCTGCTCCACCATTGAACCTCCTTGGGCTGCATGGTACCTCACTGACCTTCTCCTCCTCTTCTTTGAGGAGTCTGAGGTTCTCTGCCTCCTTCCTTCCTCCTCCATCTTCATGTTCTTGATGGTCTTTTTGTTCAAGTCAGTGATGGCTCTCTCCTTCTCAAACCAGTACTTCCCCTCACAAAAGGGTGGGGATCCACGGTGGAGGAGGTCTCCACCTACAGCCCATGGAGGTCCGTGGTGGAGCAGGTCTTCACCTACAGCCCACGGAGGTCCGTGGTGGAGCAGATCTCCACCTACAGCCCATGGAGGTCCGTGGTGGAGCAGATCTCCACCTACAGCCCATGCAGGTCCGTGGTGGAGGAGGTCTCCACTTACAGCCCATGGGGGTCCGTGGTGGAGCAGATCTCCACCTACAGCCCATGGGGGTCCGTGGTGGAGCAGATCTCCACCTACAGCCCATGGAGGTCCGTGGTGGAGGAGGTCTCCAGCTACAGCCCATGGAGGTCCGTGGTGGAGGAGGTCTCCACCTACAGACCATGGAGGTCCACGGTGGAGCAGATCTCCACCTACAGCCCATGGAGGTCCGTGGTGGAGCAGGTCTCCACCTACAGCCCACGGAGGTCCACGGTGGAGCAGATCTCTACCCACAGCCCACGGAGGTCCGTGGTGGAGCAGATCTCCACCTACAGCCCATGCAGGTCCGTGGTGAAGGAGGTCTCCACCTACAGCCCATGGAGGTCCGTGGTGGAGGAGGTCTCCACCTACAGCCCATGGAGGTCCGTGGTGGAGCAGATCTCCACCTACAGCCCATGGAGGTCCGTGGTGGAGGAGGTCTCCACCTACAGCCCATGGGGGTCCGTGGTGGAGCAGATCTCCACCTGCAGCCCATGGAGGTCCATGGTGGAGCAGATCTCCACCTGCAGCCCATGGAGGTCCATGGTGGAGCAGATCTGCTCTGGGAGGGGGATCAGAAGATCCATTTTTTTCTGGGACTGGGAGCGCTCCCAGTCCAGACTGGGAGAGATGTCACAGGGTCCCCGGTGCTGCCCCTCCCCCCCCACAGAGGAGGCTGGGACGTTCCCAAAGTCCTTTAATGAGGGGAGGGGCCAGGGGACACCCCTGGGGACACCCCTGTTGGTGGTGACACCTCCTGGGGATGGTGACACCCCTGGGGACACAGTGGGGACGAGGAGGTGTCACACCCCCGGGGACAGGGCAGGGCAGGGCTCAGGGGGGCTGGCGGGGGCGGGGCGGGGAGCTGAAGAGGCGCCAGGTCCCCCGGGCGATGAGGACGAACCAGTAGATCTGCGGCGCCATGAGGGCTGCGGCGGCCATGTTGTAGGCGGGGGGCAGGGCGGGGACCACGCCCAGGAGACTCAAGCCCCGCTGCCGCCCGTAGGCCCAGTAGAGGTAGGGGAAGAGGATGAGGCGGCAGAAGAAGAAGGTCACAAGCAGGACCACGGCGTTGAGCTTGTGGAGAGTCGTGTGCTGGAGGTGGAACTGTGAAGGAGGAGAGAGAGAGAGGGGTGAGGGACAGGCAGACAACCCAGATCTTCTGAGGGGGCTGGGGTGGGGCACCCGTGGGCACCTGAAGTCATTATGGACACTCTGGGGGTTGAAAGATCCATAACACCTCTGATGTTCTTCTGGAGACACCCCAGAGGCTGAGGAACCCATGGTAAACCAAGATCACAGAATCACAGAAGGGTTTGGGCTGGAAGGGACCTGAAAGCTCATCCAGTCCGAACCCCCCTGCCAGCAGCAGGGACACCTTCCACTAGACCAGGTTGCTCAAAGCCTCATCCAACCTGGCCGAGAACACTTCCAGGGAGGAGCAGCCACAGCTTCTCTGGGCAACCTGGGCCAGGATCTCACCACCCTCACACCAAAGAATTTCTTCCTCACATCTCATCTCCATCTCCCCTTTGCCACTTTCAAGCCATCACCCCTTGTCCTGTCACTCCCTGCCCTTGGCCAAAGTCCCTCCCCAGCCTTCCTGGAGCCCCTTCAGGTACTGGGAGGCCACTGGAAGGTCTCCCTGGAGCCTTCTCTTCTCCGGGCTGAACAGCCCCAACTCTCTCAGCCTGTCCTCACAGCAGAGCTGCTCCAGCCCTGGCATCATCCTCGTGGCCTCCTCTGGACTGGCTCCAGTGGGTCCATGTCCTTGTGCTGTTGGTGGCCCCAGCACTGGAGGCAGCACTGCAGGGGGGTCTCAGGAGAGCGAAGCAGAGGGGCAGAATCCCCTCCCTGGCCCTGCTGCCCACGCTGCTCTGGGTGCAGCCCAGGACACGGTGATTGGCTCTGTGCTGCCAGCGCACGGTGCCGGCTCATGTTGAGCTTCTCATCCTCCAGCACCCCAAGTCCTTCTCTTCAGAGCTGCTCTCCAGCCACTCATCACCCAGCCTGGATTTGTGCTTGGGGTTGCCCCAACCCAGATGCAGGACCTTGCATTTGGCCTCATTGAACTTCATGAGGTTTGCATGGTCCCACCTCTCAAGCCTCTCAAGGTCCCTCTGGATGGCATCCCGTCCCTCCAGCGTGTCAGCCACACCACTCAGCTTGGTGTCATCAGCAAATTGCTGAGGGTGCACTCAATCCCCCTGTCCATGTCACTGACAAAGATGTTGAAGAGAACCGGCCCCAATACCAACCCTTGAGGGACACCACTCGTTACCGGTTTACACTCGGACTTTGAGCTGTTGACCACAACTCTTTCAGTGCCACCATCCAGCCAGTTCCTTATCCACCGAGTGGTCCATCCATCAAACCCACATGTTGCCAATTTGGAGATAAGAATGCCATGTGGGACAGTGTCAAACGCCTTGCACAAGTCCAGGTAGATGACATCAGTTGCTTTGGCCTTGTCCACCAATGTTGTGACCCCATCATAAACGGCCACCAGATTGGTCAGGCACGATTTGCCCTTGGTGAAGCCATGCTGGTGTCACCAATCATCTTCTCATTCTCCATGTGCCTCAGCATAGTTTCCAGGAGTATCTGCTCCATGACCTTGCCTGGCACTGAGGTGAGACTGACCGGCCTGGAGTTCCCCGGGTCCTCCCTGTTCCCCTTTTTAACGATGGGTGTTATGTTCCCCCTTTCTCCAGTCTGTGGGAACTTCACCAGACTGCCAGGACTTCTCAAATACAATGGACAATGGCTCTGCAACTTCATCCACCAGTTCCCATCAGGTCCCATGGACTTGTGCACCTTCAGGTTCCTTAGGTGCCCTCAAACCTGATCTTCTCCTACAGTGGGCGGCTTTCCACTCTCCTGGACCCTTCCTTTGCTCTCTAGGACTTGGGCAGGGTGGCACCAGCCCTTGCTGGTGAAGACTGAGGCAAAAAAGTCACTGAGCACCTCAGCCTTCTCAAAGTCCTTCCCGTCCTTCCTTCCACCCTCTGCAGGTTCCTTTTTGATCCTGTTTGTCCAGGCTCTTCCTGTCCATCCATGCAGGCCTCCTGCTGTTTTTGCCTGCCTTCCTCTTTGTAGGGATGCATCGTTCCCGGGCTTGGAGAAAGAGACCTTTGAGTATGTTCCAACTGTCCTGCACCCCTCTTCCCTCCAGGAATCCATCCCATGGAACGTGACCAAGCAGATCCCTGAAGAGGTCAAAGTCTGCTCTCCTGAAATCCAGGGTGGTGAGCTCACAGTGCACCTTCTTCACTGCTCTGAGGATCTCGAGTTCCACCATCTCATGGCCACTGCAGCCAAGACTGCCCAAGAGCTTCACCTTCCCCACCAACCCCTCCTTGTTGGTGAGAACGAGGTCCAGCACGGCACCCCTCCTCGCCGGTTCCTCCACCACCTGGAGAAGGAAGTTGTCCTCCACACATTCCAGGAACCACTTGGATTGTTTGTGCCCTGCTGTGGTGTCCTTCCAACAGATGTCAGGGTGGTTGAAGTTCCCCATGAGGACCAGGGCTTGTGAACGTGAGGCTGCTCCTATCTGCCTATAGAGGGCCTCATCTGCTTGGTCTCCCTGGTATGGGGGCCTGGAGCAGACCCCCACTGTAACATCCCCTTTCCTGCCTTCCCTTTGATCCTCAGCTCCTCATCTGTCTCAGGTGGAGCTCCATACACTCCAGCTGGTTGCTGACACAGAGGGCTACACCCCCTCCTCGTCTCCCCTGCCTGCACTCAGCGTCATTATGGGCACTTCCAGGGTTGAGGGACCCATAGACACCTCAGATATTCTCCTGGAGACAGCAGGGGTTGGAGAACCATGGGAACCCAACACCTACCCAGGGGCTGAGGGACCCAGGGTCAACCAAAATCTTATCTTGGGGACACAGGGATGGGGAACCTGTGGGCACCCAACTTTGGTGCAGGCACCCTGGGGGTAAAGGGATCCACAGACACCTCAGATGTTCCTTCAGAGACAGCAGGGGTTGAGGGACCCATGGTCAACCAAGATGTTCTCCTGCAGAGCAGGGACCCATGGGCACCTGATGTCAGTATGGGGATCCCAGGGTTTGGGGAACCCATGGACACCTCAGATGCTCTCCTGGAGACACCAGGGGTTGGGGAACCATAGGCACCCAACATCTACCCAGGGGCTGAGGGACGTGTGGATACCTCAGATGTTCTCTTGGGGACACAGGGGTTGGTGGGCCCTGTGGTGGGCCCAACATCGGTGTGGGCACCCCAGCGGTTGGGAGTCCCATGGCCACCTCCTGGAGACAGCAGGAGCTGGTGGCCCATGGGGTTGGGGACCCTGGGCCACCCCACACCCTCGAGGAGACCCAAGTGTCCAGGCTCACCAGGATGAGGACCTTGCCGAGGCAGACGAAGGGGGTGCTGAGCTCGGCCATCAGGAGACACCCCAAGAAGAAGTCACCCTTCCCCTCGCGCCAGAACTGGGGGGACACAGAGGGGACACAGGTCACACAAGGGCACGGGGGATTGGAGGACAAGGGGAGGGGGGTGTCCAACATGGGTTGTCCCCATCTCCCTGCCCATGAGGTGTCCTCATGTCCCTGAGCTGGCCCAGATGTGGCTTCATGTCCCCAAGGTGTCCTCAGGGGGACCCCAGCCCCGTTCCCACGCCCCACGGCCATGGGGAAGGAAATGAGCACCGTGGTGGTGTGATGGACCTCCATTACCACGTCCATCCCAAGCTGACGTCCCTCCCTCCCATGTCCCCAAGTGTCCTGAACCCATCCCATTGTCCCCAAGTGTCCCCATCTCCATCCCATTGTCCCCAAGTGTCCTGAACCCATCCCATTGTCCCCAAGTGTCCCAAACCCATCCCATTGTCCCCAGGTGTCCCCATCTCCATCCCCACAGCCATGGAAAAACCAACAGGCACCACGTTGCTATGGTGGACCTCCATAATCACGTCCATCCCAGGACCATGTTCCTCCATTCCACATCTCTAAACCAATCTCATGTCCCCAACCCTCTCCTGTGTCCCCCAGGTGTCCCCAGCCCTGCTGTGCCCCCATCCCAGCTCACGGAGAAGCAGATGAACACCATGGTGGTGTGAGGGACCTCCATAGCCACGTCCATCCCAAGCTGACGTCCCTCCCTCCCATGTCCCAACCCCCTCCAGTGTCCCCCAGGCGTCCCCACCCCACTCACGGCGGTGACGGGGTAGCAGGCGAACACCATGGCGCCGTGGTGCAGCACCATCATGAGGTCCTTGCGGAGGTAGGACACCAGGGAGGCCCTCAGAGAGGGAGCAGATCCCACCTCGTGCCCCTTGACCAGCCCCCGGTGGCGGTGGCACAGGAACATGGCGTAGACGTCGTAGATGAAGTAGGGGACGGCGAACTCGGGGTACACCCCGGCCAGCCAGTGCCTGCGTGGGGCACGGTGGGACATGGGACATCGGAGACCCCTGGGTGACCCCATGGGGGTGGCACCCAGGTGAGCAGGTCACCCATCCCCCACTCCCCGAGGTCCAGGTGTCCGAGGTTAATCCCGGCTCAGCTCCCGCTTAATCCGCCCCTCCCCCACCCCCAGGACATGCTCAGGGTGGGGGCTGAGGGGGCACCCATGGGTGCTGGGGGGGAGTGTGTGTGGCTGGGGGGCACCCATGGGTGCTGGGGGGGGGGCTGTGGGGCTGTGGGGCACCCGTGGGTGCTGGGGGGATGCTGTGGGGCACCCATGGGTGCTGGGGGGCTGAGGGAGCACCTATGGATGCTGGGGGGGGGGTGGGGCTGTGGGGCACCCATGGGTGCTGGGGGGAGGTGTGTGTGGCTGGGGGGCACCCACAGGTGCTAGGAGGCTGCCATGGGGGCTGGGGGTCAGTGTCACCCACGGGTGCTGGGGGTGGTCACCCATGGGGGTTGGGGTCAGTGCCACCCATGGGTGCTGGGAGGTGTCACCCATCGGTGCTGGGGGGTCAGTGCCACCCATGGGTGCTGGGAGGTGTCACCCATGGGTGCTGGGGGTCAGTGCCACCCATGAGGGCTGGGAGGTGTCACCCATGGGTGCTGGGGGACTCACTGGTCATCGATGACGTGCTGGCAGGAGGAGGAGATGAGGTACCCGGCTGTGGAGGCCAGAACCGCCTGCACCGAGGACACCAGCCTGGGGGGGACATTGGGGACACAGGGGGACATGTGGGACATGAGGGGACATGAGACCCAACAGCCCCTGTCCCCCTGAAGTGTCCCACCGTGATGTCCCCAAGTGTCCCCACCCCATCTCCTGTCCCCACCCACGTGCCACCCTAATCCCTGTCCCCAGGTTGTCCTTGTCCCCTCCCCGCCCCCTCCCCCCGCAGTGTCCTTGTCCCCTCCCTGTCCCCAGCCCTGAGCTGGCCTTGTCCCCATGCTGTCCCCATTCTTCAGCCTCCCCCTGACCCCCCTCTGTCCCTGTGCCAGGTGCATCCCTGTCCCCACAGTGTCCCTGTCCCGTTCCTTGTCCCCATGCTCATCTCTGTCCCCTCCCTGTCCCTGTCCCCCCACCCCTGTCCCCTGTCCCTGTCCCCCCACCCCTGTCCCCTGTCACCCCCCATCTCTGTTCTGTCCCCTGTCCTGTCCCTGCAGTGTCCCTGTCCCCATCCCCCTCTCTGTCCTTGTGCCACATCCATCCCTGTCCCTGTCCTTGCTCCCCTATCCCTGTCCCCTCCCTGTCCCCTCTCCATGCCTGTCCCCCCTCAACCCTGTCCCCTCCCTGTCCCCTCTCCATGCCTGTCCCCACATCCTTGTCCCCTCACTGTCCCCTCTCCATGCCTGTCCCCCCTCAACCCTGTCCCCTCCCTGTCCCCTCTCCATGTCTGTCCCCCCTATCCTTGTCCTCTCCCTGTCCCCTCTCCATGCCTGTCCCCCCCATCCTTGTCCCCTCACTGTCCCCTCTCCATGCCTGTCCCCCCCATCCTTGTCCCCTCACTGTCCCCATCCCCATCCATCTCTGCTCAAACCTTGTCCCCTCCCTGGCCCCTCCTTGTCCCCATCTCTGTCCCCATTCCCATCCATCCCTGTCCCCTCCCTGTCCCCTCTCCATCCCTGTCCCCATCCCTGTCCCCTCTCCATCCCTGTCCCCATCCCCATCCCCATCCCCATCCCCATCCCCATCCCCATCCCCATCCCCATCCATCCTCTCCCTGTCCTTGTCCCCAGCGCTGTCCCCTCCCTGCCCCCCCTCCCCGGTACCTGGCCGCCAGCACCTCCGCGTGGCCCGGGGGGCAGCAGCGCCGGATCAGGGCCCGGCTGAGCAGGAAGAGCCCCGGGAAGAAGAGGAGCCCCGCGGCCAGCGGAGCCCCGGGGGGGGCCATGGGCCGCGATGGGCGGTGCCGGGGGCGGGGCCAGTGCGGGGTGTGGGCTGTACGGGGCGTGGCCTGTCCGGGGCGTGGCCTGTCCGGGGGCGTGGCCTGTGAGGCCCAACCCCTCAGGCCTCACCCCCAACTAGGCCTCGCCCCCGCCCCACCCCTTCATTTACATATATTTGCATCTCACCAATAAAGTGCATTTCTAGCCTTCCGCCACACCTCATACATATTCATCAGGCGGCGGCAGGCCCCGCCCTGCTCTCATTTGCATACATTTCCCTATGCCGCGCGGTCCCCTCCTCTCCCTCAGGCCGCCGCGTTGCCATGGGAACGGCGAGGCGGAGCAGTCCGCTGCCTCGAGTCCTGATTGGTTGACGCGGCAGCCAATGGAAAAAAAAAGGAGAGGGCGCGTTGCCAGGCAGCGCGGGCAGCGCTGATTGGTCGAGACGAGTGCCTGAGGGGCGGTGCACTCCGGGGTGGAGGGGTTTTGCCGTGACGACCACGCATGCGCGAGGCGGGGCCTGCGTGTGGGTATTGAGAATATTAATGAGATGGGCGTGGCTTATGGGGTTAATTAGCATATAACTCGTTCACTAAGCACGAGGGAGCTCATGAATATTAATGATATCTTTATAAGTGTCCTTGAGGGTAGAAATGGGGGGACACGACACACAAAATGGCGGAGGGGGGGGTCCCAAAATGGCGGAGGGGCCCAAAACATGGGGGGGGAGGCAAAAAAAAGGGGGGAATCCCCCAAATAAAGGAGGGAAAATAGAGGGGACCCAAAAAATCGGGGGGCGTCCTAAAAATGGGGGTGGACACCCCAAAAATAGGGGTGAAAGGGCCTAAAAATGAGGGGGACCCCAAAAATGGGGGTGGGGCGCTAAAAATGGGGGTGGTGACCCCCAAAAATGGGGGGAGAGATCCCACAAAATGGGGTTGGGGACCTAAAAATGGGGGATGGGGACCCCAAAAATGCAGGTTGGAAGGTCCTAAAAATGGGGGGGACCCCAAAAATGGGGATGGGGGGCTAAAAGTGGGGGTGGTGACCCCCAAAACGGGGGGGAGGGGGGTCCTCAAAATGGGGGAGGGGCGGCCATTCCCCTCCCCCCAGGCCTGCAGCGGGTGGGGGAGGGGCGGGGGGCTATTTTTGGCCCCCGAAAGGGCAGAGGGCATCCGAGAAGGTCACGGGAGGGGGGAAGGGACCCCCCCACCGCGGGGCGCCCCTATATAAGGGGGAGCCCCCGGCACCCCAGTGCCGCCCCCTGGACACCTGCAGGTGAGGATTTGGGGGGCTCTCCACCCCCCCTTGCCCCCCCCCCCCCCCCGCACCCCAAAACTGCCCCGCCCCCACCCCGGGAAAACTCACCCTCTGCACCCCAAAACTGCCCCCCCCGGGACCACCTCTTGCACCCCAAAAGTAATTCAGAGACCCCCCTCTTTGCACCCCAAAATCCCCCTGGACAACACCCCCGCACCCTAATACCCCCCCTGGGGCACTCCAAAATGTCCCTGGACCTCTCCCCATACCCCAAAATCACCACCCCGGGTCACCCCAAAACCCTCTTGGACCCCTCCTGCATCCCAAAATCTCCCTGGTCACCCCCTGCACCCCGAACCCCCCCGTGGTACCCCAAAATCTCCCTGATATCCCCTCTTGCACCCCAAAATCAATCAAGGACCCCTCCTTGCACCCTAATACCCCCTGGGGCACCCCCAAACCCCTGCACCCCCAAATGCCCCTGATACCCCCCCTAAAAATCACTCCAGAACTCCTCCTTTTCACCCCAAAATCCCCCCCCGGGGCACCCCAAAATGCCCCTAATGCCCCCCCTGCACCCCCAAAATCCCCCTGCCCCGCCCTGCACCCCAGCACCCCCTCGTGTATCCCACCCCCTCGCCGTCACTCCAAACCCCCCCAGGACCCCCCGCCCCCTCCCGACACCCCAAATTCCCCCCGGGACCCCCGAAAAACGTCCGGTGGGGCCCATCGGGATTCAACGCGCCGTTGCCCTTTTAAGAACCCAGGGGAAACACACCGTGACTCAGCTCTGGCGTTGCCCTTTTAAGACCCCGCCTCTGGGGTGGGGGGGGGTTGAACGTCACTACGCGGCTGGCACCGCCCACGTCTCGCGTGCGCGGCTCGCGACCAGGTGGTGGGGGCGGGGCGGCGGGTTTTTGGGGTGAAAAAGGGCGAATTTGGGGGTAAAAAGGGAGAGAGGCACGTTTTGAGGGGAAAAAAGGTCCATTTGGGAGCTGGGGGTGATTTTGGGGTGAAAGGGGCCGAATTTGGAGTGTGGGGGGGATTCTGAGGGGAAAAATGTCAATGTGGGGTTAAAAGGAGCCGATTTTGGGATGGAAGGGGCAGATTTGGGGGTCGAAGGGGCAGATTTGGGGTGGAAGGGGCAGATTTGGGGTGGAAGGGGCAGATTTTGGGATGGAAGGGACAGATTTGGGGTGAAAGGGGCAGATTTTGGGGTGGAAGGGGCAGATTTGGGGTGAAAGGGGCAGATTTGGGGGTCGAAGGGGCAGATTTGAGGTGGAAGGGGCAGATTTGGGGTGAAACTGGCAGATTTTGGGGTGGAAGTGGCAGATTTGGGGTGGAAGGGGCAGATTTGGGGGTCGAAGGGACAGATTTTGGGGTGAAGTGGGCAGATTTTGGGGTGAAGTGGGCAGATTTTGGGGGGGAAGGGGCAGATTTTGGGATGGAAGGGGCAGATTTGGGGGTGGAAGTGGCAGATTTGGGGGTGAAAGTGGCAGATTTTGGGATGGAAGTGGCAGATTTTGGGGTAAAGGGGCAGATTTTGGGGTGAAACTGGCAGATTTTGGGGTCGAAGGGGCAGATTTTGGGGTGAAAGGGGCAGATTTGGGGTGGAAAGGGCAGATTTGAGGTGAAAGGGGCAGATTTGGGGGTCGAAGGGGCAGATTTGAGGTGAAAGGGGCAGATTTTGGGGTGTAAAGGTCAAATTTGGGGTACGAAGTGGGCACTGGTTCCCCCCAGCGCTGGGGGTGGGCGGGGCTGTGACGTCACCGCCGGCGCTCACTGATTACGTCATGGCAGGCGTCACCATGGCCCCCCCGGTGCCCGCGCTGACCCCTGAGCAGAAGCAGGAACTGGCCACCATCGCCCAGCGCATCGTGGCCCCCGGCAAGGGCATCCTGGCCGCTGATGAGTCCACTGGTGGGCACTGGGAGGGATTGGGAGGGGACTGAGGGGCACTGGGAGGGGATTGAGGGGCACTGGGTGGGTGCTGGGAGGCACTGGGAGGGGATTGAGGGGCACTGGGGGTCACTGGGGCTGCACTGGGGGTCAGTCACTGGTGCGCACTGGGACTCACTGGGGCGCACCGGGGCGGCGCAGGCAGCATCGCCAAGCGGCTGAGCTCGGTGGGGGCGGAGAACACGGAGGAGAACCGGCGCTGGGAGTGACTGGGGCCGCACTGGGGGTCACTGGGGCCGCACTGGGGGTCACTGGGGCTGCACTGGGGGTCAGTCACTGGTGTGAACTGGGACTCACTGGTGCACGCTGGTGCAGGCAGCATCGCCAAGCGGCTGAGCTCGGTGGGCGCGGAGAACACGGAGGAGAACCGGCGCTGGTACCGGCAGCTGCTGTTCACGGCCGACAGCCGCGTGGACCCCTGCATCGGCGGCGTCATCCTCTTCCATGAGACGCTCTACCAGAAGGCGGACGACGGGCGCCCCTTCCCCCAGGTCATCCGCGGCAAGGGCGCCCTGGTGGGCATCAAGGTGGGGACTTCGGGGGCGCGGGCGCGGGGACACGGGCAGGGGCAGGGAGGACATGGGCAGGGCAGGGGACACCACGGGGACACGAGCGGGGGCGGGGGGACAGCGTGGGGACACGGGCGGGGGGCACGCGGGTGGGGGGTGCCTCCTGGGCAACCACATCAGAGCTGGAACCACATCTAAGGTGGCTTCAGTAGACACCCTTGGTGTTGAGGTGGGGACATTGGGGACCTTGGGGACATCAGGAGGACATTGGGGATGTTGGGGACATCAGGGACATCAGCAGGGAGGGGACACAGGGGGGTGGCTGCCTCTTGGTGAACACATCAAAGGTGGAACTAGCTCAACCACATCTAAGGTGGCTTCTGTAGACACCCTTGGTGTTGAGGTGGGGTCATCCTGGGGATGTTGGGGACCTTGGGGACATCAGAGGGACATTGGGGATGTTGGGGACCCTGGGGACATCAGCAGGGAGAGGACATGAGGGGTGGGTGCCTCTTGGGCAACCACATCAGAGCTGGAACCAGCACAACCACATCTAAGGTGGCTTCTGTAGACACCCTTGGTGTTGAGGTGGGGACATCCTGGGGATGTTGGGGACCTTGGGGACATCAGAAGGACATTGGGGATGTTGGGGACATCAGGGACATCAGCAGGGAGGGGACACAGGGGGGTGGCTGCCTCTTGGTGAACACATCAAAGGTGGAACCAGCGCAGCCACATCTAAGGTGGCTTCAGCAGACACCCTTGGTGTTGAGGTGGGGACATCCTGGGGACATGGGGGGCCTTGGGGACACTGAGGTGTTGGGGTGACATGGGGACACAGGGGACATTGGGTGCTCCTGGAGCTGGGTCAACCACACCACAAGGGTCTTGTGGGCATCAAGGTGGGGACAGGACAGGGACTGGGCCAGCACCATGGTGGCCCCGGTGACCCTGTCCCTGTCCCCCAGGTGGACAAGGGGGTGGTGCCCCTGGCTGGCACCAATGGCGAGACCACGACCCAGGGTGAGTGACGGCTGCGTCCCCAGCCCCGGTGCCACCACCGCGTCCCCAGCCCCGGTGCCACCACCGCGTCCCCAACCCAGATGCCACCACCGTGTCCCCGGCCCCGGTGCCACCACCGTGTCCCCAGCCCTGGTGCCATCCTCAAGCTCCATCAGTGTCCCTGTCCCTGATGCCACCACCGTGTCCCCAGCCCTGATTCCACCCCCAAGCCCCACCAGTGATGCCCCCCCTGGTGCCACCACAGTGTCCCCATTCCTGATGCCATCATGATGTCCCCATCCCTGGTGCCATCCCCAAGCTCCATCAGTGTCCCCATCCCTGATGCCACCACCATGTCCCCATCCCTGATGCCACCACGGTGTACCCATCCTTGATTCCACCCCAAGCCCCACCAGTGTCCCCATCCCAGATGCCACCACTGTGTCCCCATCCCTGATGCCACCACCGTGTCCCCATCTGTGGTGCCATCCCCAAGCTCCATCACTGTCCCCAGCTCTGGTGCCACCACAGGGTCCCCAGCCCTGATTGCGCCCCCGCGTCCTGTTGCTGTCCCAGTGCCCGGTGCCATGGTGTCCCCCCCGATGTCCCCCCTGTTGTCCCCGGTGCTGTCCCCCCGCTGTCCCCCCGCTGTCCCCCCAATGCTGTCCCCCCCCGGTGCTGTCCCCTGACCCCGGTGGTGTCCCCAGGGCTGGACGGGCTGCAGGAGCGCTGTGCCCAGTACAAGAAGGACGGGGCGGACTTTGCCAAGTGGCGCTGCGTGCTCAAGATCTCGGCGCACACCCCCTCGCGCCTGGCGGTGCTGGAGAACGCCAACGTGCTGGCGCGCTACGCCAGCATCTGCCAGCAGGTGCTGGCCCCTGTCACCCCCTGTGCCCCCCCTGTCCCCCCCTGTCCCCCCCATCACCGCCCTGTCCCCCCCTGTCTCCCCTGCCCTGTCCCCGTCCTGTCCCCCCCTGTCTCCCCCGCCCTGTCCCCCCCGTCCCCACCCTGCCACCCCCGGCGCCCCGCGGCGCTGCCTGGCCCCCCTGCTGCGGGGTGATGCCGCCGCGTGCCGCCAGACACAGGCGCGGTAGCACCTCCGCGCTGCTGAGCCGCCTCGGCGTGTCCCTGTCCTTGTGTCACCTCCCTTGTCCTCGTCCCCGTGTCTCCTCCTGGTCACCACGGGGCGTCCTTGTCCCCAACATCCCCCCCCTGTTGTGTCCCCAACAGAACGGCATCGTCCCCATCGTGGAGCCCGAGATCCTCCCGGACGGTGACCACGACCTGAAGCACTGCCAGTACGTCACCGAGAAGGTGGGTGCTGTCCCCAGCGGGTCCCCCCGCCTGTCCCGGTGCCAGCGCGTCCCCACCCCTGTCCCTGTGTCCCCAGGTGCTGGCGGCCGTCTACAAGGCGCTGAGCGACCACCACGTCTACCTGGAGGGGACCCTGCTGAAGCCCAACATGGTGACCCCGGGCCACGCCTGCACCAAGAAGTACAGCCCCGAGGAGATCGCCATGGCCACCGTCACCGCGCTGCGTCGCACCGTGCCCCCCGCCGTCCCCGGTCAGTGCCCCCCGCCGTCCTCAGGCTGTCCCCCCGCCCTGACCCCGGTCAGTGCCCCCCGCTGTCCCCGGTCAGTGCCCCCCGCCCTGACCTCGGGCTGTCCCCCCGCCGTCCCCGGTCAGTGCCCCCCGCCCTGACCCCGGTCAGTGCCCCCCGCCGTCCCCGGTCAGTGCCCCCCGCCCTGACCTCGGGCTGTCCCCCCGCCGTCCCCGGTCAGTGCCCCCCACCCTGACCCCGGTCAGTGCCCCCCGCTGTCCCCGGTCAGTGCCCCCCGCCCTGACCTCAGGCTGTCCCCCCGCCGTCCCCGGTCAGTGCCCCCCACCCTGACCTCGGGCTGTCCCCCCGCCGTCCCCGGTCAGTGCCCCCCGCCCTGACCCCGGGCTGCCCCCAGCTCCACGCTCAGGGTGTCCCCGTGGTGTCCCCATGGTGTCTCCATCTCCACAGCCATGTCCCCACGGTGTCCCCATGATGTCCCCATGGTGTCCCCATGGTGTTCCCGCCCCTGCGGCCATGTCCCCATGGTGTCCCCACGGTGTCCCCACGATGTCCCCGTGGTGTCCCCACTGCCACCTCTCCACCCCCATCACCACAGCCCCGGGAGGTCCCGGTGCCCTGCGGGCTCCTCCTGAGCCCAGCCCCATGTCCCCAGGCATCACGTTCCTGTCAGGCGGGCAGAGCGAGGAGGAGGCGTCCATCAACCTCAACGCCATCAACCGCTGTCCCCTGCTGCGGCCCTGGGCCCTGACCTTCTCCTATGGGCGGGCGCTGCAGGCCTCGGCGCTCAAGGCCTGGTCGGGCAAGAAGGAGAACACCAAGGCAGCCCAGGAGGAGTACGTCAAGAGGGCCCTGGTAGGTCCTGGGGGGCAGGGGGACACGGGGACAGCCCCAGGATGGGGGGCACTTGTGGGGCAGGGGGACACGGAGACAGCCAGGAGATGGAGGGCACCTGTGGGGACAGTGGGGCTGGGGGACACGGGGACAGCCCCAGGAGATGGAGAGCACCTGGGGGCTGGGGGACACGGGGACAGCCCCAGGATGGAGGGCACCTGGGGTCTGGGGGACACGGGGACATCCAGGAGATGGAGGGCACCTGGGGGTTGGGGGACACGGGGACATCCAGGAGATGGAGGGCACCTGTAGGGCAGGGGGGCTGGGGACACGGGGACAGCCCCAGGACGGAGGGCACCTGGGGGCTAGGGACACGGGGACATCCAGGAGATGGAGGGCACCTGGGGGGCTGGGGGACACGGGGACATCCAGGAGATGGAGGGCACCTGGGGGGCTGGGGGACACGGGGACAGCCCCAGGACGGGGGGCGCCTGGGGGCTGGGGGACACGGGGACAGCCCCAGGACGGGGGGCGCCTGGGGGCTGGGGGACACGGGGACAGCCCCAGGACGGGGGGCACCTGGGGGCAGGGGGACACGGGGACAGCCCCAGGACGGAGGGCACCTGGGGGGACGAGGGGGCTGGGGGACACGGGGACAGCCCCAGGACGGGGGGCACCTGGGGGCTGGGGGACACGGGGGGACGGGGTGGGGGAGAACGTCAACGTGGAGAAGGTCAGGGAGGGTCTGGTGGGTCCTCCATGGGGATGTCCAGGAGATAGAGGACATCTTGGGTGTGGAGGGGACATGGGGACAAGGTGAGGGACAAGGCCCGGGTGGAGAACATCAACATGGAGAACATCAGGGAGGGTGTGGACTGGACATGGGGATGGGGTCAGGGACGTGGCCCAAGAGGAGAACATTGAGATGGAGAACATCAAGGAGGGTCTGGTGGGTCACCCATGGGGACACCCAGGGAATGGAGGACATCTTGGGCTTTGAGGGGACATGGAAAGGAGCAGACCATGGTGGCCCAGGTGGAAGACATCAAGGAGGGTCTCGAGGGTCACCCATGGGGACATCACGGGGGTGGATCCAGGTGGACATCCAGCAGGGTCTGCTGGGTCACCTGCATGGGGATGGGGTGAGGGGCAAGGCCCAGGTGGCCCAGGTGGAGAACATCAACATGGAGAACGTCAAGGAGGGTCTGGTGGGTCACCCATGGGGATGTCCAGGGGGTGGAGGACATCTTGGGTGTGGAGGGAACATGGGGACAAGGTGAGGGACAAGGCCCAGGTGGAGAACATCAACATGGAGGACATCAAGGAGGGTCTGGTGGGTCACCCATGGGAATGGAGGACATCTTGGGTGTGGAGGGACATGGAAAGGACAAGACCATGGTGGCCCAGGTGGAGAACATCAAGGAGGGTCTCGTGGGTCACCCGTGGGGACATCAAGGGGGTGGATCCCGGTGGACATCCAGCAGGGTCTGCTGGGTCACCGACATGGGGACACAGGGACATCAGGGGCTGGAGAACATCTGGGAGGACACAGGGGTGGCCCTGGCGTGGGGAGGTGACACCACGGCCTTGGGGTGGTGTCCCCATGGTCACCAGGGGGTGGGGGTGTCGGGGTGGTGGCACCATGGTCACCACCGTCTCCTCTGTCCTCATTGTCCCCCCTGTGTCCCCATGTCCTCCCCCTGCACCATGTTCTCCATGTCCCCCCCATGTCCCCGTCCGTGTCCCCCCCGTGTTCCCTCCCCGTGTTCCCCCTCGTGTCCCGTCCATGTGCCCCATAATGTCCCCTCCCTGTCCCCTCCTGTGTCCCCCCCGTGTCCCGTCCATGTCCCCCCCCGTGTCCCCTCCCCGCCGACGTCCCCCCCCGACATCACGCTGCCGCCCTCTGACGTCACTCCCTCTCCCCCCAGGCCAACTCCCTCGCCTGCCAGGGCAAATACACCCCGAGCGGCCCGGCCGGCGCCGCCGCCAGCGAGTCCCTCTTCGTCTCTAACCACGCCTACTGACGTAATCATCGCGTCATCACTGCGTCACCACCCGCCTCCCGCAGCCCCCTCCCCCCCCCCATGACACAATAAAATGGCGGCGGATCGAGCAACCCCGCGTCTCCGCTTGGGGGCGCTACAGCCCCCCTCCCCCGCGTGCCTTGTCTCTCCGCCCGGCGTGCGCGCGTCACTTCCGGCTTCCCCGACTTCCGCTTCCGGTAAAGGCGGAGTCCGGCCCGGAAGTGACGCAGAGCGGCGGTGGCGGCGGTGGCGGGGCCGGTCGGTGGGTCCGGGGGCGCCGGGGGGGGCGGGGCTGGATCAGTGGCGGGGCTGGGGGGGGCCCTTGGGGCAGCGGCTGGCTGGGGTCGGCTGTGTGGGGCTGGGGGGGTGTGGGGCACTCGGGGGACTGGGGGGGTACTCGGGGGTCTGTGGGGCAGTTGTGGGGCCTGGGGGGGTTGTGGGGCAGATGCGCAGGTTGGGGAGCAGTTGTGGGGCTGGGGGGGCTGTTAAGATGCGGGGGGGTACTTGGGTGTCTCTGGGGCAGTTGTCAGGCTTGGCAGTTTGGGGCCCTCTGGGGCAGTTGGGGGTTTGTGGGGCTGGGGGGCAGTTTGGGGCCCAAGGGGGCAGTTGGGGGGCAGTTCGGGGCCCTGTGGGCATGTCTGGGGCAGTTGTAGGGCTGGGGGGTTCTGGGGCAGTTGGGGGTCTAGGGAGCAGTTGTGGGGGTGGGGGGGGTGTTAGGATGTGGGGGGGCACTTAGGGGTGTGTGGGGCTGGGGGGCAGTTTGGGGCCCTGTGGGGCAGTTGTGGGGCAGTTGGGGGTCTGTGGGGTGGTTGGGGGTCTGTGGGGCAGTTGGGGGTCTATGGGGCAGTTATGGGGCTGGGGGGGTTGTGGGGCAGATGCGCAAGTTGGGGGGCAGTTGTGGGGTTGGGGGGGCTGTTAAGATGTGGGGGGGTACTTGGGGGTCTGTGGGGCAGTTTGCGGCCCTGTGGGGCGTCTCTGGGGCAGTTGGGCTGGGGGGTTGTGGGGCAGTTGGGGGTCTATGGGGCAGTTGGGGGTCTATGGGGCAGTTGGGGGTCTATGGGGCAGTTGTGGGGCTGGGGGGCAGTTTGGGGCCCTGTGGGGCAGTTGGGGCCCTGTGGGGCAGTTGGGGCTCTGTGGGGCTGGGGGGCAGTTGGGGGTCTGTGGGGCAGTTGTGGGGCTGTGGGGCAGTTTGGGGCTGGGGGGCGGTTTGGGGCCCTGTGGGGCAGTTGGTGACCCCATGGGGCACTTTTGAGGCAGTTAGAAGTCTCTGGGGATGAATTACCCCCGAGGCTGGTCAGTTACCCCAGGGGCTGCTAATTACCCCCAGGGGTGGTTAATTATTCCCGGGGTGGTTAATTACCCCCAGTGGGGTAGTTGGTTACTGCAGGGGAGTGTTAATTAGTCCTGAGGCTGGTTAATTACCCCAAGGGGCTGTTAATTGTTTGTGAGGCTGGTTAATTATTAGGGGGGGGGAATTAATTACCCTGGGGGCAGTTAATTACCCCTGAGGCAGGTTAATTGCCCCAGGGCCTGTTGGGTATTCCTAAGGCTGGTTAATTGTTTCATGGGAGGGCAATTAATTACCCCAAGGTAGTATTAATTACCCCAGGATGTTGTTAATTACTTCTAAGGCTGGTTAATTACCCCATGGGGGGGGTATTTAATTACCCCATAAGAGTGTTAATTATTTGAAGGGAGTTTTAATTATCCTTGGGGCTGGTTAATTATCACTTAGGGGTTAATTAATTACTCAAAGCAGATGTTAATTACCCCAGGGTTTCCTAATTACACCTGAGGCTGGTTAATTATCACAGGGGTTATTAATTACTACTAAGGCTTGTTAATTCCTCTCTGAGTGGGTAATTAATTGTTGCAGGGGTAGTTAATTGCCCCAGGAAGATATTAATTAGCCCCAAGGCTGGTTAATTATCATCTGGGGGGGGAATTAATTGCCCCGGGGCAGCAGTTAATTACCCCAGGGTGGTTAATTACCCCCGGGGGCAGCAGTTAATTGCCCCCTGGGGGTGGTTAATTGCAGCCATGGGGGAGCTGAGTGACCTGGACCGGCAGATCGAGCAGCTGCGCCGCTGTGAGCTCATCAAGGAGAGCGAGGTCAAGGCGCTGTGCGCCAAGGCCCGGTGAGCCCCCGTGACGTCATCATCGCACCCCCGTGATGTCATCACACCCCCCACGCCGTGACGTCATTCCACACACACCGTGGCGTCATCACACACCCCCACCCCGTGACGTCATCATCACACCCCCACCCATGACATCATCACACCCCCCGTGACGTCATCACACACCCACCCAGTGACGCCATCACACACACACTCTGTGACGTCATCACACCCCCACCCCGTGACGTCATCACCCTGTGACGTCATCACCCCCGTGACGTCATCACATACCCACCCCGTGACGTCATCACATACCCCCCCCGTGACGTCATCACATACCCACCCCCGTGATGTCATCACACACCCCTGTGACGTCATCACACCACCCCCCCGTGACGTCATCACCCCCGCCCCCCCCGGTGACGGTTCTGGTGTTTGCAGGGAGATTCTGGTGGAGGAGAGCAACGTGCAGAGGGTGGATTCCCCCGTCACCGTGAGCGGGGGCGGGGCTGGGGGGCGGAGGGGGGGTGGGGGGGGCGGGGGGGGCAGGAGCGGGGGGGGCAGATACAGGGGCTGGGAGGACGTGGGGAGTTGGGGAAGATCTGGGGGGTAGATGGGAGAGCTCTGGGGCAGATGTGGAGGATGTGGGGCACGTATGAGGGGTTGGGGGGCAGATATGGGGCTCTGTTGGCCAGAAATGGGGGTTGTGGGGCCGGGGGGGGGTAGATGTGTGGGGCAGATGAAGATCTAGGGGGCAGCTGTGGGGCAGGCAGGGGGGTTTCAGGGCCAGAGCTGCAGCTCTGTGGGGCAGATGTGGGGAACTGAAGTTGTGAGGGGCAGAAGCAGCACTTGGGGGGCAGCAGTTGGGGGGCAGGGGGGACAGTTGGGGGGCAGTTGGGGGACAGCTGGGGGGCTCTGACCTCCAAGTTCTCCCCCCAGGTGTGCGGTGACATCCACGGGCAGTTCTATGACCTCAAGGAGCTCTTCAGGGTGAGGTGCCCCCCAAGTGCCCCCTCAGTGCCCCCCAGGTGCCCCTCTCTGCCCCACAAGCGTACCCCTTTGCCCCACAAGTGTTCTCCTGGACCTCTACCTACCCCCCAACCACCTTTTAGTGCTGCTAAATGCCCCCCAACCACCCTCTGTGCCCCCTAAGTGCCCCCAACTGTGCCCCCCACCCCCTCAGCACCCCCAAACTGCCCTCCTTTGCCTCCCAAGTGCCTCCTGTACCCCCCAACTGCCCCCTAACTGCTCCCTGCTCCCCCCAACTGTCCCCTAACTGCTCCCTGTACCCCCCAACTGCCCCCTAAGTGCTCCCTGCTCCCCCCAACCACCCCCTACATGCCCCCTGTGCCCCCCTCCTGCCCCCTGCTGCCCCCCTCCTGCCCCCTAACTGCTCCCTGTACCCCCCTCCTGCCCCCTAACTGCTCCCTGTACCCCCCTCCTGCCCCCTAACCGCTCCCTGTACCCCCCAACTGCCCCCTAAGTGCTCCCTGCTCCCCCCAACCACCCCCTACATGCCCCCTGTGCCCCCCTCCTGCCCCCTAACTGCTCCCTGTACCCCCCTCCTGCCCCCTAACTGCTCCCTGTACCCCCCTCCTGCCCCCTAACTGCTCCCTGTACCCCCCTCCTTCCCCCTATGTGCCCCCCTGTGCCCCCCTCCTGCCCCCTAAGCGCCCCCTGTGCCCCCCAGGTGGGGGGCGATGTCCCCGAGACCAACTACCTGTTCATGGGGGACTTTGTGGACCGCGGGTTCTACAGCGTTGAGACCTTCCTGCTGCTGCTGGCGCTCAAGGTGGGGCACAGGGGGCAGTGGGGGGCACTGTGGGGGCAGCGGGGTGGGGTACACTTAGGGGGCACGGGGGGGGCACATAGGGGCAGTTAGGGGGAAGAAACGGGAAACAGGCTGTTGGGGGGCAATAAGGGTGTGGAGAGAAGGAGTTGGGGGCACTTAGGGGGTGGTTGGGGGGCAGAAAATGCAGTTGGGCAGAAGGGAGTGGTTGGGGGGCAGAAAGGGGCATGAAAAAGTGGTTGGGGGCACTTATGGGCTGGTTGGGGGGCAGAGGGGGGCAGTTTTGGGGTGCTGAGGGGGTGGGGGGCAATAAGTGTTGGGAAGGGGGGATCTTGGGGATCAGAGTCCTCCAGCCGCACAAATCTGCTCCACACCCCTTCCTCGCCCCACACACCCCCCAGCCCCACACTCACCCCCAGCCCCACACTCACCCCCAGCCCCACACTCACCCCCAGCCCCACACACCCCCCCAGCCCCACACTCACCTCCACCCCACCCCACGCTCCCCCTTCCCCCGTGTGGGGCTGACCCCCGTTCCCGGGGGGGGGCAGGTGCGGTACCCCGACCGCATCACGCTGATCCGGGGGAACCACGAGAGCCGGCAGATCACGCAGGTGTATGGCTTCTACGACGAGTGCCTGCGCAAGTACGGCTCCGTCACCGTGTGGCGCTACTGCACCGAGATCTTCGACTACCTCAGCCTCTCCGCCATCATCGACGGCAAGGTGGGGCACGGGGACACGGGGGGGGACACGGGGGGGGACACGGGGGGGATACGGGGGGGGGACAAACCGGGGACACGTGGGGGACACACAGGGGGTTGCGGGCAGTGGGGTGGGCTGGGGGGGGTTAGGATGCACTGAACGGGCACTGGGACACGCTAAGGGCACGCTAGGACACGCTAAGTGCGTGCTAGAACATGGTAAGTGCATGCTGGGACACGCTAAGGGCACGCTGGGACACGCTAAGGGCACGCTAGGACGTGCTAAGGGCACGCTAGGACATGCTAAGTGTGTGCTAGAACATGGTAAGTGCATGCTGGGACATGCTAAGTGCATGCTAGGACACGCTAAACACATGCTAAAGGCGTGCAAGGGGTGTGGGCACCGGGTTGGTGCCAGAGCCTTTGCTCTCTGCGGCTCCCTTGGTGCCATGGGACGCTCTGGGAGAGGTCAGGACACGCTGAACAGGCCCTGGAACACGCTAAATGCACCCTAAGACATGCTAATAATGCTAGAACATGCCAAATGCATGCTAGTACATGCTAAGAACATGCTAAGCAGCTGCTGGGCTAGCAGCTTTGCTCTGCGCAGTCTCGTTGCTGTCGTGGATGAGGCGCTGAGCACGTGTTAGGGCACGTTGGGAAGGTACTGGAACACGCTAAGGACATGCCAAGGAGGTGGTAGAACGTGCTAAAAACACGCTAAGCACACGTGAGGGGGTGGGGAGGCCCTGGGGGCTGTGGTTGGGGGGCTGTGTCCCCCCCGGGGTCCCTCCAGTTCTCGGGGGCCGGGGGGAGGGGCCCACCCTGCGGCACACGGCACGGCCACGCCAAGCACACGTGTGTTCCCGCAGATCTTCTGCGTGCACGGGGGGCTGTCGCCCTCCATCCAGACCCTGGACCAGATCCGGACCATCGACCGCAAGCAGGAGGTGCCGCACGACGGCCCCATGTGCGACCTGCTCTGGTCCGACCCCGAGGGTGAGTCTGTGTGTGTGTGTGTGTCACTGCACACGCATGTCAGCCCGTGTCGGCCTGTGTGTCGCACGACGGCCCCATGTGTGACCTGCTCTGGTCCGACCCCGAGGGTGAGCGTGAGCGTGTGTGTGGGTATGTCCCCGCGCACGCGTGTCAGCCTGTGTCAGCCCGTGTCGCTCTGTGTCAGCCCGTGTCAGTCCATCTCACTCTGTGTGTGTCGGCCCGTGTTGGCCCGTGTCAGCCTGTGTCAGTCCGTGTCAGTCCGTGTCGCTCCGTGTTGGCCCGTGTCAGCCCATGTTTGCCCGTGTCGCTCCATGTCAGCCCATGTTGGCCCGTGTCGCTCTGTGTCAGCCCGTGTCGCTCCGTGTCAGCCCGTGTCACCCTGTGTCGCTGCACATGAGCTTACGGCCACGCATGACACATTTGCACACGCGTGTCACGGGGAGGCTGTGTTCCCCCCCCACCAGCCCTGTGCTGGCCCGTGTGGCTGCGCGTGACACGTGAAAACACGCGTGTGCCTCATGTGTGTCCCCCCCCACATTTGCCACCCCCTCCCCCTGCCCCATGTCCCGCCCCGCCGCCACACGCGGGTCACGCCGCCACGACACGGGTGTGACCCGCCGCGACACGCGTGTGCTGTGCGGGCAGACACGACGGGCTGGGGCGTGTCCCCGCGCGGCGCCGGGTACCTGTTCGGCAGCGACGTGGTCGCCCAGTTCAACACCTCCAACGACATCGACATGATCTGCCGGGCCCACCAGCTGGTCATGGAGGGCTACAAGTGGCACTTCAACGAGACCGTGCTCACCGTCTGGTCAGCGCCCAACTACTGCTACAGGTCAGGCTGCGCGCCCAGCATGCGCTGAGCACACGCTAAGGACACGCTGAGCACACGCTGAGGGAGGGCTCAGGGAGGGGGACATGGCGAGGGGCTGTTGGTGGCACTGGGATGGGAGTGGCATCATCTCCTTGGTGTGGGGGTGATGGTGATGGGCTCTCAACACGCTAAGAACATGCTAAGGACACGCAAAGGTGTGTGAGCGCATGAGGGGAAGGGCCGTGGGGTGAGGGGACAGCAGAGACACTTGAGTGGGACTGTCACTGTCAGGGCGTTGGCCACCAGTTGCTGCTGGAAATGAGTGTCAACACGCTAAGCACACACTAAGCACATACTAAGCACATGCTAAGCACACGCTAAGAGGTGTTGGGACACGTGGGGGAAGCGCTGGCTGCGGGGGGGACACCACGTGACGCGTGACGGGGATTGTCCTGGTGGGGGTCGGCCTGCACGTGCTGCTTGGGACGTGTCCCCGCGCTCGGCACATGCTAAGCACACGCTAAGCACACACTGCGGCCCGCAGGTGCGGGAACGTGGCGGCCATCTTGGAGCTGGACGAGCACCTGCAGAAGGAGTTCATCATCTTCGAGGCAGCGCCGCAGGAGACGCGGGGGATCCCCTCCAAGAAGCCGGTGGCCGACTACTTTCTGTGACCCCTCCCCCCACCCCCGGACCCGCCCCTGTCCCCACCGAGTCACCCGTGTCCCCTGAGGCCACCCAGGGCCACCCCAGGGGCCTCCCCAGGAGATGGGGGGTGTCCCCTTCATGGTGGTGGCATCTGGGGAGGCTCAGGGGTGTCATCGTGTTCCCCTCTCGGGTCACCACGGTGTCCCCTGGGGGCGCCAAGAGCCACCCCAGTGCCACTGTGTCCCCAGGAGGTGTGGGGTGTTCTCCCCACCACGGTACTGTTGGTGGCATCTGGGGAGGCCTGGGGACATTCTCAAGTTCCTTGTCTCTTCCTGGACCAAGACGGTGTCACCTGCGTCACCTTGAGCCACCCCAGGGCCTCCGTGTCCCCAGAGGTGTCCCTTTGAAGGTGGCCACTGCTGGTGGCATCTAAGGAGCCTTGGGGACAAGGAGGTTCCTTGTCCCTTCCTGGGCCACCGTGGGGGCGCCTGGGTCCCCAGGGGTCACTTGGAGCCGCCCCAGGGTCAACGTGTCCCCAGGAGATGTGGGGTGTCCCCTCCAAGGTGGCTGCTGGCGGTGGCATCTGAGGAGACGTGGGGACGTGGGTGTGGTCCTTGTCCTCATCTGAGCCACCACGGTGTCACCTGTGTCCCTTGGAGTCACCTCCAGCCCCCCCGTGCCCCTGGCTGCCCCTAGGGTCACCCTCCCTGCGGACAGCGTGGAAACGCTACGTGACTTCTGGGGACACCTGTGACCTTCGGGGACACCCCGAGACCCTTGGGGACCCCCCCCCGGGGTGGCCGCCTGCCCCTCCCCCGCGCGAGTTTTGGGGTAAAAACAACACATTTTTTTTGATGCTGTTTCTGCTCCTTTTAGATAAAAAAAGGTCGAAAAAGCCTCAATGTGTCGTAAAATTGGGGGGAACCTGGCGGGGCTGACACAACATGGCCGCCCTCCCATCACCCCCTGGGGCCTGACCCAACATGGCCGCCCTCTCATCATCCCCTGTGCTGACTCAACATGGCCGCCCTCCCATCACCCCCTGGGGCCTGACCCAACATGGCCGCCCTCCCATCACCCCCTGCGGCCTGACCCAACATGGCCACCCTCCCATCACCCCCTGGGGCCTGACCCAACATGGCCGCCTTCCCATCACCCTCTGCACTGACCCAACATGGCCGCCCTCCCATCTCCCCCTGGGGCCTGACCCAACATGGCCGCCCTCCCATCACCCCCTGAGGCCTGACCCAACATGGCCGCCCTCCCATCACCCCCTGGGGCCTGACCCAACATGGCCGCCCTCCCATCACGCCCTGAGGCCTGACCCAACATGGCCGCCCTCCCATCACCCCCTGAGGCCTGACCCAACATGGCCGCTTTCCCATCACCCCCTGGGGCCTGACCCAACATGGCCGCCCTCCCATCACCCCCTGCGCTGACCCAACATGGCCGCCTTCGTCTCATCCCTGCCGCCACGTGCCCGTGCGTTGACGTCACTCGGGGGCGTAGCGTGCGTCTGACGTCACCCGGCCCCGCCTTCCCCGGTATCTCCCGCCTCTCGCCCGCTCTCCCGCCTCTCGCGAGACCCCGCCGGCAATAACGCGCGCGCGCGGGACTGAACCCTCGCGAGAACTCCCCCATCCAGCACACTGAGCTCTCGCGAGATCTCCGTTCCTCCTCCGCCCCCTCGGCCGCCCGCGCCGCTGCCGCCGCCATTTTGCGCTGGGCTCGGTCCCGCGGACTCCATTTCCCGTGAGCCCCGGTGGGGGGGGGGGGGGTGCGGGACACACCGTGGGGGGGCGCGGTGAGGTGGGGGGGGGGGGGGGTCGGCGGCCATTTTGCGGCGGCGGCGGATGGCGGCGGGAAGGCGGCGGGGCTGAGGGAGGCGGAACCCCCCCCATCCCTCCCCTTCCCCGGGAGGTGCCGGGGCCGCGGCGGGAACGGCCGGGAGCGATCGGTAACGGGGAGCGGTGCGGGGCGAGGGTCCGGGGGGCCCGGTGCGGGGCAGCCGGAGGGGCCCGGTGCGGGGTTTGGGGACCCCGGTGGCATGAGGGACCCTCTCGCTGTGGGGCAGCCAGAGAGGCCCCGCTGCGGGGCGAGGGAGTCTCGGGGGGGCTCGGTGTGGGGCTGGGGACCCCGGTGGGGTTTGGGGACCCTGGTGTGGGGTGCGGGAGCTCCGTGGGGGGCAGGCAGAGGGTCTCGCCGTGGGGTGAGGGCCCCTCACGTGGAGCACCCATTGGGTGCCACTGTGGGGCTGGAGCCCCCCTGCTATGGGGCGGGGGGCTCCTGAGTGACACGGGGGGGACTTGGGGGGGGGAGGGGGGCCATCACCCATGGTGGGGGGTCAGCACCCACGGGTGGGGACAGGGTGGGGGTAGCAGTCGTGGGTGGGGGTCAGGAGGGGGGTCAGCATCTATGGGTGAGGGTCAGGGAGGGGGTAGCACCCATGGGTGGGGGTCAGCACCCACGGGTGGGGGTCAGGGTAGGGGTAGCACTCATGGGTGGGGGTCTGCACTGATAGGTGGGGGTCAGGAGGGGGTCAGCACCCATGGGTGGGGGTCAGGAGGGGGTCAGCACCCATGGGGGGGGCAGCAGCTATGGGTGGGGGCAGCACCCATGGGTGGGGGTCAGGAGGGGGTCAGCACCCATGGGTGGGGATCAGCAGGGGCTCAGCACTCATGAGTGGGGGTACCTCTCATGGGTGGGGGTCAGTAGGGGATCAGCACCCATGGGTGGGGGTAGCACCTACGGGTGGGGGTCAGTAGGGGGTCAGCACCCATGGGTGGGGGTCACGCACCTCTCTGCTCCCCCAGCAGCGCCCCCCCTCCCCCGCGCCACCGACACCGTGGAAGTGGAGTGTGAGGAGGAGGAGGAGGCCCCCCCGCACACAGGTGGGTGCTGTGGGGGGAGGGGGGGCCGGCACCCATGGGTGCCCCCGCCCTCATTCCCCCTCTCCCCCAGGCCCGGCGGAGCTGGCCGAAGGCTCGACCCGGCGAGCGCCGGCGCAGGATGAGGCCCCCCCTTCCCAGCATGCCCTGGGGCAGGCGGGGGGCCCCGGGGCCCCCCCTCCCCCCCCGCCCCTCCCCCACCCACCGCTGCACCCCCAGGTGAGTGGGGGGAGGGAGGGGGCACCTACAAACCAACCCCCCCCCAACACCCCCGGGGCTGCGTGTTGGGGGAGTGACCCCAAAGTGACCCCCCCAAAGTGACCCCTCAAACCTGTGACCCCCCAAAATGACCCCCCCAAATCGGTGACCCCCCCCGAAATGACCCCCCAAAACCGGTGACCCCCCCAGATCGGTGACCCCCCCAGAGTGGCTCCCACTGAAATGATCCCCCCAAACCTGTGACCCCCCCAAAAGTGACCCCCCCAAGTGACTCCTCCCTAGTCTGTGACCCCCCAAAACACCCCCCCACTCTCTATAGACCCCCCAGAACCTCTCTATGGCCTCCCAATACCCCCCACACCCTTATTGCCCCCAAGCCCCCCCAAATCACTCTGTGCCCCCCCCAAAACCTGGTCCCCCCAAACCTTCTCCCCCTCCAACCTGCCCCCCCAAACCTGCCCCCTCCAACTTGCCCCCTCAACCTGCCCCCCCCTCAACCTGCCCCCACTCCAACCTGCCACCCCCCCAAACCTGCCCCCCCCAAACTTGCTCCCCAAACCTGTGCCTCCTCCAATCTGCTCCCCCCCCTCAACCTGCCCCCCCTCAAACCTGCCACCCCCCCCCCACCCTGCCCCCCCCCCCTGCCCCCCCCCGCCCCCCCCAACCTGCCCGTGTGCCCCCAGCCCCCCCCGGGCAGAATGACGGGCAGCAGCCCGGTGTCCCCGGCCTCCTCGGGCTCCCCCGGCAGCGCCTCCCCGCCCCCGGCCGCCTCCCCCGCCGGCCCCCCCCGGCCCGATGGCCCCCCCGGGCCCCCGGAGCCCCCCAGCCTGTGGGACCGGACCCAGGCCGAGATCGCCGAGCAGGCCAAGCACGTGAGTGCCCGGCTCGGGGGGGAGCACGGTGGGGGGGAGCTGGGGGGGAGTTGGGGGGGTTGGGGAGTCAGTGAGGGGGTCAGTGTGGGGGGGTTGGGGGTCGTTGGGGGGGTCACTGGGGGTGGTTGGGGGTCATTGGGGGGCACTGGGGGGAGTTGGGGGTCGTTTGGGCTCACTGGGGGAGTGTTGGGGGGTCACTGGGGAGTGTTGGGGGGTCATTGGGGTGGCACTGGGGGGGGTTGGGGGTCACTGGGGGGTCACTGGGGGGTTGGGGGTTGTTGGGGGTCACTGAGGGGGTTGGGGGTTGTTGGGGGTCACTGGGGGGGTTGGGGGTCACTGGGGGGAGTTGGGGATTGTTGGGGGTCACTGGGGGGGTTGGGGGTCGTTGGGGGGGTTGTTGGGGGTCATTGGGGGGGTCATTGGGGGGCACTGGGGGGAGTTGTGGGTCAGTGGGGGGGGTTGGGGGTCGTTGGGGCCTGACCCCAGCCTGTATCAGCCCCTAGAGAATCCCCTCTGGCCCAGAGCAGCTGCTGGGCTGCGGCCGGGGGGTTTGGGGGAGTTTTGGGGTGGTTTGGGGTGATTGTGCCTGACTCTGGCTGTTTTGGCGGTACGTGGGGCTATTTTGGGGTGATTTGGGGCTGTTTTGGGGTGTTTTATGCTGTTTTGGGATGCTTGACACCAGCTGTTTTGGGGCTGTTTTGGGGGTATTTTGGGGTGATTTGGGGCTGTTTTGGGGTGCCTGAGTCTGGCTGTTTTGGGGGTTATTTTGGGGAGTATTTTGGGCTGTTTTGGGGGGTATTTTGGGGTGCCTGACCCCGGCTGTTTTGGGGCTGTTTTGGGGGTTATTTTGGGGTACTTTGGGGGTTATTTTGTGCTGGTTTGGGGTGCCTGACCCCTCTGCCCCCCTGCCCAGGAGGCGGAGGTGGAGCACCGCGTGCCCGAGTTTGGGGTTATTTTGGGCTGTTTTGGGGGTTATTTCGGGGGGCCTGATCCTGCTGTTTTAGGGGTTAATTTGGGGTATTCTGGGGGTGATTTGTGGTTATTTTGGGGTGCCTGACCGCTCTGCCCCCCAGGAGGCGGAGGTGGAGCACCGCGTGGCCGAGATGAAGCGCGAGGGCTTCTGGTCGCTGCGGCGCCTGCCCAAGGTGTCGGAGCCCCCCCGGCCCAAGGTGCACTGGGACTACCTGTGCGAGGAGATGCAGTGGCTGGCGGCCGACTTCGCCCAGGAGCGCCGCTGGAAGAGGGGGGTGGCCCGCAAGGTGAGGGGGGGGACAGCCTGGGGGTGGGTGGGGGCCAGGGACACGCTGTGGGGACAGCCCGGGGGTGGCTGGGGGCCAGGGACAGGCTGTGGGGGCACCCCGGGGGTGGCTGGGGGCCAGGGACAGGCTGTGGGGGCACCCCGGGGGCGGCTGGGGGCCAGGGACAGGCTCTGGGGGCACCTCGGGGGGGGTTGGGGGTGGCTGAGCCCCAGGGAGCGCCGCTGGAAGAGGGGGGTGGCCCGCAAGGTGAGGGGGGGGACAGCCTGGGGGGCGGCTGGGGGCCAGGGAGCAGCGCTGGGGACAGCCCGGGGGGACTGGGGACCAGGGACAGGCTCTGGGGGCACCTCTGGGGGGTTGGCGGCCGACTTCGCCCAGGAGCGCCGTTGGAATAGGGGGGTGGCCCGCAAGGTGACCCGGGGGGGACAGCCTGGGGGCGGCTGGGGGCCAGGGACATGCTGTGGGGACAGCCCGGGGGGGCTGGGGGCCAGGGACAGGCTGTGGGGACAGCCCGGGGGTGGCTGGGGCCAGGGAGCAGTGCTGGGGACAGCCCGGGCGGGACAGCCTGGGGGCCAGGGACAGGCTCTGGGGGCACCTCGAGGGGGTTGGGGGCGGCTGAGCCCCAGGGAGTGCCGCTGGAAGAGGGGGGTGGCCCGCAAGGTGAGGGGGGGGACAGCCTGGGGGGCGGCTGGGGGCCAGGGACACGCTGTGGGGACAGCCCGGGGGAAGCTGGGCCCAGGGACAGGCTGTGGGGACAGCCCGGGGGGGCTGGGGGTGGCTGAGCCCCAGGGAGCAGCCCCAGTGGCACCCTGGGGGGTTTGGGGAGCGCCCCGGGCGGGTGCCCCGCGCCCATGGGTGCCCCCTGCAGGTGGTGTAGATGGTGCTGCAGGGGGCCTTGGGGGGGGTTGGGGGTGTCTGACCCCGTGCTCACCGCCGACCCCCGCAGGTGGTGCGCTTGGTGCTGCGGCACTAGGGGGGGTTTGGGGGGTCTCTTGACCCTGCGCTCACCAGCGCCCGCCACAGGTGGTGCGCGTGGTGCTGTGGGGGGGTTTGGGGGTGTCTGACCCCGCGCTCACCGGCGCCCCCTGCAGGTGGTGCGCATGGTGCTGTGGGGGGGTTTGGGGGTGTCTGACCCCATGCTCATGGGCGCCCCCCGCAGGTGGTGCGCATGGTGCTGCGGCACTGGGGGGGTTTGGGGGGTCTCTTGACCCTGCGCTCACCAGCGCCCCCCGCAGGTGGTGCGCATGGTGCTGTGGGGGGGTTTGGGGGTGTCTGACCCCATGCTCATGGGCGCCCCCCGCAGGTGGTGCGCATGGTGCTGCGGCACCACGAGGAGCAGCGGCAGCGGGAGGAGAGGGCCAAGCGCGAGGAGCAGGCCAAGCTGCGCCGCGTGGCCGCCGCCATCGCCAGGGAGGTGCGGACCTTCTGGGGCAACGTCGAGAAGGTGAGGGACCCCCCACCCCTGGGGACCTCCCCCTCCCCTGGGGGGACACCCCCCACCCCTGGGGGCCACCCCCCACCCCAGGGGACTTCCCCCCTCCCCGGGGGCCACCCCCACCCCTGGGGGCCATCTTGCCCCAGTGACCACCAAGGATCCCGACGTGGCTCTGGGGTCTCACCAAGGTTCTTGGATGTTCTTGTGTGGGGGGTGGCACCATCTTCTGGGCTCCCGCAGGTGCTGGGTAGCACATGGGTGATTTTTGGGCTGCCAACCAACTATCACCAGGTGGCCACCAGCCCGCAGGCAGCTGTGGGTGTTGGGCAGGGGGGATCTTGGTGGCTTTGGGCCACCACTGTTTCTGAGTGGCCACCAGTTCTCCGGGGCCACCACGTTCTGAAGTACCCAGAGGTGCTCAGCATCCCGGGGGTCCTCGCTGTGGTCATCTCTGGGCTACCAAGAGCTGCTGGGTGGCCACCTCCTCCCAGTGGCACCCATGGGTGCTCACCACCATGTGCCTAACTACCATGGGCCACCAGCTTTTCTTAGGTCACCACCTCATCATGATCAACCATCTCTGGGCTACCAAACTGCTCTGGGTGGCAACCATCATCCTGGTGGCCAGTAGATGCTTCCAGGGGCTGGTGGTCACTGTAGGGGCTGCTGGTAGCCCATTGGGTTGCCATGGTGGTCCTTGGGTGGCCAGGGTGGTCCTTGGGTGGCCAGGGTGGCCCGTTGATTGCCTGTGGTGGCCGTTGGGTGGCCATGATGGTTCTTGGTTACTCAGGGTAGGCCTTGGGTGGTTGCTGGCCAGCAGTGGTCACCAGTGAGAGACCAGGAGTTGTCTGTGGTGGCCATTAGGGGGGTATGGTGGCCATTGGTTGGCCATTGATGGCTCGTGGTGGCTATTGGGCGGCTGTTGATGATTCATGGTGGCCATTGGTGACCCGTGGTAGCTGCTGGTTGACAGTTGATGACTCGTGATGGCCGCTGGGTGGCCATTGATGTCCCATGGTGGCTGTTAGTTGGCCATTGATGGCTCATGGTGGCCATTGGGTAGCCATTGGGTGACGCGGGGTAGCTGTTGGGTGACAGTTGATGACTCGTGGTGGCCATTGGTTGGGCATTGGTGACTTATGGTGGCCACTGATGACCTGTGGTGGCTGTTAGTTGGCCATTGATGACTCGCGGTGGCCATTGGTTGGCTATTGATGATTCATGGTGACCACTGGATGACGTTAGGTTGGTGTTGATGATCCACGGTGGCCGTTCGTTCGCCATTGATGACCCATGGTGGCCATTGGGTGCCCGCTGATGACCCGTGGTGGCCGTTGGGTGACAGTTGATGACCCATGATGGCTATTGATGATGTTTGGTGGTTATTGGTTGACAGTTGATGACTTGCAATGGCCATTGGGTAGCCACTGATGACCTGTGGTGGCTGTTGGTTGCCCATTGACGATCCACTGTGGCCGTTGGGTGGCCATTGATGACCCATGGTGGCCACTGATGAGTTGTGGTGGCCATTGGTTGCTCATTGATGTCCCGTGGTGGCTCTTGGTTGGCCGCTGATGCCCCGTGGTGGCCGCTGGGTGGTCATTGATGATCTGTGGTGGCCGTTGGTTGCCTGTTGATGACCCATGGTGGCCGCTGGGTGGCCGCCGATGCCCCGTGGTGGCCACTGGGTGCCCATTGATGACCCGTGGTGGCCGCCAATGCCCCGTGGTGGCCGCTGGGTGCCCATTGATGACCCCTGGTGGCCATTGATGCCCCGTGGTGGCCGTTGATTGCCCGCTGATGCCCCGTGGTGGCCGTTGGGTGCCCGCTGATGCCCCGTGGTGGCCGCTGGGTGCCCATTGATGACCCGTGGTGGCCGCCAATGCCCCGTGGTGGCCGCTGGGTGCCCATTGATGACCCCTGGTGGCCATTGATGCCCCGTGGTGGCCGTTGATTGCCCGCTGATGCCCCGTGGTGGCCGTTGATTGCCCGCTGATGCCCCGTGGTGGCCACTGGGTGCCTGCCGATGCCCCGTGGTGGCCGCCGATGCCCCGTGGTGCCCGTTGATGCCCCGTGGTGGCCGCTGGGTGCCCGTTGATGACCCCTGGTGGCCGCTGGGTGCCCCGTGGTGGCCGCTGGGTGCCCCCTGATGCCCCGTCGTGGCTGCTGGGTGCCCGCTGATGCCCCGTGGTGCCCACTGATGCCCCGTGGTGGCCGCTGGGTGCCCCGTGGTGGCCGCTGATGTCCCGTGGTGGCCGCTGGTTGCCCCCTGATGCCCCGTGGTGGCCGTTGGTTGCCCGCCGATGCCCCGTGGTGCCCACTGATGCCCCGTGGTGGCCGTTGATGCCCCCTGGTGGCCGCTGGGTGCCCGTTGATGACCCCTGGTGGTCGCTGATGCCCCGTGGTGGCCGCTGGGTGCCCACTGATGCCCCGTGGTGGTCGCTGATGCCCCGTGGTGGCCGCTGGGTGCCCCGTGGTGGCCGCTGGGTGCCCACTGATGCCCCCTGGTGGCCTGCCGATGCCCCGTGGTGGCCGCTGGGTGCCCATTGATGCCCCGTGGTGGCCGTTGGTTGCCCGCCGATGCCCTGTGGTGGCCGCTGGGTGCCCTGGCCGGTGCTGAGGCGCGGTGGCCCCCCAGGTGGTGCAGTTCAAGCAGCAGTCGCGGCTGGAGGAGAAGCGGAAGAAGGCCCTGGACCTGCAGCTGGACTTCATCGTGGGCCAGACCGAGAAGTACTCGGACCTGCTGAGCCGCAGCCTCAACGCCCCCCACGCCCCCCCCGGGGCCACCCCCCGCGCTGCCCCTGCCCCCCGGGACCACCTGGGCCACCAGGGTGAGGGCCCCCAGCCTGCAGACAGGGACACTGCGTGGGGGACGTGGGGACATCATGGGGGGAGGGAGTGGGGACATGGGAGGGGACACAGTGACACCCAGGGGACATGGGGACACCGAGGGAGGGATCATGGGGACACTGAGGGGACACGGGGACACTGAGGGAGGGGCCATGGGGACACTCAGGGGACATGAGATGAAGGGACACAGGAGGGGACACTCAGGGGACACAGGGATATGAGATGAGGGGACACAGGGACACTGAGGGAGGGGGTTTGGGGACATGAGAGGGGACATGGGGACACTCGAGGGTGTTGAACGTTGGGAGGGAGTTTGGGGACATCAGGGAATAGTGGGACACTGGAAGGTGGGGACATAAGAGGTGACACCAGGGGGACACCAAGGTGGGGAGCTGGAGGACACAGGAGGGGACGCACCCAGGGCTCCCTGAAGGGGCTGGAGACAGAGGGGACTCCAGGGCCACCCATGGGTGCTGGGGAGGGGACGAGGTCCCCAGCGCTCCCCCCGCCCAGGACAGAGGTGCTGGGGGGAGGAGTGGGGGGTGCCCCCAAGGGGGGCCCTGGGTGTCACCCACGGGTGCTTCCTGCAGATGGGGACACGGACGAGGATGTCACCGAGGGTCCCTCCCCCGAGGGGCCACGCCCTGACCTGGAGCTGCTGCCGAGGGAGGGGGAGCTGCTGGGGACCCTGCCCCGCCAGGTACCCCCCTGGGGACACCCCCCCTGGGGACACCCCCCCGGGGACCCTGCCCCGCCAGGTACCCCCCTGGGGACTTCCCCCCCCCCCATCTCTGGGGAGCCTGCACTGCCAGGTACCCCCCTGGGGACAGTCCCCCCAGGGACACCCCCCCCGGGGACCCTGCCCCCCCCAGGTACCCCCCTGGGGACACCCCTCGCCTGGAGACACACCCCTCACCTGGAGACACCCCCGCCGGGGGGACACCCCCCTCCCCCCTGTGGATACCTCCCCCAGGGACACACCCCCTTGGGGACACTTCACCCCTGGGGACACCCCCACTCTGGGGACACTTCACCCCTGGGGACACCCTCACTCTGGGGACACCCCTTCGGGGACACCCCTCGCCTGGAGACGCCCCCCTCCCCGGGACACCCCTCTCTGGGAAACCTCCCCCTGGGGACACCCCTGTCTTGGGGACATTTTCCCCCTGGGGACACCTCCCCCACCAACCCTGGGGACACCCCCCCCAGGGGCAGCCCTGCCTTGGGGACACCCCTCCCCCTCCCCCCCCCCCCCCATCCTGAGGACACCCCCCCCACCTGGGGACACTCCTCCCCCCCAGCCTTGGTGACACCCCCAGGGACCCACTCCTCTACCTTGGGGACACTTCGGGGACTCCCTCCTCACTCCCCCCACCTTAGGGATACCCCAGACACATCCCCCCCCCCCCGCTCACCCTCTTCACCTTGGGGACACCCCAGGGACACTTCCCCCCGTGTCCCCTGTGTCCCCCCAGGCGCTGCTGGGCCGCCCCAAGCCCCCCTGGGAGCCCCGCGAGGAGGACGAGGAGTTTGCGGCTGAGGAGGAGGAGGGTGAGGGGGGGAGGGGACGCCGGGGTGCTGGCACCCGCCTGGGGGTGGCACCATCCCCAGGGTGCTGGCACCCATGGGTGGGGGGGGGTTGTCACCCATTTCTGGGTTGTTGTCACCCGTTGAGGGGGGGCCGGCACCCATTGAGGGTGCTGGCACCCATGGGTGGGGGGGGGTCTGTCACCCATTTCTGGGTTCCTGTCACCCATTGAGGGTGCTGTCACCCATTTCTGGGTGCCTGGCACCCATTGAGGGGGGCTGGCACCCATCCTACCTGCTCTATCACCCTTCCCGGGGCTCTGTCACCCCCCTGGGGCCGGTGTCACCCCCCTGGGGCCGATGTCATCCCCCCTTGGCTGATGTCACCCCCCTGGGGCCGTTGTCACCCCCGTGGGTCTGATGTCACCCCCGTGGCCGCGGTGTCACCCCCCCGTGGCTGATGTCACCCCCCTGGGGCCAGTGTCACCCCCCTGGGGCCAATGTCACGCCCTTGGGGCCGATGTCACCCCCCCGTGGCCGCGGTGTCACCCCCGTGGCCACGGTGTGACCCCCCTGGGGCCGGTGTCACCCCCTGGGGCCGGTGTCACCCCCCTGGCCATGGTGTCACCCCTGGGGCCGGTGTCACCCACAGGGGAGGATGAGGAGGAGACGATCGCGGCGCAGGAGCGCCTGGAGGGCGATGTCGACCACAAGCAGGAGCTGGATGACCTGGCCCGCGAGGGTAGGGAGCACCCAGGGGTGTCACACAGCACCCATTGGTCTCACCAACACACCCCCGCAGCACCCATGGGTGTCACCACTCCCCCTAGCACCCAGGGGTGTCACTAACACCCCCCCCCAGCACCCATCGGTGTCACCCTCCCCCAGCACCCAGGGGTGTCACCACCCCCCCACCAGCACCCAGGGGTGTCACCCCCCCCAGCACCCAGGGGTGTCACCACCCCACCCCCCCCAGCACCCATGGGTGTCCCCCTGGGCTTGGGGTGCAAGGGGCCATGTGGGTGCGGGGACATGTAAGGATACAGAGTGACACGGGGATGTGTGTGGGGGGGACGTGGGGGGGGAACGTGGTTGGGACATGGGGACACGGACACGTGTGTAGGGACACGAGGGGGACATGCGTGTGCAAGGACACGGGGACGTGCGTGTGTGGTGACACGTATGCGTCAGGAGGCGGCGTCACCTGCATGGCTGGGTGTCCCCCGCACGTCACGTGTGCCAGACGTATGCTAAGCGTGTGCCAGGTGTGCGCTAAACGTGCTAAGCGTGTGCTAAGCGTGTGTTAAGAATGTGCCAGGCACGTGCTAAGCATGTGCCAGGCGTGTGCTAAACATGTGCCAGGCGTGTGCAAAGCGTGTGCTAGACATGTTTGAGGCGTGTGCTGAGCATGTTCTAAGCGTGTTCCAGGCGTGTTCTTAGTGTGTTCTAAGCGTGTTGTCAGTATGTTCTAGACGTGTTCTAGGCATGTTCTGAGCACGTTCCAGGCATGTTCTTAGCGTGTCCTAAGCATGTGGTGCCGCAGGGGCGCTGCCCATGGAGGAGCTGCTCCAGCAATACGCCGGCGCCTTCGCTGACTCCGACTGCGACTCCCCGCCCGGCGCCAGCAGCACCCGCTCAGGTAGGGGCACCCGTGGGTGCTGGGGGGCACAGGGGGGATGGGGGCACCCATGGGTGCTGGGCGGGGTACGGGGGGATGGGGACACCCATGGGTGCTGGGGGGTCCCGGGGGGGGATGGGGGTACCCATGGGTGCTGGGGGAGCACAGGGGAGATGGGGGCACCCATGGGTGTGGGGGGGGCACGGGGGGATGGAGGCACCCATGGGTACCAGAGGTGCACGGGGCGGGTGGCGGCACCCATGGGTGCACAGAGGGGATTGTCTGTGGGTGCTGTGGCCTCCACAGGGTCACTCGTGGGTGCTGTGTTCACCATGGGGCCAGCCCTGGTGACATTGGGGCACCCATGGGTGCTCTAAGACCACCTGCAGGGCTACCCTTGGGTGCTATAGAAGTGTCCTTGAGTGCTTGAGGGTCACCCATGGGTGCCATGGGGTCACCTCTGGTTCCTACAGACCCACACCTAGGTGACATAGGGTCACCCATGGGTGCCATAGGGTCACCTCTGGTTCCTACAGACCCACACCCAGGTGACACAGGGCCACCCACGGGTTCTGTGTTCCCACTGGGATGCCCCAGGGCCACCCTTAGGTGCTTTAGGGCCACCTCTGGGTCCTGGAGGCCCCTACCCAGCTGCCATGGGGCCACCCATGGGTGCCACCTGCAGACCCACCCGCAGCACCCACGTGTCTCCTGCCCAGACTCGCCGGCGGCCGAGAGCGAGGAGGAGGAGGAGGAGGAGGACGAGGACGAGGAGGAGGAGGAGGAAGATGATGAGGAGGAAGAAGAAGAAGAAGAGGAAGAGGATGAGGAGGAAGAGCAGGAGGAGGCCGAGGCGGGTGCTCCCGCCCCCGAGGACCCATCCCCACCCCCGGGCACCCAAGAGCACCCAGGAGGCCCCCCCTCCGTGGCCCCCCCGCCGCCCCCCGCCGTCCCCACCCCCAAGAAGGAGATCACCGACATCGCCGCTGCCGCCGAGAGCCTCCAGCCCAAGGGCTACACCTTGGCCACCACCCAGGTGCCCCCTCCCCCACCCCTCCCCGGCACCCATGGGTGCTGCGGGCTGGCACTCACCCCCAGGACCCCCCCCCCCCAGGTGAAGACCCCGATCCCGCAGCTGCTGCGGGGCACCCTGCGCGAGTACCAGCACATCGGCCTGGACTGGCTGGTGACCATGTACGAGAAGAAGCTCAACGGGATCCTGGCCGACGAGATGGGGCTGGGCAAGACCATCCAGACCATCTCGCTGCTGGCCCACCTGGCCTGCGAGAAGGGTGAGGGGCTCCCACCCAGCACCCATCACACAGCACCCATCACACAGCACCCGGCACCCAGCACCCATCACACAGCACCCACTGCCCACCACCCACCACCCAGCACCATCCAGACCATCTCGCTGCTGGCCCACCTGGCCTGCGAGAAGGGTGAGGGGCTCCCACCCAGCACCCATCACACAGCACCCACTGCCCACCACCCAGCACCATCCAGACCATCTCGCTGCTGGCCCAACTGGCCTGCGAGAAGGGTGAGGGGGGCCCCCACCCACTGCCCAGCACCCACTGCCCAGCACCCATCACACAGCACCCATCACACAGCACCCAGCACCCACTGCCCAGCACCCAGCGCCCAGCACCCACCACCCAGCTCCCAGCACCATCCAGACCATCTCGCTGCTGGCCCACCTGGCCTGTGAGAAGGGTGAGGGGCTCCCACCCACTGCCCAGCACCCAGCACCCACTGCCCAGCACCCATCACACAGCACCCAGCACCCATCACACAGCACCCGGCACCCAGCACCCACTGCCCAGCACCATCCAGACCACCTCGCTGCTGGCCCACCTGGCCTGCGAGAAGGGTGAGGGGTGCCCCACCCAGCACCCCTGTCCAGCACCCACCGCCTGGCACCCAGCGCCCCCGCCCAGCACCCACCGCCCAGCACCCACCGCCCAGCACCCACCGCCCACTGCCCAGCACCCAGCACCCATCACACAGCACCCACTGCCCAGCGCCCAGCACCCACTGCCCAGCGCCCAGCACCCACCGCCCGGCGCCCAGCACCCACCTCCCCAGGGGCGCTCGGTGCCACGGGCGGCGGCTTCGGGGTCACCTCTGGGTGCTGAGGGGGGCTTGGTGGGGCTGCGGGGTCTGTGCGGCTCACTGGGGTTCTGCTTGGGTGCTGGTGGGGCCTGTAGGTCCTGTCAGAGCACCCATGGGTGCTGGTGGGGCTTGTTGGGGTCTTTAGGTCCTGTCAGAGCACCCTTGGGTGCTGGTGGGTCTTGGTGGGGCCTTTAGATCCTGTCAGAGCATCCTTGGGTGCTGGTGGGGCCTTTAGATCCTGTCAGAGCACCCATGGGTGTTGGTGGGTGCTGGTGGGGTCTTTAGGTCCTCTCAGAGCATCTTTGGGTGCTGGTGGGTCTTGGTGGGGCCTTTAGATCCTGTCAGACTATCCTTGTATCACCTGTAGGTTCTTAGAGGCTCCTGGAGCACCCATGGGTGCTGTAGACCCCTTATATCACCTGCAGGTCCTCACAGGCTCCTGGAGCACCCATGGGTGCTGTAGACTCCTTATATCACCTGCAGGACCTCACAGGCCCCTGGAGCACCCATGGGTGCTGTAGACTCCTTATATCCCCTACAGGTCCTCACAGGCTCCTGGAGCACCCATGGGTGCTGTAGACTCCTTATATGACCTGCAGGTCCTCAGAGGCTCGTGGAGCACCCATGGGTGCTGTAGACTCCTTATATCACCTGCAGGTCCTCAGAGGCTTCTGGAGCACCTATGGGTGCTATAGACTTCTTATATCCCCTACAGGTCCTCAGAGGCTCGTGGAGCACCCATGGGTGCTGTAGACTCCTTATATGACCTGCAGGTCCTCAGAGGCTCGTGGAGCACCCATGGGTGCTGTAGACTCCTTATATCACCTGCAGGTCCTCAGAGGCTTCTGGAGCACCCATGGGTGCTGTAGACTCCTTATATGACCTGCAGGTCCTCAGAGGCTCGTGGAGCACCCATGGGTGCTGTAGACTCCTTATATCACCTGCAGGTCCTCAGAGGCTTCTGGAGCACCCATGGGTGCTGTAGACTCCTTATATCACCTGCAGGTCCTCAGAGGCTTCTGGAGCACCCATGGGTGCTGTAGACTCCTTATATGACCTGCAGGTCCTCAGAGGCTCGTGGAGCACCCATGGGTGCTGTAGACTCCTTATATCACCTGCAGGTCCTCAGAGGCTTCTGGAGCACCCATGGGTGCTGTAGACTCCTTGTATCTCCTGCAGGTTCTCATGAACCCTCTCAAACACCCACGGGTGCTGGTGGGAGCTGGAGGTCTCCGCGGGTGCTGTGGGTTCCTCGCAGGCTCTGTGGGTGCCCGTGGGCGCCCCGAGCACCCATGGGTGACGCCGCCCCCCCCCTCCCCGCAGGCAGCTGGGGCCCCCACCTCATCATCGTGCCCACCAGCGTGATGCTGAACTGGGAGATGGAGCTGAAGCGCTGGTGCCCCAGCTTCAAGATCCTGACCTACTACGGGGCGCAGAAGGAGCGGCGCCTCAAGCGCCAGGTGGGCCGCCGCCCCCACCCATGGGTGGGCTGGCTGGGTGGGTGTGGGTGGCTGTGTGGGTGAGGGAGCCCCCCTGAGCCCGCCTCCCTCCCCTCGCAGGGCTGGACCAAGCCCAACGCCTTCCACGTGTGCATCACCTCGTACAAGCTGGTGCTGCAGGACCACCAGGCCTTCCGGCGCAAGAACTGGAAGTACCTGATCCTGGACGAGGCCCAGAACATCAAGAACTTCAAGTCCCAGCGCTGGCAGTCGCTGCTCAACTTCAACAGGTGGGGCGGGGGCAGCCGGGGGGCTGGGGGGCACCCATGGGTGCTGGGGGCACACCCAGGGGGCTGAGGGCACCGAGGGGTGCTGGGGGCAGCCGGGGGGCTGGGGGGCACCCGGGGGGCTGAGGGCACCCAGGGGTGCTGGGGGCACACCCAGGGGGCTGAGGGCACCCAGGGGTGCTGGGGACAGCCGGTGGTGCTGGGGGCAGCCGGGGGGCTGGGGGGCATCTGGGGGGCTGAGGGCACCCGGGGGTGCTGGGGGCAGCCGGGGGCCTGGGGGCACACCCGGGGGGCTGAGGGCACCCGGGGGTGCTGGGGGGAACCAGGGGGCTGGGGGGCACCCAGGGGGCTGGAGACACCGCGGGGGGCTGGGGGGCAGCTGGGGGGCACCCGGGGGTGCTGGGGCTAGCCGGGGGGCTGGGGGGCACCCGGGGGTGCTGGGGGGAACCAGGGGGCTGGGGGCAGCCAGGGGTGCTCTGTGAGGGCATTGGGGCACCCAGGGGTGCTCTGTAACATAGGGACACCCATGGGTGCTCTGTGAGTCCATAGGGTCACCCATGGGTGCTGTGTAAGTGCCTGGGGCACCCATGGGTGCTCTGTGAGTCAGTAGCTCACCCATGGGTGCCCAGTTGGTGCCTCAGCCTCCCCCTGGGGTACCTCCCCGGGGTTCCCCGGTGCCAGCCAGGGGTTGTTTTCCCCCCCCGCACCCCCACCCCGCGGCCGCCCCCGGGTGCCGTGTGGCCCCTCCCGGGGGGCACCCATGGGTGCGGCCGCGCTGACGGGTGCCCCCCGCAGCCAGCGGCGGTTGCTGCTGACGGGGACGCCGCTGCAGAACAGCCTGATGGAGCTGTGGTCCCTCATGCACTTCCTGATGCCGAGGGTCTTCCAGTCCCACCGCGAGTTCAAGGAGTGGTTCTCCAACCCCCTGACCGGCATGATCGAGGGCAGCCAGGAGTACAACGAGAGCCTGGTCAAGAGGCTGCACAAGGTGGGGCTGGGGGGGCCAGGGGGTGGGGGACCCCATGTTGGGTGGAGTTGGGTGGAGGTGACCCCATGTTGGGTGGAGGTGACTTTATGTTGGGTGTGGTTGGGTGGAGGTGACCCCATGTTGGGTGGAGGTGACCCCACATTGGGTGTGGTTGGGTGGAGGTGACTCCACGTTGGGTGTGGTTGGGTGGAGATGACTCCATGTTGGGTGGAGGTGACCCCACGTTGGATGGGGTTGGGTGGAGGTGACTCCACGTTGGGTGTGGTTGGGTGGAGGTGACCCCATGTTGGGTGTGGTTGGGTGGAGGTGACCCCACGTTGGGTGTGGTTGGGTGGAGGTGACCCCACGTTGGGTGGAGGTGACCCCATGTTGGGTGTGGTTGGGTGGAGGTGACCCCATGTTGGGTGGAGGTGACCCCACATTGGGTGTCACTGGGTGGAGGTGACCCCATGTTGGGTGTGGTTGGGTGGAGGTGACTCCATGTTGGGTGGAGGTGACCCCATGTTGGGTGTGGTTGGGTGGAGGTGACTCCATGTTGGGTGGAGGTGACCCCATGTTGGGTGTGGTTGGGTGGAGGTGACCCCACGTTGTGTGTGGTTGGGTGGAGGTGACCCCATGCTGGGTGTGGTTGGGTGGGCGGGACCCCAGCGCTTACCCTCCCCTGATTGGCTGCGCAGGTGCTCCGCCCCTTCCTGCTGCGGCGGCTGAAGGTGGACGTGGAGAAGCAGATGCCCAAGAAGTACGAGCACGTCCTGCGGTGCCGCCTGTCCAAGCGCCAGCGCTTCCTCTACGACGACTTCATGGGCCAGGCCAGGTGGGGGCGCGGCCCTGCGCGGGGGGGACTCCACCCTGGGGTCCAGGGGGGGAGGGGACTCCAGCTCGGGGTCCTCGTGGGGCAGTGACTCCACCTTGGGGGTCCTCATGGGGACGTGACTCCATCTTGGGCGCAGTTGGGTGGAGGTGACCTCATGTTGGGTGTGGTTGGGTGGAGGTGACCCCACGTTGGGTGGAGGTGACCCCATGTTGGGTGGAGGTGACCCCGTACTGGGTGGAGGTGACCCCACGCTGGGTGGAGGTGACCCCCCCGTCCCCCCGTGCCGCCTGGTGCTCTGCTCCTCACCCTGTCCCCCCGTCCCCCTGTCCGTGTCGGCAGCACCAAGGCCACCCTGGCCAGCGGGCACTTCATGAGCGTCATCAACGTGCTGATGCAGCTGCGCAAGGTCTGCAACCACCCCGACCTGTTCGAGCCGCGCCCCGTGCACTCGCCCCTGGTCACCGAGGCCATCCCCTTCCCCGCGCCCGCCCTGGTGCTGCGCGCCCTGGAGCGCCACCCCTTCCAGGTGACACCCGGGGACACTGGGAACACCGGGGGAGGGTGGGGAGGGCACTGGGAGGGGGGGCTGGGGGCCATGGTGGTGTCACCAGGCCGCCATGGGGACCTGTGCTGGCGCTTTGGGGAGGGGGAGGCACTGGGGTGGCCTCGTGGTGGCACCTCTGGGGACATGGAGGACATGGGATGGATCTGGTGAAGATCTCAGGATCTTCTTGGCCAAAGTTCTGAGAACACAGGTGACATAGAGCTGAGGTGACACAGGGGCCGTTGTCACCAGCACCCAGGGCCACCATGGTGACCTGTGGTGGCGCTTTGGGGAGGGGGAGGCACTGGGGGGGCCTCGTGGTGGCACCTCTGGGGACATGGAGAGCATGAAGGGTCCCAGGTCTTGACCAAGGTCACAGGGAGGTGAGTGAGAGCTAGAGATGGCCTGAGGTGACCTTGGTCACCCTGTCATTGTCACCAGCACCCAGGGCCACCATGGTCACCTGTGGTGGCACCTCTGGGGAGGTGGAGGCACTGGGGTGGCCTCGTGGTGGCCCCTCTGGGGACATGGAGGACATGGGATTCATCAGGTGAAGATCTCAGGATCTTCTTGGCCGAGGTTCTGGGGACACAGGTGACACAGAGCAGAGGTGACAGAGCAGAGGAGGTGACACAGGGGCCGTTGTCACCAGCACCCAGGGCCACCATCCCATCCCTGTGGTGGCACTTCGGGGAGGTGGAGGCACTGGGGCAGATCAGGTGAAGATCTCAAGATCTTCTTGGCCAAGGTTCTGGGGACACAAGTGACACAGAGCTGAGGTGACACAGGGACCGTTGTCAGCAGCACCCAGGGCCACCATCACACCCCTGTGGTGGCACTTCTGGGGAGGTGGAGGCACTGGGGTGGCCTTGTGGTGGCACTTCTGGGGACATGGGATGGATCAGGTGAAGATCTCAGGATCTTCCTGGCCAAGGTTCTGGGGACACAGGTGACACAGAGCAGAGGTGACACAGAGCGCAAGTGACACAGAGCGCAGGTGACACAGAGCTGAGGTGACACAGAGCGCAAGTGACACAGAGCGGAGGTGACACAGGGGCCGGTGTCACCAGCACCCAGGGCCACCATCCCCCCCCCAACTGTGGTGGCAGCTGCAGGGGGCACAGTGGGCAGCAGGTGAGGTCCCCGGTGTCCCCGCAGCACGTGGACATGGGGCTGTTCGACCTGGTGGCCCTGGAGGGCCGCGTGTCCCGCTACGCTGCCGACACCTTCCTGCCGCGCTGGCGCGTCACCCGGCGCCTGCTGGAGGACGTGGCGGCCGCCCCCGACCCCCCGCCGCGCCCCAAGCCCGTGCGCATGAAAGTCAACCGGTGAGGGGGCACGGGGACACGGGGGGCTGGGGACACGGGGGGCCCTGGGGACACGGGGGGGGCCTGGGGACAGCGGGGAGACCTTGGGGACACCGAGGTGGTGGTGGGACCCTTGGGGACACCAGAGACTCCATGGGTGATGGAGGGACCTTGGGGACACCCTGGGGACACCATGGGGGTCTTGGAGATCTCAGGATGGCGGTGGGAGCCGTGAGGTCATGGAGGGTCAGTGGGTGCTGGGGGCGTGGTCAGTGGGTGCTGGGGGTGGGGTCAGGGTGTGGGGGCGTGGTCAGTGGGTGCAGGGTGGGGTCAGGGTGCGGGGGCGTGGTCAGTGGGGGTGGGGTGGGGTCAGAGGGGTGGGGGCAGTCAGTGGGGTGGGGTCAGGGTGCTGGGGGCATGGTCAGTGGGTGCAGGGTGGGGTCAGGGTGCGGGGGCGTGGTCAGTGGGTGCAGGGTGGGGTCAGGGTGCGGGGGCGTGGTCAGTGGGTGCGGGGTGGGGTCAGTGGGTGCTGAGGACCCCCCCTCCCCCCCAGGATGCTGCAGCCGGTGCCCAGGACGGAGCGTGCGGGAGGGGCCGTCCTGCTCCTCAACAGTCCCCGCCCCTCCCCCCTGGGAGCCACGCCCACTGGCCACACCCCTCAACCCGCTGGCCACACCCCGGCCCCTCCTGGCCACGCCCCTTTGCTGGTGACTCCGGCCCTCCTTGGCCCCGCCCCTCCCGCTGCGGCCCCGCCTACTACTCAGCTGGTGCCCACCCCTGGAGGGGCGGGGCTTGGGCTGGGGCTGGGGCTGGGATTGGCTCTGGCGGCCCCACCCCGGACCACGCCCACGCTGCTGCCGGCCTTAGCTCCGCCCCCTGCGAGCCCCACCCACGGTGAGTGGCTGGGGTGGGCGGGGCTTGGGGAGAAGGGGTGGGGCTTGGGAAGTGGGCGGGGCCTGGCACATTCTGGGCGGGGCTTAGGGCCTGATGAGGGGCTTAGAGCCCTGTGGGTGGGGCTTGGAGCCTGGTGGGAGGGGCTTGGAGCCCTGTGGGAGGGGCTTAGAGCCCGGTGGGAGGGGCTTGGAGCCCTGTGGGTGGGGCGTATAGCCCTGTGGGCGGAGTCTAGAGCATAGTGGGAGGGGCTTGGCCCCTTGTGGGCATGTCTCTCCCCCCCTTAACCCCTTCCTCCCCACAGCCCTCTCCCCTTCCGCCCTCTCCACCCCTCCCACCGCTCCCCCACCCCCTGCTCCTCCTCCTCCCCCTCGCCCCCCCCAGCCCCCCCTCCCCCCAAACTTGGGGGGCAAGGGGGGGCCCCCCCTGGCTGCCTACGCTCTGCCCGGCCCCGGCCCCCAGCGGCTGCTGCTGGCCCCCGACATGCAGGCCCGCCTGCCCTGTGAGTGTGACCCCCCCCTTTAACATGGGGGACCCCCCACTTTAATATGGGGGACCCCCCCCTTTAATATTTTAAGGGGGGGTCTCCCTAAACGTCTGTCCCCCCTCACAGCCGGCGAGGTGGTCAGCATCGGGCAACTGGCGGCGCTGGCCCAGCGGCCACCGACTGGGGGGGTAGGGGGGGGGGCTTCACCTGGCGGGGGGGGGTCCCCAGTGACTCCCCCTCCCCCCGGGGGGGCCAAACCCCTCACCCTGCAGCTCCAGGGGAGCAAACTGACCCTGGCTGCCCCCCCCCTGCGGCACCTGGCCTTGGCCGCCCCCCCCCGCGGCCTCCCCAGTAAGTTTGGGGGTGTCCCCCCCCACCCCCCAATCCTCCCCCCCCTTTTTTAATTACATTTAATTCAATTTGGTTTAATTTTAAAGGGGGAGGGGCTCCCTAAGTGGGTGGGGGAGCATCAAAGTGGGGGGGGAACCCTGAATTTGGGGTGGGACACTCTAATAAGGGGGGGAATCAAATGGGGGGGGATCCTAAGTTGGGGGGGACCCTAATGTGGAGGAGGGAACCCTAATATGGGGGAGGGGGGGGTCCTCCAATGGGGGGGATAACTCTATATTTGAGGGTGACCCTAAATGGGTGGGGGCCCTTACATGGGTGGGGGGGACGCCTAAGTGGGGGGGACCCTTAAAGGTGGGGGGGGGTCCCTAAAATGGTGGGGGGGGGGGACCCTAAAGGTGGGTGGAGCCCCCCAGCAGTGGGTGGGCACCCTGATCTGGGTGCTGGGGGCTGTGGGGGGGTTCTGATAAAGCCCCCACCCCCCTTTTTTTGGGTGGGGGAGTTGGGGTGCCCCCTGACCCCCCCACCCATGTGTCCTCCCCCCCCATAGGGAACGTGGTGCATTTGGTGGCCGCTGGGGGGCAGCACCCGCTCCTGGGACCCCCCACGCAAGTCACCCTCTTGGCACCCGTCGCACCCCCGGCTGGGGGTCCCCCCACTGGGACCCCCCCCCAAACCCCCACCATCGGCCTCCCCATCGCTGCCACCCAAGGTGAGGGGGGAGGGGGGCTCAGGGTACCCCCCCCCCAAAAAAAATCTGTTATTTGGATCTGTTTGGGTGCCCCTTAGACCCCCCCAGACCCCTTTGGGTGCCCCCAGGACCCCCCTGGGTGCTGAGGGTGGGGGGTGCTGGGGGTGTTTGGGTTGGGGGTGCTGGGGGTGTTTGTGGGCGGGCTGGGTGTGGGGGTGTTCGGGTGGGGGTGTTTGGGGGGGGCTGGGTGTGGGGGTGTTTGGGTGCTGGGGAAGTTTGGGGTGGGGGGTGTTTGTAGGGGAGGTGTTTGTGGGGGGCTGGGTGTGGGAGGTGTTTGAGGGGGGCTGGGTGTGGGGGTGTTTGTGGGGGGTGTTTGGGGGGGGGTGTTTGGGGGGGGCTGGGTGCTGGGGGGTGTGTGGGGGGGGCTGGGTGCCTGACGGGTGCCCCCCCCAGTGCCGCCGCCGCTGGTGAACAGCGGGGGGGTGGTGAAGATCGTGGTGCGCCAGGCGCCCCGGGACGGGCTGGCGCCCCCCCCAGCACCCACCCCGCCCCCTGCACCCGCACCCCGGCCCCCCCCGGCCCCCCCGGCCCGGCCTCTGCTGCGGGTGCTGCCTGCGCCCCCCCCCGCCGCCATCGCCCCCCCCCAACCCAGCGCTGCCGCCGCCGCGGGACCCGAGCTGATGGGTGAGTCACACATTCCCCCCTCAGCACCCATGGGTGCCCCCCACCCCCTTGGGGACTCCCATGTCCCTGGTGGCCCCCCCAGAACTCACAGGTGCCCCCCACCCCTCTGGGTACCCCCGTGTCCCTGGGTGCCCCCCCAGCACCCATGGGTGCCCCCCACCCCCCTAGCACCCATAGGTGCCCCCCACCCCCCCACTTAACCCCCCCCTTTTCTCTCCCCTACAGCACCCGCAGCACCCACCGCCCCCCCCGCCGTCGCTGCCACCGCCGCCCCCCCGGGGACCTCCCCGGCCCCACCCATGGGTGCTGCCGCCGCCCCTCCCCCACGAGAGGAGCCCGAGGGGCTGGGGGGGCCCAGCCCCTCCCCCCCACCTCCTCCAGCACCCACCCCCCCACGACCACCCCCCCGCCGCCAGCCTCCGCCCCCCCCGCGCTCCCCCTTCTACCTGGTAAGCACCCATGGGTAGGGGGGGAGCACCCATGGGTGGCGGGGGGGCACCCATGGGGGAGGGGGGGGCCTAAGGGGGATTTGGGGTTCTGGGGGGGTCTGTGGGTGCTGAGGGGGTCGGGGGGGTCAGATCCCACCCCCCACCCATGGGCAGTGGGTGCTCTGGGGAAAGCTGGGGGGGTTTTGGGGCGCTGTGAGGGGTCTGTTTTTGGGGTGCTCTGTGGCTTTTTTTGGGGTTCCCTGGGGGGTCTGTTTTTGGGGCACCCTGGGGCTGTTTTTGGGGCACCATGGGGCTGTTTCTGGGGCTCCCTGTGGCTGTTTCTGGGGTGCTCTGAGGGGGCTGTTTTGGGGTGTTGTGTGGTTGTTTTTTGGGCACCCTGGGGCTGTTTCAGGACACCCTGGAGGGGCTGTTTTGGGGCACCATTGGGGGCTGTTTCTGGGGCACCATGGGGGCTGTTTCTGGGGCGCCCTGTGGCTGTTTCTGGGGTGCTCTGAGGGGCCTGTTTCGGGGTGCTGTGTGGTTGTTTTTGGGGCATCCTGGGGCTGTTTCGGGGCACCCTGGGGGGGCTGTTTGGGGCACCATTGGGGGCTGTTTTGGGGCACCCGGGGGGGCTGTTTGGGGTCTGTTTTTGGGGTCTCACCCCCTGCCCCCAGGAGGCCCTGGAGGCGCGGCGCGCGCGGGCCCGCGCAGAGCGGCTGGAGCTGTTTCTGGGGCACCGTGGGGCTGTTTTGGGGCACCATTGGGAGCTGTTTTGGGGCACCCTGAGGGGGGTGTTTTGGGGCACCCTGGGGGGGCTGTTTTGGGGCACTATGGGGGTGTCTGTTTTGGGGCGCCCTGGGGGGGCTGTTTCGGGGTCTGACCCCCTGCCCCCAGGAGGCCCTGGAGGCGCGGCGCGCGCGGGCCCGCGCGGAGCGGCTGGAGCGGCTGCTGCGGCTGAACGAGCTGCGCTGCGGGCTGGGGCCGCTCTACGGCACCGAGCTGCTGGGCTGCTGCACCCTGCGGCCCCCCCTGGCCCCCGCCCCGGGGGGCGCCCTGGAGCGGGCCCTGCTCACCCCCCCACAGCGCCTGCAACAGCTCCAGCCCCTGCTCGACAGGTGGGGGGGGGCGGAGTCTGGGGGGGCTTGGGGGGGGTTGGGGGGAGTCTAGCGAGGGGTTGGGGGGGTTCAGATTCTTGGAGGGGGGGGAAATTGAGGAGAGTCCAGAGGGGGGTTGGGGGCAGGAGGATTTGGGGGGGCTCAGAGTATGGGGTGGGGGGGGATTTGGGGGGAGCCAGGGGTGGTTTGGGGGCAGGAGGATTTGGGGGAGGCCCAGAGTCTGGGAGGGCTCAGGGGGGGTTGCAGGCAGGGGGGGTTGGGGGGGGCTCAGAGTCTGGGGTGGGGGGAGGTTTGGGGGGGGGGCAGGGGGGTTTTGAGGTAGTGGTTGTTTTGGGGGGGTTCAGATTCTGGGGGGAGGGGTGTCAGGTTGTTGGGGGGGGACATGCACATAAATTTGGGGGGGTTTTGGGGGGGTTTGGGGGTCCAAGCATTTTTGGAGGGGGGCGGTCCGGAGGGTTTGATGAGATCCCGAGCACTTGGGGGGGGTCCAGGATTTTCGGGGTGTGTGCAGGGATTCAGGGGATGACCGAGGCAATGTTTTGGGGGGATCCCCCCCATCTCCCCCCCATCTCTCCCCCATTTCCCCCCGCCTTTCCCCCAGGTTCGTGTTCGTGCTGCCGCCGGTGCAGGCGCGGGGGGTGGCCCTGCAGAGCTGCCGCCCCCTCCCCGGGCGCCTGCGGCAGCGGGAGCAGCTGGAGCAGCGGCTGCGGCAGGAGCTGGGGGGGGGCGGGGGGGGGCTGCACCGGCTGCTGGGCGGGCGCAGCACCCACTTCCCCGACCCCCGGCTCATCCAGTACGACTGCGGTACGTGGGGGCACGGGGGGACGGGGACAGGGGGGACATGGGGGACACGGGGGCAGCAGGGACACGGGGGAACAGCGTGGACAGGGGGGACATAGGGACATGGGGACAGCGGGGACATGGGGGACAGCGGGGACACGGGGATATAGGGGACATCACAGGGGTGGGGGACAGTGAGGACATGGGGGACAGTGGGGACACGGGGGACATGGGGGACAATGGGGGCACAGGGGGCAGGGGGGGTTGGGGACATCACAGGGGTTGGAGACAGTGGGGGGTTGGGGACATCAGGGAGCTGGGTGCTGCACAAGCCCTCACTGGTGTGACCTCCCCTAATCCGCTTGTCCCAACCTTGGGGACATCAAGGGGACAGTAGGATGTTGGGGACATCAGGGGTGTTGGGGACACTGGGGATATCCAGAGCATGGGGGACATGGGGGAGCTGGGGACAGCACGAGCACCTCCTTCCTGGTGCCACCAGCGATGTCTCTGTGTCCCTGCTGATGTCCCACCCATGTCCCCATGTCCACGCTGATGTCCCCACATCCCTGTTGATGTCCCCGTGATGTCCCCATGATGTTCTCATGTCCCTGTTGATGTTCCACTTTACATCTCCATGATGTCTTCACGTCCGTGTTGATGTCCCCATGATGTCCCCACATCCCTGTTGATGTCCCACTTGATGTCGTCACATCCCTAATGACATCTCCGTGGTGTCTCCATGTCCCTGTTGATGTCCTACACGATGTCCCTGTTGATCTCTCCATGCCCCGGCTGATGTCCCTACGTTGTTCCCATGATGTCCCCATGTCCCTGTTGATGTCCACATGATGTCCCCATGATGTCCCCACGATGTCCCTACGTCCCTGTTGATGTCCCCATGATGTCCCCATGTCGTCATGATGTCCCCATGATGTCCCCATGTCCCTGTTGATGTCCCCATGATATCCCCATGATGTCTCCATGATGTTCCCATGTCCCTGTTGATGTCCCCATGATGTCCCCATGTCCCTGTTGATGTCCCCATGATGTCCCCATTGCTCCAACCACACCACCCCAAAGGCGGGGGGGTCACCCCGCCCCTCCCCTGGTGGCGGTGGCCCCTGGTGACACCGGTGTCCCCCCCCCAGGGAAGCTGCAGACGCTGGACGTGCTGCTGCGGCGCCTCAAGGCCGGCTCCCACCGCGTCCTCATCTTCACCCAGATGACGCGGATGCTCGACGTCCTCGAGCGCTTCCTCACCTTCCACGGCCACATCTACCTGCGCCTGGACGGCAGCACCCGCGTGGAGCAGCGCCAGGTGTGGGGGGACCTCCCCACGGGGGGTCTGGGTGTCTGGGAACCTCTCCTGGTCCCACCTGGGAGCCACATCTCCGGGGCTTGGTGGTGGTGGGATGGAGGAACCTGGTGTCCAGGGGGATGTCCAGGTGTCCAGGGGGACACCCAGGTGTCCGGGAACTTCCTCCTGCTCCCACCTGGGAGCCACGTCTCAGGGGCTTGGTGGTGGTGGGGTGGAGGAACCTGGTGTCCAGGGAGCACCCAGGTGTCCAGGAGGACACTCAGGTGGGTGGGGGGACCCAGGTGTCCAGGGAGCACCCAGGTGTCCAGGAGGACATCCAGGTGGATGGGGGGACCCAGGTGTCCAGGGGGACACAAGTGTAGGAGCAATGACACCCTTGGACCTCCCCATGGAGACCCAGCTCTCCAGGAACCTTGGTCCCACCTTGGAGCCACATTTCAAAGGCTTGATGGTGGGGTGGAGGAACCTGGTGTCCAGGAGGACACCCAGGTGTCCAGGGGGACCCAAGTGTAGGAGCAATGACACCCTTGAACCTCCCCATGGAGGACCCAGGTGTCCAGGGACCTTCTCCTGGTCCCACCTTGGAGCCACATCTCCGGGGCTTGATGGTGGTGTGGTGGTGCAACCTGGTGTCCAGGGGGATATCCAGGTGTCTAGGGAGGACCCGGGTGTCCAGGGGGACGCAAGTGTAGGAGCAATGACACCCTTGGACCTCTCCATGGAGACCCAGCTCTCCAGAAACCTTGGTCCCACCTTGGAGCCACATCCCTGGGGCTTGTTGGTGGCACCTCAAGAGCTTGATGGTGGTGGGATGGAGGACCCAGGCGTCCATGAACCTCCTTCTGGTCCCACCTTGGAGGCACATCTCCAGGGCTTGTTGGTGGTGGGATGGAGGACCCAGGTGTCCAGGGCAATATCCAGGTGTCCATGGAGGACCCAGGTGTCCCGGAGCCTCGGTCCCACCTCGGAGCCATGTCCCCGGGGCTCGGTGGTGGTGGGATGGAGGACCCCGGTGGATGGAGGACCCAGGTGTCCAGAGGGAGGGGTATCCAGGTGTCCATGGAGGACCCAGCTCTCCGGGAGCCTTGGTCCCACCTGGGAGCCGCGTCCCCGGGGCTGGGTGGTGGCCCCGGGAGGGCCCCGGGCTGACGCGGTGGCGGACCCGGGCTGACGTGGCGGTGGTGCCCGGCGGCGCCGCGCTGCCCCCTGCAGGCGCTGATGGAGCAGTTCAACGCCGACAAGCGAATCTTCTGCTTCATCCTCTCGACCCGCAGCGGCGGCGTCGGTGTCAACCTGGCGGGGGCCGACACCGTCGTCTTCTACGATAGCGACTGGAATCCCACCATGGACGCGCAGGCCCAGGACCGCTGCCACCGCATCGGCCAGACGCGCGACGTCCACATCTACCGGTGCGGCCGCCCCCGGCCCCTCCCGCCGCCCCCCGGGCCCCTCCGCACCGTCACCGCCACCCCCCGGGCCCCCTCCCGCCGCCCCCCAGCCCCTCCGTGCCGTCACCGGGGGCCTCCCCCATCACCGCCGCCCCCCGGGCTGCTCCCCGGGCTGCTCCGCGCCGTCACTGGGGGCCTCCCTGGGCCCCTCTCCCCACCGCGCTGTCCCCTCACCCCATCCCCTCACCCCGCCGCCCTGCCCCCTCACCCCCCTGCGCTGTCCCCTCACCCCCCTGCCCTGTCCCCTCACCCCCCCCCCGCTGTCCCCTCACCCCCCCGCCCTGTCCCCTCTCCCCAGGCTCATCAGCGAGAGGACGGTGGAAGAGAACATCCTCAAGAAGGCCAACCAGAAGAGGATGCTGGGGGACATGGCCATCGAGGGGGGGAACTTCACCACCGCCTACTTCAAGCAGGTACCTGAGGACCCGGGTGACCAGGGGGGACCCAGACATATAGGCAATGATATCCTTGGACTTCCCTATGGAGACAGAGGTCTCCAAGAACCTCCCCCTGGTTCCACCCTGGAGCCACATCTCAATGGCTTGATGGTAGCAGGGAGAAAACTGGTGTCCAGGGGGGACCCAGGTGTCCAGGGGGGACCCAGGTGTCCATGAGGGGGCCCAGGTGTCCAGCAAGGGCCCAGGTGTCCATGGGGACCCAGGTGTCCATGAGGGGACCCAGGTGTCCAGCAAGGGCCCAGGTGTCTGAGGGGACCCAGGTGTCCATGGGGACCCAGACATTGGGCACCAGCACTCTCGGGCCACCCCTGTGGGGACTCAGAGCTCCAGGAACCTTCTGGTGCCACCTTGAAGCCACATCTCCACGGCTTGCTGGTGGCACTGGGGACCCAGGAGTGTGGGGGGACACCCCGGGTCTGGGCCTGGCACTGACCCCCCCATCCCAGCAAACCATCCGGGAGCTGTTTGACGTGATGCCGGAGGAGCCGGGGCGCCAGGACAGGGACAGGGACAGGGACAGGGACGGGGACGTCCCCCCCGAGGAGGACGAGGACCCGGCAGCCACCCGGCGCACCCACATCCTCGAGCAGGTGGGGACACGTCACCCTGGTGCCACCCCCTGTCCCCACATCTTCTGACGTCCCCAATGTGTCTCCTGGTGGCCCTGATGTCCCCAATGTGTCCCCTCGTGTTCCATGATGGTTCTGATGTCTCCAGTGATCTCCACGTCCTCCCATCCCCGTGATGTCACCCACATCCCTTTGTCCCCTGATGTCCCCTGATGTCCCTGATGTCCCCACCACCCCCAATGTCCCTTCGTCCCTTCATGTCCCTGATGTCCCCACCACCGCCGATGTCCCCTCATGTCCCTGATGTCCCCTCATGTCCCTGATGTCCCCACCACCGCCGATGTCCCCTCATGTCCCTGATGTCCCCTCATGTCCCTGATGTCCCCGCCACCCCTGATGTCCCCCCACGTCCCCGTGTCCCTGTGTCCCCAGGCGCTGTGCGGCGCAGAGGACCCCGAGGACATCCGGGCGGCCTCGCAGGCGCAGGCGGAGCGGGTGGCGGCCTTGGCCGAGTTCAGCGAGAGCCTCAGCCCCGAGGAGGAGCGGGGGGGCCCCGAGCCCGAGGAGGAGCCCTCCAAGGCCGAGCAGGAGATCGCTGCCCTGGTCGAGCAGGTGGGGGGTCAGGGGGGAGACCCTGGGTGGGTGGGGGTGCTGGGGGGACCCAGGGGGTTAGGAGGGCCTGCGTGGGTGGGGGTCTGGGGGGACCCAGGGGGTCAGGAGGACCTGGGTGGGTGGAGGTCTGGGGGGACCCAGGGGGTCAGGGGGGTCAGGAGAGCCTGGGTGGGTGGGGGTGTTGGGGGGACCCAGGGGGGTCAGGAGGGCCTGGGTGGGTGGGGGTCCGGGGGGACCCAGGGGGTCGGGGGGGGGCCTGGGTGGGTGGGGTTGCTGGGAGGACCCAGGGGGTCGGGGGGGGGCCTGGGTGGGTGGGGTTGCTGGGAGGACCCAGGGGGTCAGGAGGGCCTGGGTGGGTGGGGGTGCTGGGGGGACCCAGGGGGTCAGGAGGGCCTGGGTGGGTGGGGGTGCTGGGGTGACCCAGGGGGTCAGGAGAGCCTGGGTGGGTGGGGGTGCTGGGGGGACCCAGGGGGTCAGGGGGGAGAACCTGGGTGTGTGGGGGTGCTGGGGGGACCCGGGGGGTCAGGAGCACCTGGGTGTGTGGGGGTGCTGGGGGGACCCGGGGGGTCAGGGGGGTGAACCTGGGTGGGTGGGGGAGCTGGGGGGACCCGGGGGTGACCCAGGGGTCTGGCCCCACAGCTGACCCCCATCGAGCGCTACGCCATGAACTTCCTGGAGGCCTCGCTGGAGGACGTCAGCCGGGAGGAGCTGAAGCAGGCGGAGGTGTGGGGCGAGGGGGCACCCATGGGTGGGGGGCACCCGCGAGGGGCTGCTGTGAGGGGGGGCAGCCATGGGTGGGGGGCACCCGTGGGTGGGGGGCATGGGTGAGGGGCTGCTGTGGGTTGGGGGCACCCGTGGGGGTCTTGTTGTGGGGTGGGGGCACCCGTGGGGGTCTCGTTGTGGGGTGAGGGCACCCACAGGGGTCTCGTTGTGGGGTGGGGTCAGCCGTGGGGGTCTTGCTATGGGGTGGGGGCACCGACGGGGGTCTCGCTATGGGGTGGGGGCACCCATGGGGGTCTCGCCATGGGGTGGGGGCAGCCAGGGGGGTCCGTCCGTGGGTCGCAGGGGACACCCATGGGTGCTGCGGTTGCAGGAGCAGGTGGAGGCAGCGCGGAAGGACATCGACCAGGCCAAGGGCGGAGGCCGCTTCCGGCTGCCCCCCCAGGAGGAGGAGGAGGAGGAGGAGGAGACGCTCACGCCGGGGGGGGACGAAGGTCCTGGGGGGGGACCCCGGCGGCCCCGGCGGGTGCGGGGTCCCCCCCGGCCCCTCCCCGAGCGCCATGGCACCCGCGCCAGCCAGCGCCTGCGTGCCGCCGGGGCGGCCAATCAGAGCCCTCCGGCGCCAGTGACATCACCGCGGGCCCCGCTGACGTCACCGCGGGCCGCCCCGGCCGCCCCCCCTCGGCCGCCCCCGGCCCCACCGGCCGCCACCGCCCCAGGGACGTCACCGGTCAACGCGGTGACATCGCAGCCGCCCCCGGTGACGTCACAGCCACCCCCGGTGACGTCACCAGTCAACGCGGTGACGTCACCGGCAGCCCCGGCGACGTCGCACCCGGCCCCACTCCTCCCTGCCACCCCCTCGGTGATGTCAAAGGCCTCCCCGGCGCCATCGCAGCCCACCGTGGTGACATCACAGCCGCCCCCGGTGACATCACAGCCACTCCCGGTGACATCACAACCGCTTGCGGTGACGTCGCCACCGGACAAAGCAGCCGCGGTGACGCCGCATCCACCCCCGGCCCCGGTGACGCCCAGCGCCCCGCCGCCACCGTCGAACCCGCCCCCGGTGACGTCACACCCAGCGCCGGTGATGTCATCGCACCCAGCGTCACCGCCAACCCAGGAGACTCTTCCGCCTTCCCGGGCGCCACCGGCGCCACTGGACCCCGCGCCAGCGCCCAGCCCCCCACCCACGTCACCGCCGCCTCCGCCGCTGCCCGAGGCGTCACCGGTGGCACCGGAGGGGACGTCACCGCTGCCACCGCTGGGCGGGGCGGGGCCAGGGGGGGCTGGGCCGGGGGCGGCCGGACGGGGCCCCCGGCGCCGCCGCAGCGCCGACGTGGAGATCCGGCAGAGCCGCGGGCCGGGCCCGGCTGCCAAGGTGCTGCGGCAGCTCCCGGGGCGCCTGGTGACCGTGCTGGAGACCCCCGTCCCTGGGAGACCGCGGCGGCGCCGCCACGACCCCCCCGGCGCCAGCCCCAGCCCCCCCGGGCCCGCCAAACGGCGCCGGGGCCGTCCCCCGAAGCGGCGCGGGGCGGTGCGGCGCCGCCACCGCCGCCGCGACCCCCCCGGCAAACGGCGGCGGGGGCGCCCGGCCCGCGGGGGGGGCGGCAGGGGCGGAGGTGGGGGCGAGCGCGGGGCCCCCCCAGAGCCCCGGGAAGCGGCGGCGGGGGCGGCCCCCCAAGCGAGCGTCCCCCGACAGCAGCCCCGAGCCCCCGCCCGCCCCACGCAGCACCCGCCGCCACCCCGGGGCTCCCCTCATGGCGCCCCTGGAGCGGGAACCGGGGCGGCGCCGGCGCCGCTCGCCCCCGGCCTCCCCCTCCCCGTCCCCCTCCCTCTCCTGCTCCCCCTCCCCCTCCTCGGCCGGGGGGGGCAGCGGGGACGAGGCGGGACGGCGGCGGCCGCCCCCGGCCAAGCGGCGCCGGCGAGCGGGGGGCGGGGGGGGGGCTCCTCGGCACCGCCGCCGCCGGCCGCCCCCTCCCCCCCCGCGCCGAGGGAGGCAACGGCGGCGCCAACAGCCCCCCCGGCGCTGCGCCGCCCCCCCGGCCGCCAACACCCGCTCGGCCGCCGCCGCTGCCGCCTCCCCCGCCCCGCCCGGGGCTCATCCGGCTCCTCCCGACACCCCCTTGGCAGCGGCGGCCGTTGTCCGCGGGCGTAAGGCCAAGACGTGACCCCGCCGGCCGCCCCCCTGCGGTCCGAGGGGGCCAGCAAGATGGCCGACGCGGGGCGGCGTGTCGGAGGGGGAGGGGGTTCGCAAGATGGCCGACGCGGGGACGGCGGAGGGGCTGGGTGGACGTGACCAAAATGGCCGACCGGGCGGCTCACAGAGGGGCCAGCAGAGCGTGTACAAAATGGCTGACTGGAGCCCCCTCAAAATGGCCGACCCGGCGCCCACAAAATGGCCAACAGAAGGTGTACAAAATGGCCGCTTCGCTGTCCACAAAATGGCCGACTGAAGCCCCCTCAAAATGGCTGACCAGGCCCCTGCAAGATGGCCAACAGGACGTGTACAAAATGGCCGCTTCGCTGCCCACAAAATGGCTGATGGAGCACATACAAAGTGGCTGATGTGGTGGCCACAAAATGGCTTCTGGGAGCCCCTTCAAAATGGCCGCCCAGGCCCAGCTTGCCAGCAGGCGATCACAAAATGGCCGACAGGAACCATCTCGGCGAGAAGCGGCTGACCGCGTCCTCAAGATGGCTGCCCTGACCTCTTGGAGCAGCCGCATTGGTGGCCCCAAGATGGCCGCTGAGAACCTCTCAAGATGGCTGATGGTGATCTCAAGATGGCTGACCTGGCCCAATCGAAATGGCTAATGGGGCCACAAGATGGCTGACAGGAACCTCCCAAAATGGCTGCCCAAGTGACCCCAAGATGGCTGACCTGGCGGGTGATGATGTCAGAAGCGGCAGCCATCTTGAAGCAAGTGACGTCATAGCGAGCAGCCATCTTGAACCGCATTACATCAGAGCTGGCGGCCATCTCGAACGCAGTGACGTCAGCGGTGGCCATCTTGAACTAACCGACGCCCTGGCCAGTGGCCGTCTTGAAGCAGGTGACATCAGAGGCGGCCATCTTGAACCAGGTGACGTCAGAGGCAGCCATCTTGACCTCAGCAGATGTGGGAACCGGCAGCCATCTTGACTCCAATGGATGTCGTAACTGGCAGCCATCTTGAATCACAGTGAACGTGGCAGCCAGTGGCCATCTTGACTCTGGCAGACCTGAGACTTGGCCGCCATCTTGACCTCGGTGGATATCTGAGCTGGCGGCCATCTTGGCCCTGGCAGAAGTGTGACTGGGCGGCCATCTTGACCTCAGCAGACACAGGACCTGTCAGCCATCTTGGCAACAGTAGACATGTGATCTGACAGCCATCTTGACTCCACTAGAAGTTTGACCTGGTAGCCATCTTGACCCCAGCAGACTTGTCAACCATCGTGGCTCCAGTAGATGTGATTTGGCGGCCATCTTGACTCGGGCAGACATCTGAGCCGGCGGCCATCTTGACTCCAGCGGAAATCTGAGCTGGCGGCCATCTTGACTCCAGCGGACATCTGAGCTGGTAGCCATCTTGACTCAGGCAGATATCTGAGCCGGCAGCCATCTTGACTCCAGCAGACATCTGAGCCGGCGGCCATCTTGACTCCAGTGGACATCGAAGCCGGTGGCCATCTTGACCCTGGCAGAGCTGAAACCCGGCAGCCATTTGACTCCAGTGGCCACCGGAGCCAGTGGCCATCTTGCCCCCCCAGCAGCTACACTACCCGGCAACCCCCTCATCCCTCACGGTCGGCCAGACCGGCGGCTGTCTTGCAAGAGGAGCGGGCCAGCAGGGGGCCCGGCGGAGGTCTCTGGGGGGACCCCCGGGGGGTGCCGGGGCTGGGGGGGGGGTGGGGGGAGGCGTTTTTTACCCGTGTACATTGCCGGGGGCCTGACCCCCCTGTACAGCCCCATGTAAAATAGGTTCCTTTTGAACACGATCTATGCAAAGGTGCTTTGTGCCGGGCTGGGGGGCGGGGGGGGAGGGGCTGGGGTGCTGGGGGGGCGGGAGGGGGGTTAAGGGGGGCCCTCCTCCCCACTCCCACCCCCCCGGCCCCCCAGCGTGGGGCACCGTGTACAGATGGCGGCTGTAAGCTTTCCTGCGGGAGAACGCGATGAATAAAGGGTTAAAAATGGAGAATTTGGGGAGCCCCCCCGGCCCCACAACCCCCTGACCCCCAAGTGACAGAGGGGGTGCAGTTGGGGGGGGTGCTGTAGAGTTTAGGTGGGTCTCAGGTGGGGTTGAGGGTCTCTGTGGGGCTGGGGGTGTCCCTGTGGGGTTGGGGGTATCCTGTGGGGCTGCGGGTGTCCCTATGGGGTTGATGGGTCTCCCTATGGGGCTGGGGGTGTCCCTATGGGGCTGGGGGTGTCCCTGTGGGGCTGTGGGGGTCCTTATGGGGCTGGGGGGTGTCCCTGTGGGGTCGATGGGTCTCCCTATGGGGCTGGGGGGGTCCCTGTGGGGCTGGGGAGGTCCCTGTGGGGCTGGGGGGGTCCCTCTGTGGACCGTGTTAGTGCCGTTGCCCCTTTAAGATATCCGGTCCCGCCCCCTTTTCCTCTCTCCTCTCCGGATTGGTCCGCGCGGGGAGGGGGCGTGGCGCCCACAGGGCGGGGGGGCGCTGCGCATGCGCGCGGGGCGGGGCCTGCGCCTGCGCGGTGGGGCAGGGCCGGGGCGGCGGCGACAGCGACAGCGGTGGGTGCGGGGCGGGGCGGGACCCACAGAGACCCCCGAGACCCCCCCAGGGACCCACAGAGACCCTCGAGACCCCCCGGGACCCTCAGGGACCCCCCGGGGAACTCCAGAGCCCCGTAAGCTCTACAAACCCCCCCCCCCGCTGAGCGCCATGAACTCCCAACCCCCCCCACCCCTATAGCCTCCCCCCATAGCCCCCCCCACCCCCATAGCCCCCCCACCTATAGCCCCCCCCCACCCCTATAGCCCCCCCACCTATGGCCCCCCCCGTCCCTTTAGCCCCCCACCCCTATAGGCCCCCCCACCCCTATAGCCCCCCCCACCCCTATAGCCCCCCCACCCCTATGGCCCCCCCAACCCCTATAGCCCCCCCATCCCTATAGCCCCCCCCACCTATAGCCCCCCCACCCCTAACGCTCCCCCACCTATATCCCCCCTCCCCTATAGCCCCGCCACCTATAGCTCCTCCACCCCTACAGCTCCCCCCCACCTATATCCGCCCCACCCATAGCCCCCCCCCACCCCTAACGCTCCCCCACCTATATCTCCCCCACCCCTATAGCCCCCCTACCCCTATAGCGCCCCCACCCCCATAGACCTCCCCACCTATAGCCCCCCCCACCCCCATAGCCCCCCCACCCCTATGGTCCCCCACCTATAGCTCTCGCTCACCCTTATAGCCCCCCACCCCCATAGCCCCCCCACCCCGACCCCCCCTAACCCCCCCTCCCGTTCCAGGGCCGGGACCATGTCGGGGGCCGGGACCAAGCGCGGAGCCACCGATGGGGGGGGGGGACCCCCCGAGAAGAAACCCCCCCGGGAGGAGCAGCCCCCCACCACCCTCATCGAGCCCCTGCGCCTCGGGGGCATCTCCTCCACGGTGGGTGCCCCCAAACCCCTGGGACCCCCCACCCCGAGGGTCCCCCCAAAACCCCTGGGACCCCCCCACCCCGAGGGACCCGCCAAAACCCCTGGGACCCCCCAAGACCCCTGGGACCCCCCCACCCCGAAAGTCCCCCCACCCCTGGGACCCCCCAAGCCCCCTGGGACCCCCCACCCTGAGGGTCCGCCCACCCCTGGGGCGCCCCCAAAACCCCTGAGGCCTTCTCAAAGCCTTTGGGACTCCCCAAAACCTCTGGTACCCCCAAAATTTCTGTGACCCCCCCACCCCGAGGGTCCCCCCACCCCGAGAGTCCGCCCACCCCTAGAACCCCCCAAAACTCTTGGGACCCCCCAAAAACCCTTGTGATTCAAGTGCCATCATGAAGCTCTTGAGATGTGATTTCAAGGTGGCACCATGAGAAGGTTCCTGCTGATTTGGGTGTCCATGCGGGGGACTGAGAGTGTCCATGGCTGGATCCGTGGGTGCCCGCCAAACCCCTGGGCCCCCCAAACTCCTGGGACCCCCCCAAATCTTTGGGTCCCCCCAATAAACTGCTGTGACTCAACTGTCACAATAAGGCTCTTGAGGTTTGGTTTCAAGGTGGCACCATGAGAAGGTTCCTGGTGATTTGGGTCTCCATGGCGGGGACTGAGAATGTCCATGGCTGGACCTGGGGGTGCTCCCCAAACCCCTTGGCCCCCCAAAACTCCTGGGACCCCCCCAAACCTTTGGGTCCCCCCAAAATCTCTGTGATTCAAGTGTCACCATTAAGTTCTTGAGGTTTGGTTTCAAGCCAGGACTGTGAGAGGATTGGTGGATTTTTGGATCTCCATGGGGAGGTCCAAGGTTACCCCCCCGGGTGTCTGGGTGACCCCACCCCTGAGGACCCCCCCAAAACCCCTGGGTCCCCCAAAACTCTTGTGACACCCCCAAAAACCTCTCAAACTCAAGTGTCACCATGAAGCTCTCGAGGTTTGGCTCCAAGGTGGCACCGTGAGGAGGTTCCCGGTGCTCTGGGTCTCCCTGGGGAGGTCCGGGGGTGCTCCCCCCCGGGTGTCTGGGTGCCCCCCACCCCCGAGCCCCTCCCTGACCCCCCCGGGGTGCCCCCCAGGAGGAGATGGACGCCAAGGTGCTGCAGTTCCGCAACAAGAAGCTGGCGGAGCGGCTGGAGCAGCGGCAGCTCTGCGAAGACGAACTGCGCGAGCGGCTGGAGAAGCTGGAGAAGAGGAGGGCGACTGACGACGCCACGCTGGGGCTGCTCAACCGCTCCTGGGGGCAGGTGGGACCCCAACAACTGCCCCCTGTGCCCCCCAACTGCCCCCCAGAACTGCCCCCGCCACGCTGGGGCTGCTCAACCGCTCCTGGGGGCAGGTGGGACCCCAAAAACTGCCCCCCCAGAACTGCCCCTGCCCCCTCAGAACTGCCCCCGCCATGCTGGGGCTGCTCAACCGCTCCTGGGGGCAGGTGGGACCGCAAAAACTGCCCCTGCCCCGCCCTAACTGCCCCCCAGAACTGCCCCTAACTGCCCCCGCCACGCTGGGGCTGCTCAACCGCTCCTGGGGGCAGGTGGGACCCCAAAAACTGCCCCCTGTGCCCCCCAACTGCCCCCCAGAACTGCTCCCACCACGCTGGGGCTGCTCAACCGCTCCTGGGGGCAGGTGGGGAACAACTGCCCCCCCTAACTGCCCCTGCCCCCCTCTAACTGCACCCCAGAACTACCCCCAAAATTGGTGGTGGAGCCCCTGGGAGAATTTTGGGGTGTTTGTGGGGGTATTGGGGGACCCCAAAATTGTCCTTTATCCTCTCCCAATAATGGGGGTGTTTTGGGGGGGTGGAAAGGATAAAGTGGAGCAGAATTATTGCAAAAAACCCCCCAAAATGTTGGGGGGGGACCCCAAAATCACCCACCCGTCTCCCAGGGCTCCTCTCTGGGGGTTTCAGGGTGTCCTGCCCCCCCCCCGAGAGTTTTGGGGTGCCCTGACCCCCCCATTTTGCCCCCCCCCCCCAGTTGGAAGCAGAGGTGCAGGCGCTGCTGCGGCGGTACGAGGGGGAGGGGGGAGGGGGGGCACCGCCTGCCCCTCCCCCCCCTCCGGGGGACCCCCCTGAACCCCACATCGAGGGCTCTGAGCCCCCCCCAGCCCCTCCCCCCGCTGACACCGAGGGGGCCGACAGGAGGGGTGAGTGGGACTAGGGGGGGCAACTGGGAGGGGTGGGGGGTAATTGAGGGTGGGGGAGCAATTTGGGGTCCTGGGGGATAATTGGGGAGGGGTGGGGGGCAATTTGGGGTTTTGGGGGGCAATTTGGAAAGGGTGGGAGGGCAGTTTGGGGTCTTGGGGGGCAAATGGTGGGTTGGGGGGGTAATTGTGGGGGTGGGGGGTAATTTGGGGGGCAACTGGGGGTCTTGGGGGCAATTGGGGAGAGGTGGGGGGATAATTTGGGGTCTTGGGGGGCAATTAGGGAAGGGTGGGCGGGCAATTTGGGGTCTTGGGGGGCAAATGGGTGAGTTGGTGGGGGTAATTGAGGGTCCTGGGGGGTAGTTGTGGGGATGGGGGGTAATTTGGGGGGCAATTGGGGAGGGGTGGGGGGGACAATTGGTGGTTTTGGGGGGCAAATGGGGGGGGTAATTTGGGATCCTGGAGGGTAATTGGGGGGGGGGGGCTGACGGCAATTGAAAGGGGTTGGGGGGTGCTTAAAGGGGGGGCAATTTAGGGGTGCTGGGGGGGCACCCATGGGTGCTGGGGGGGCAGTTAATAGGGGGGCAATTGTGGGGTGCTGGGGGGGCGTTTTGGCACTCAGACACAGCTGTGGGTGCTGGGGGGCACCCATGGGTGCTGATACCCCCCCCCCCTTTTCTCTCTCTCCCCCCAGAGCCGTGGGGCGCCCCCGGGGCGCTGCCCCCCCTGGCCCCCCGCTGCCCCCCCGGGGGTCCCGTGGCCGCACTGATGGCGACGCTGCGGGGTCCCTTGGGTGGGGGGGGCGGGGAGCACCCCGGGCTGGCCTTCGCCCCCGCCGCCGTCGCCCGGCTCCTGGAGGGGCTGCTGGGGGCCCACCGGCGCGCCCACCACCTGGGGACCCGGCTGGCGGCCAGGGGTCAGCACCCATGGGTGGGGGGCACTGGGGGGGGCGGGGCGCCCACCACCTGGGGACCCGGCTGGCGGCCAGGGGTCAGCACCCATGGGTGGGGGCACTGGGTGGGGGGGGGTCTGGGTGCTTGGCTCCCATTCTTGGTGGTCACCCCCACACCTGGGTGCTGGTTTTGGGGGGGCACCCTGTCACCTGCGTCCCTGGGGTGGTCGGTAGGTGCTGTGGGGGGTCAGTGGGTGCTGGGTGCTCCTGGGGGGGTCGGTGGGTGCTGTGGGGTGTCGGTGGGTGCCGGGTGCTCCCGGGAGGGGTCGGTGGGTGCTGTGGGGGGTCGGTGGGTGCCGGGTGCTCCTGGGAGGGGTCGGTGGGTGCCGGGTGCTCCCGGGGGGTTGGGGTCCTCTGAGGGGGTCGGGGTGCTCTGGGGGTGCTGGGTGCTGCCCTGACCCCAGCCCCACAGCGGAGCTGGCGGAGCCGGGGCGGGCGCTGCTGCGGGAGCTGCTGAGGGAGCACCGGCGCCTGCAGGACCTGACCCTGCAGCTGCAGGAGCAGCACCACCGCGTGTCCCTGGAGGTGCGGGGGGCTGGGGGGGCTGGGGCAGCACCACCGCGTGTCCCTGGAGGTGCGGGGGGCTGGGGGGGCCGGGGCAGCACCACCGCGTGTCCCTGGAGGTGCGGGGGGCTGGGGGGGCTGGGGCAGCACCACCGCGTGTCCCTGGAGGTGCGGGGGGCTGGGGGGGCTGGGGCAGCACCACCGCGTGTCCCTGGAGGTGCGGGGGGCTGGGGGGGCTGGGGCAGCACCACCGCGTGTCCCTGGAGGTGCGGGGGGCTGGGGGGGCTGGGGCAGCACCACCGCGTGTCCCTGGAGGTGTGGGGGGCTGGGGGGGCTGGGGCAGCACCACCGCGTGTTCCTGGAGGTGCTGGGGGCACTGGGGCGCGGGGGGCGCTGGGGGCACAGGGGGCGCTGGGGGACTGGGGACACTGGGGCACCGGGGGAGCTGGGGGCGCTGGGGGCACTGCGGACACTGGGGGCGCTGGGGGGTGCACTGGGGGCAGTGGGGCGGGGGCCCGTGGGGCGGGGGCCCGGGGGTGACACAGCTGGCACAGCGTCTGCAGGGGGTCCAGGGTTGGTGTCCCTACGGGTTCCGTGGTCACGGGGTTCCGTGGTTGGTGTCCCCATGGGTTCCATGGTTGATGTCCCCCTGGGGTCCCTGGCTGTCCCCAGGGGGGTCCTGCTGTTGTCCCCACGCTGTCCCCCCCGTGTCCCCCCTGCAGCTGGCCGAGCTCCAGGACAAGGCCACCTCGGCGGAGACCAAGGTGCTGGAGATGGGGACCACGGTGGAGGGGCTGCAGTGGGACAGCGCCAAGCTCCGCAAGCGCGAGGGGCGCCTCGACCGCCACCTGGCCGAGGCCCTGGAGCAGGTGACACCCCTGTCCCCAGCAGTGACCCCCCCTTGTCCCCACCGGTGACCCCCCCCTGTCCCCACCGGTGACCCCCTGTCTCCAGCAGTGACCCCCTGTCTCCAGCGGTGACCCCCCCTGTCCCCACCGGTGACCCCCTGTCCCCAGCGGTGACCCACCCGTCCCCAGCGGTGACCCCCTGTCCCCACCGGTGACCCCCCTGTCCCCAGCGCCCCTCACCCTGCTGCCAGGCTCTGAGGAGCCCCAACGCTGCCTGGGGGCCACCACCCTTGGGCTCCTGTCAGTTGGAGTCCCCTCGTGTCCCTTGGGTGTCACTTGAGGTCCCACCGTGTCCCTTGAGGTCCCTCTGTGTCACTTGGGTGTCACTTGGGTGTCACTTGAGGTCCCACCATGTCCCTTGGGGTCACCCCATGTCACTTGGGGTCTTCTCATGTCACTTGAGATCCCCTCATGTCACTTGGGTGTCATTTGAGGTCCCTCTATGTCCCTTGAGGTCCCACCATGTCCCCAGCACCCCAGGGTGTCCCCAACATCTCTGGTGACCCCAGGGTGTCCCTAGTGTCACTGGTGTCCCTGTGGTGTCCCTGCTGTCCCCAATGTCTTTGGGGTGTCCCCAGTGTCTTTGGTGTCCTCAGAGTGTCCCTGTTGTCCCCAGGGTGCCCCCAGTGTCCCCAAGATGTCCTCTATGTCTTTGGTGACCTCAAGGTGGCCTCAATGTCACTGGTGTCCCCAGGGTGTCCCTGGTGTCCCCAAAGTCCCTGGGGTGACCCTGGTCTCCTTGATGTGTCCCCAACATCCCCATGGTGTCCCCAATATCTCTGGTGACCCCAGGGTGTCCCCGGTGTCACTGGTGTCCCCATGGTGTCCCCAGGGTGTCCCTGGTGTCCTCAATGTCCTTGGGGTGTCCCCAGCATCTTCGGTGTCCTCAGGGTGTCCCCAGTGTCCCCAAAATGTTCTCAATGTCACTGGTGACCCCAGGGTGTCCCCAAGGTGTCCCTGCTGTCCCCTGGCACCCCTGGGGTGTCTCTGGTGTCCTTGAGGTGTCCCCCACACCCCCGGGGTGTCCCCTGATGTCCCCAATGTCCCCTCTGTCCCCAGCTGAACTCGGGTTCCTACGGCTCCGGCAGCTCCGGGGGGTTCCAGGGGGGACAGATCACCCTCAGCATGCAGAAGGTACGGGGAGGGGGGGACTTGGGGGTCACCTGGTGGGGTTGGGGACACTGGCAGGGTCCTCGGGGGGTCCCTTGGGGACACTTTTTTGGAGGTGACCCCCCCAGATGTTTCAGGGGGAACCTCGAGTTTGAGCTGGACGGGGACGTTGTGGGGGGGTGGAGGGATCTGGGGGGGTTCCAGGTGGGTCTGGGAGGGGTGGTTGGCTTTTGGGGTGACCTCAGGGTGTTGGGGGGACACCCCCTCCCCCTGCAGTGTCCCCACTGTCCCCACTGTCCCCAGTTTGAGATGCTGAACGCGGAGCTGGAGGGGAACCAGGAGTTGGCCAACAGCCGCATGGCCGAGCTGGAGAAGCTGCAGCAGGAGCTCCAGCAGGCCGTGCGCGGGCACGAGCGCCTCAAGGTGGCACCGGGGGGGACATCAGGGACACGGGGGGGACACCAGAGCTGGGGGGACACCGGGGACACGGGGGGGGGCGCTGGGGAGGGGGGTGACACCGGGGGCGCAGCAGGAGCTCCAGCAGGCCGTGCGCGGGCACGAGCGCCTCAAGGTGGCACCGGGGGGGACATCAGGGACACGGGGGGGGACACCAGGGACACGGGGGGGTGGCGCTGGGGAGGGGGGTGGCACCGGGGGCGCAGCAGGAGCTCCAGCAGGCCGTGCGCGGGCACGAGCGCCTCAAGGTGGCACCGGGGGGACACCGGGGACACGGGGGGGGACACCAGGGACACGGGGGGGTGGCGCTGGGGAGGGGGGTGGCACCGGGGGCGCAGCAGGAGCTCCAGCAGGCCGTGCGCGGGCACGAGCGCCTCAAGGTGGCACCGGGGGGGACATCAGGGACACGGGGGGGACACCAGAGCTGGGGGGATACCGGGGACACGGGGGGGGGCGCTGGGGAGGGGGGTGACACCGGGGGCGCAGCAGGAGCTCCAGCAGGCCGTGCGCGGGCACGAGCGCCTCAAGGTGGCACCGGGAGGGACACCAGAGCTGGGGGGACACCGGGGACACGGGGGGGGACACCAGGGACACCGGGGGGGTGGCGCTGGGGAGGGGGGTGGCACCGGGGGCGCAGCAGGAGCTCCAGTAGGCCGTGCGCGGGCACGAGCGCCTCAAGGTGGCACCGGGAGGGACACCAGAGCTGGGGGGACACCGGGGACACGGGGGGGGACACCAGGGACACCGGGGGGGTGGCGCTGGGGAGGGGGGTGGCACCGGGGGCGCAGCAGGAGCTCCAGTAGGCCGTGCGCGGGCACGAGCGCCTCAAGGTGACACTGGGGACACCGGGGGGGACACCAGGGACACGGGGGGGACACCAGGGACACGGGGGGGACACTGGGGACACAGGGGGGGCACCGAGGGCGCAGCAGGAGCTCCAGCAGGCCGTGCGCGTGCACGAGCGCCTCAAGGTGGCACCGGGTGGGACACGGGGGACACGGGGGGGACATCAGGGACACCAGGGACATGGAGGGGGGCGCTGGGGAGGGGGGGTGGCACCGGGGGCTGGGAGGATGTTGGGGACATGGGGGATGTAGGAGAGATCAGGGACTTGGGGAACATCAGGGACACTGGGGACATCGGGGACATTGGAGACATGGGGGACATCAAGGATGTTGGGGACTTCAGGGACATTGGGGACATCAGGGACTTTGGGGACATGGGGGACATTGGGGACATTGGGGATGTAGAAGACATCAAGGACATTGGGAGCATCAGAGACACTGAGGACATCAGGGACTTTAGGGAAATGAGGGGCATTGGGCACATCAAGGATGTTGGGGACATGGGGGACATGGGGACGTCAAGGATGTTGGGGACATCGTAGATTGGGACATCAAGGACATTGGGGATGTGGGTGACATGAGGGACTTGGAGGATATTGGAGACATGGGGGATGTTGGAGACATCAAGGATGTTGGGGACATTGGAGATGGGGGCATTAAGGACATTGGGGACATGGGTGACATGAGGGACTTGGAGGACATTGGGGACATGGGGGATGTAGGAGACATCAAGGACATTAGGGACATTGGGGACATAGGGGACATCAGGGACATAGGGGATATCAGGGACTTGGGGGACATCAGGGACACTGAGGACATGGGGGACATCAGGGATGTTGGGGACATGGGGGTGTTGGGGACATGGGTGGCACGAGGGGGTTGGAGGATGTTGGGGACATCAGGGAGCTTGGGGACATGGGGACGTTGGGGACACGGGGCCATCAGCAGCATGGAGGACACTGGAGGCCCGGGGACACTGTGGGGACACCGTGGTGACAAGAAGGTGCCACCAGAAGGGGATGTGTGGGGACCCGGGAGGCCAGCGAGGATGTCTGGGAGCTGCAGGAGATGAGGGTGGGGAGCGGGGCGGGGCAGGGGGGACACGGTGGGGACGGTCCCCGCAGGTGGCCCTGCGCTCGCTGCCGGAGGAGGCGGTGAAGGAGACGCTGGAGTACAAGGTCCTGCAGTCCCAGTTCTCCCTCCTCTACCACGAGAGCCTCCAGGTGAAGACGCAGCTGGACGAGGCCCGCGCCCTCCTGCTGGCCACCAAGAACAGCCACCTGCGCCACATCGAGCACATGGAGGTGAGGGGACCTGTCCCTGGGGTGGCCCCGGCTGGCCCCAGGGCTCTGGAGGGTTCCTTGGGGCATCTCACTGGTCCTGGGGAACACGGGGCGTCATGGCGTCCAGCTGTTGGCCATCCAAGATGGTTGCCTTTGTCATGTTGAGAAGGTGGAGGAGGGTCTTGGTGTCACCAAGGTGTCCCTGAGGGTCCTTGGGGGTCAGGGAGTGTCATGGTGGCCGGTTGGTGGGGTGGCCACCATGGTGACACTGACACGTCTGTGTGTCCCTCCCCTTTGTCCTTGTCCCCTGTGTCCCCTTTGTCCCCCGTGTGCTCCATGTCGCCGTGTGCTCCATGTCACCATGTCCCCCATGTCCTCCATGTCCATGTCCTCCTTGTCCCCATGTCTCCATGTCCCCCCATGTCTCCATGTCCCCCCATGTCTCCATGTCCCCCATGTCCCCCATGTCTCCATGTCCTCCATGCTGTCCATGTTCTCCACATCTCCCATGTCCTCCATGTCACCATGTCCCCATGTGTCCTCCATGATCTCCATGTCCCCCCATGTCCCTATGTCCCCACGTCCTCCACATCTTCCACGTCCTCCGCATCTTTTCCATATGCTCTACATCCACCATGTTCTCCATGTCCCCATGTCTCCATGTCCCCATGCTCTCCATGTTCTCTACATCCCCCATGTCGTCCATGATCTCTGTGTCTCCATGTCTCCATGTCTTTCCCATCTTCCATGTCCTTCCTGTCTTCCATGTGCTCCACATCTGCCATGTTCTCCATGTCACCATGTCCCCATGCTCTCCATGTTCTCTACATCCCCCATGTCCTCCATGACCTCCATGTCCCCCTGTGTCCTCCATGTCCCCTTGTCCCCATGTCCCCCCATGTCCTCCATGTCCCCCATGTCCCCCCACGTCCTCCATGACCTCCATGTCCCCCCATGTCCTCCATGTCCCCCATGTTCCCCCATGTCCTCCATGCTCTCCGTGTTCTCCACATCTCCCATATCCCTCCGTGCCCCCCGTGTCCTGGCTGTCCCCCATGTCCTGGCTGTCCCCCCATGTCCTGGCTGTCCCCCCGTGTTCTGGCTGTCCCCGTGTTCTGGCTGTCCCCCATGTCCTGGCTGTCCCCCCATGTCCTGGCTGTCCCCGTGCCCTGGCTGTCCCCATGTCCCCCCCGTGTCCCCATGCCCCCCATGTCCCCCGGCTGTCCCCGTGGCAGAGTGACGAGCTGGGGGTGCAGAAGCGCCTGCGCACCGAGGTGATCCAGCTGGAGGACACGCTGGCCCAGGTGCGCAAGGAGTACGAGATGCTGCGCATCGAGTTCGAGCAGAACCTGGCGGCCAACGAGCAGGCGGGTGAGAGCCAGGGCCAGCGCGGCCACCGCGGGCCCCCAGGGACACCCAGGGGCACCCACGGCCACCCATGGGCACCCATGGGCGCCCAGGGGCACCCACGGCCACCGCGGCCACCACGGGCACCCATGGGCACCTATGGACACCCATGGCCACCATGGCCATCCATGGGCACCCACGGCCGCCACAGCCATCCACGGTGTGACCTGGGGTGGAACGGGAAGGGGTGGGGCTGGATACGGTGACCCTCCCCAGCCACTGGGGTCCCCTCCATGGCCACTGGGTCCCCTCCATGGCCACTGGGGTCCCTCCCTGTCCACTGGGTCCCCTCCCCGGCCACTGGGGTCCCTCCATGGCCACTGAGGTCCCTCCATGGCCTCTGGGTCCCCTCCATGGCCTCTGGGTCCCCTCCATGGCCACTGGGGTCCCTCCCCGGCCACTGGGGTCCCTCCCCGTCCACTGAGGTCCCTCCCTGTCCACTGGGGTCCCTCCCCAGCCACTGGGTCCCCTCCATGGCCTCTGGGGTCCCTGCCTGGCCACTGGGGTCCCTCCCTGGCCACTGGGGTCACTCACCCCCCGCCCCCCAGGGCCCATCAACCGGGAGATGCGGCACCTGATCAGCAGCCTCCAGAACCACAACCACCAGCTGAAGGGCGACGTCCAGCGCTACAAGCGGAAGCTGCGGGAGGTGCAGGGGGAGATCAACAAGGTGGGTGGGGCCTCGAGGGGGCGGGGCATGTGGGAGGTGGGGGGTGAGGGGCAGCCCTGGCCCCACCCTCTGCCATGAGGATTTGGCGACGTAGCCCCTATAAGAGGGTGGGCGTGGCTCGGGGAGGCAGAGCCTCGCAGGGTGTGGCCCCTTTAAGATGGCGGCTGGGGCGTGGCATCAGTGGCCCCACCCTTTCCATGAGGATTGGGTGGCGTAGCCCCTTTAAGAAGGTGGGGGTGAGTGTGGTGGGCAGAGCCTCCTAGGGTGTGGCCCCTTTAAGATGGTGGCTTGGTGGCATGGCCCCTTTAAGAGGGTGGGCGTGGCTCGGGCAGAGCCTCACAGGGTGTGGCCCCTTTAAGATGGTGGTTTGGTGGCATGGCCCCTTTAAGAAGGTGGGCGTGGCTCGGGGGGTGGAGCCTCGCAGGGTGTGGCCCCTTTAACATGGCGAGTGAGGCGTGGCATCACTGGACCCACCCTCTCAATGAGGATTTGGTGGCGTAGCCCCTTTAAGAAGGTGGGTGTGGCCAGTGCTGAGAGGGGATTGGATGATGTATTCCTGCCTTTTTTTGGAGGGGTGGGGTCTTAAAGGGGCTATGGCACAGCAGTTGTACGGCCCCACCCATAGCAGGACGTGGCCCCTTTAATAGGGGCGTGTCCCACTGAGAAGGTGTGGCTTGAGGAGGGCGTGGCTCTTAAAGGGGCCACCCCACCCCATCTCCTTTAGCTCCGCCTCCAGGCCAGCGGCGCCCCACCCCCTCAGGCCACGGCCCCGCCCCCTCCGCCGCCTCCAGCCTCCGCCGCCGCTGCCCCCCCTTCGGAGGAGCCAATCAGCAGTGCCGCCGCGCCCCCAGGCCCCGCCCCCATGAAAGAAGAGGAGGGCGTGGCCCCACCAAGCTCTGCCCCCCCCGAACCCAAACGGGACCCCCCCGACCCTCCCCCCCAGCGCCGCCCCCCCGAGGAGGAGGAGCCCCCCACCCCCGCCCCCCCCCCAGCCCCCCCCGCCCCGTGTGAAGGAGCCGCCCCCGGCCACACCCCCGGCCACGCCCACACCCCGTCCCGGAGCCTCCTCCCGGGGGGGTCCTGAGCGGGAGCGGGGCCGGGAGCGGGAGCGGCCCAAGGGCCCCCCCGAGGACGGGAAGAAGAAAGACTCCGAGGTCCTGAAACAGCTGCGGGGGGAGCTCAAGTGAGGGGGGGCCCCGGGACTGGGGGGCGGGGGGGGGGAACCCTGGATTGGTGGAGGACCCCTGGATTTGGGGGGACCCCTGGATTGGGGGGGCAGGGAGGGGATTGGCAGTGGGGGGGGATTTATGGGGGGACTGGGGAGTGGTTTAAGGAGGTTCTGGGGGGCTATTTGGGGAAAAGGGGCTGCTTTAGGGGGTCTGGGGTCTGTTTTAGGGGGTCTTGGGGGAGTGATGAGGGAGAAGGGGCTGTTTTATGGGGGCTGGGGGGTATTTTTCAGGGCCGGGGGGTAGTTTTTTTGGGGGCTGGGGGCTGTTTGAGGGGGATCTGGGGGGTATTTGGGAAGAAGGGGATTTTTTAGGGAGGCTGGAAGGAAATTTTTGGGGAGTGGGGGCTATTTTGGGGGGGCTGGGGGTAGTTTGGGGGATGTGGGGGGCAGTTGTGGGGGTTCCAAGGGGACTATTGAAGGGGTGAAAGGAGCTGGGGGGGAGTGATGGGAGGTGTTGGGGGGCAATAGTGGGGGTTGGGGGGCAATTCTGGGGCAGTAGGGTGGGGGGGGGGCAGTTTAGGGGGGACAATTAGCAGAGGGCCTAATTAACAGGGGGGTAATTATCAGCTATGGGGGGGGGGGGGCAGGTGGGGGTTGTGTGGCAGCCTAGGGGGAGGGGCCTGAAAAGCCCCTTTATGAGGGGCTGGGTGGGTGGGGACGGGGTTTGAATGGGATGCAAATGAGATGCGAATGGGATGCAAATGGGATGCGAATGGGATGCAAATGAGCTGCGGCCGGGCGCAGGAGGGCGCAGGAGAGCCAGAAGGAGATGAAGCTGCTGCTGGACATGTACAAGTCAGCGCCCAAGGAGCAGCGGGACAAGGTGCAGCTGATGGCGGCCGAGAGGAAGAGCAAGGCCGAGGTCAGGGGCTAACGAGGGGTTAATGATGGGCTAATGAGGGGCTAATGAGACGCTAATGAGAGGCTGATGAGGGGCGGGGGCACGCTGTGTTTTGAGGCGATTTCCCGCCCTCCCCCCCACCCCCGCCATGCTCCAAGCGGCGCCGGTGGCCATGATGTCACGTGGTGACATCACACGGTGACCTCACGTGCTGGCGTAGTGTTGTGATGTCACAACATGGCGTCACTCAATGACATCACTCCATTATGTCATTTCATGACGTCATTCCGTGACGTCACTATCCATGACCTCACTCTGTGACCATGTGACTTCACCCCATTACGTCACTCCGTGACCCCCACCACCTTTCCCTCCCTGTCTCTGCTGGGATGTGCCGATGACGTCACTGCGGTGCTGATGATGTCATCGTGCTGTTTATGGCGTCACCGCGGTGTTGATGACGTCACAGGGAGCTGTCGGTGACGTCATGGGGCGCAGTCGCTGACATCGCTATGGTGTTGGTGACGTCACAGGGGGGTCAGTGACATCACAGGGGGTCAGTGACATCACAGGGGTGTTGGTGACATCATGGGAGTGTCAGTGACCTCACTGGGGGGTCAGTGACCTCACGGGGGGGTCAGTGACGTCACGGGGGTGTCAGTGACGTCACGGGGGGGTCAGTGACGTCACGGGGGGGTCAGTGACGTCACGGGGGGGTCAGTGACGTCACAGCGGTGTCCCCAGGCGGAGGAGCTGCGGGCGCGCGCGCGGGAGCTGGAGGAGCGGGAGCGGCGCGAGAGCAAGAAGCTGGCGGACGAGGAGGCCCTGCGGCGCCTGCGCCAGGCTGAGGAGCAGATCGAGCACCTGCAGCGCAAGCTGGCGGCCACCAAGCAGGTGTGTGACGTCATCAGGCCGGGGAGTGACGTCATCGGGCCGGGGAGTGACATCATAGCGGCGTGTCGGGTCACTGGGGGTCATGGCGGGGGGGGGGTGGTGGTGGAACCCTTGATTGGTGGTTGGTGGGTGGTTGGTTGGTGGTTGGTTGGTGGTTGGTTGGTTGGTGGTTGGTTGGTGGTTGGTGGGTGGTGGGTGGGTGGTGGGTGGGTGGGGGTGGGGTGGGTGGTGGGTGGGTGGTGGGTGGTTGGTGGTGGGTGGGTGGGTGGTTGGTGGGTTGGTGGTTGGTGGTTGGTGGTTGGTTGGTTGGTTGGTGGTTGGCGCTTGGTTGGTTGGTTGGTGGTTGGTTGGTGGTTGGTGGTTGGTGGGTGGGTGGTTGGTGGTTGGTTGGTGGTTGGTTGGTTGGTGGTTGGTTGGTGGTTGGTTGGTTGGTGGTTGGTGGGTGGTTGGTGGTTGGTGGGTGGTTGGTTGGTTAGTTGGTTGGTGGGTGGTTGGTGGGTGGTTGGTTGGTGGGTGGTTGGTTGGTTAGTTGGTTGGTGGGTGGTTGGTGGGTGGTTGGTTGGTGGGTGGTTGGTTGGTGGTTGGTGGGTGGTTGGTGGTTGGTTGGTGGTTGGTGGTTGGTTGGTGGTTGGTGGGTGGTTGGTGGTTGGTTGGTGGTTGGTTGGTTGGTGGTTGGTTGGTTGGTGGGTGGTTGGTGGTTGGTGGTTGGTTGGTTGGTTGGTGGTTGGTTGGTGGTTGGTTGGTTGATGGTTGTTGGTGGTTGGTGGTTGGTTGGTGGTTGGTGGTTGGTTGGTGGTTGATTGGTTGGTGGTTGGTGGTTGGTTGGTGGTTGGTTGGTGGTTGGTGGTTGGTTGGTGGTTGGTGGTTGGTTGGTTGGTGGTTGGTTGGTGGTTGGTTGATGGTTGGTTGGTTGGTGGGTGGTTGGTGGTTGGTGGTTGGTGGTTGGTTGGTGGTTGGTTGGTTGGTGGTTGGTGGTTGGTTGGTGGTTGGTGGTTGGTTGGTGGTTGGTTGATGGTTGGTTGGTTGGTTGGTGGTTGGTTGGTGGTTGGTTGATGGTTGGTTGGTTGGTTGGTGGTTGGTTGGTGGTTGGTTGGTGGTTGGTGGGTGGTTGGTTGGTGGTTGGTTGGTTGGTGGTTGGTGGTTGGTTGGTGGTTGGTTGGTTGGTGGTTGGTGGTTGGTTGGTGGTTGGTTGGTTGGTGGTTGGTGGTTGGTGGTTGGTTGGTTGGTTGGTTGGTGGTTGGTGGTTGGTTGGTGGTTGGTTGGTGGTTGGTTGGTTGGTTGGTTGGTGGTTGGTGGTTGGTTGGTGGTTGGTTGGTTGGTGGTTGGTGGTTGGTTGGTTGGTTGGTTGGTGGTTGGTGGTTGGTTGGTGGTTGGTGGTTGGTTGGTTGGTGGTTGTTTGGTGGTTGGTTGGTTGGTTGGTGGTTGGTGGTTGGTTGGTGGTTGGTTGGTGGTTGGTGGTTGGTTGGTTGGTGGTTGGTTGGTGGGTGGTTGGTGGTTGGTGGTTGGTTGGTGGTTGGTGGTTGATGGTTGGTTGGTTGGTTGGTTGGTGGTTGGTTGGTGGTTGGGTGGTTGGTGGGTGGTTGGTGGTTGATGGTTGGTTGGTGGTTGGTGGTTGATGGTTGGTGGTTGGTTGGTGGTTGGTTGGTTGGTTGGTTGTGGTTGGTGGTTGCCGGCTCCATGTTGGGTTGTTGGTTGGCGATGACGTCACGGCAGCCGGTGTGTGACGTCACCGGGGGGGCGGGGCAGGAGGAGGAGGCCCTGCTGTCGGAGATGGACGTGACGGGCCAGGCCTTCGAGGACATGCAGGAGCAGAACCTGCGGCTGCTGCAGCAGCTGCGCGAGAAGGACGACGCCAACTTCAAGCTCATGTCCGAGAGGATCAAGGCCAACCAGATCCACAAGCTGCTGCGGGAGGAGAAGGACGAGCTGGCCGAGCAGGTCCTGGCCCTCAAGGCCCAGGTGGGTCCGGGGGGTCCAGGGAGACTCAGGTGGGTGAGGGGCTGGGGGCACCCAGGGGACCAGGAGGAGGGTGAGGTGGTGGAGGAGGCTCTTACTATCTGGGTTCCCAAGGTGAGGGGACCTGGATGTCCCAGTGAGGTCCATGGGTGTCACCCAAGTGCTGGGGGTGGAGAACGAGCCAAGAGGGGGACAGGGAGGACCCTGACACCCAGATGTGGGGGGTCCATGGTTCCTGGGTGTACCAGGTGAGGAGCCCTGGGTGTCCAGGTGAGGTGACCCAGGTGTGTGGGTGGGTGGGGTGTCTCAGGTGAGGTGACCCAGGTGTGTGGGGGGGTGGGGTGTCCCCAGGTACCCAGGTGAGGTGACCCAGGTGTGTGGGTGGGGGGGGTGTCCCCAGGTGTCCCAGGTGAGGTGACCCGGGGGTCTGGGTGGGGTGTCCCCAGGGGTCCCAGGTGAGGTGACCCAGGTGTGTGGGTGGGGGGGGTGTCCCCAGGTGTCCCAGGTGAGGTGACCCAGGGGTCTGGGTGGGGTGTCCCCAGGGGTCCCAGATGAGGTGACTCAGGTGTCCCAGGTGAGGTGACCCAGGTGTGTGGGTGGGGGGGTGTCCCCAGGTGCCCAAGGTGAGGTGACCCAGGTGTGTGGGTGGGTGGGGTGTCCCAAGTGAGGTGACCCAGGTGTGTGGGGGAGTGGGGTGTCCCCAGGGGTCCCAGGTGAGGTGACCCAGGTGTGTGGGTGGGGGGGTGTCCCCAGGTGGACGCCCAGCTGCTGGTGGTGCAGAAGCTGGAGGAGAAGGAGCGGGGCCTGCAGAGCAGCCTGGCGGCCGTGGAGAAGGAGCTGGCCCTGCGCTCCCAGGCCCTGGAGCTGCACAAGAGGAAGGTGGGAGAGGGTCCCTGGGGGGTAGGGGGGTGACCTGGGGGTCCCTGGGGGGTGGGGAGGTGACCTGGGGGTCCCTGGGGGGTGGGGTGGTGACCTGGGGGTCCCTGGGTGGGGGGAAGAGACTCAGATCTTGGGGGGGTGGTGGGACCTCAATCTCTGGGGAGAGCCAGGTGTCCAGGGGGGACCCAGAGATCCACGGTGGGGAGAAACTGATCCCTGGGGACCTTGGGGAACCTCAGGCTTGGGGTGATGGGGCTGTGAGGTGGTGGGACCCCAACATCTGGGGGTCCCCGGGGTGATGTGGGGGTCCCTGGGGTGACGTGGGAGTCCCCAGCTGACGGGGGGGTCCCTGGGGTGATGGGGCGTCCCCAGCCAATGTGGGGGTCCCCAGCTGATGGGGGGGTCCTCAGCTGATGTGGGGGTCCCAGAGCCGATGTGGGGGTCCCTGGGGTGATGTGGGGGTCCCCAGCCGATGTGGGGGTCCCCGGCTGACCGGGGGGTCCGGCAGGCGGTGGAGGCGGCCCAGCTGGCCGAGGACTTGCGGGCCCAGGGCGACCACGTCCAGGCGCGGCTGCGGGAGCTCCAGGCCTGCGCGGCCGAGAACCGGGCGGCCAAGGACAAGGAGTCGCTGAGCCTCAGGCGGGCCCAGGTGGGGGGCGGCCTGGGGGGGCTGGGGGGCGGGGCCTGGGGGAGCTGGGGGGGAGGGGCCTGGGGGGGCTGGGGGGCCATGGGGGGCTGGGGGGCCGTGGGGCGCTGTGGTGGGCGCTATAGGGGGCGCTGTGGGGCCGGTGGGGCCGGTGGGTCAGCGCCGTGGGGCACTGTGTGGGGCACTCTGTGGGGCACTGTGTGGAGTGCTCTGTGGGGCGCCGTGGGGGATCCGTGGGTCAGCGCCCCCCTCCCCCCGCAGGAGGAGCTGTCGCGGCTGCGGCGGAAGCTGGAGAAGCAGCGCAAGGTCGAGGTCTACGCCGACGCCGACCAGATCCTGCAGGAGGAGATCAAGGAGTACAGGGTGAGGGGCACCCAGGGGTGCTGGGGGCACCCATGTGGGTGAGGGGGCACCCAGGGGTGCTGGGGGGGGCACCCACCGGGGGAGGGGGCACCCATGGGTGCTGGGGGCACCCACCCGGGTGAGGGGGCACCCACCAGGTAAGGGGCACCCAGGGGTGCTGGGGGGGGCATGGGGGGACCTTGAGTGGGGTTGAGGGACCTTGAGTGGGGTTGGAGCACCCATGGGTGGGATTGGAGGACCCTTGGGTGGGGTTGGAGCACCCATGGGTGCTGCAGGCGATGCCACCACCTCCCCCACCATCTCCTCCCCCCTCCCCCATCATCTCCTCCCCCCTCCCCCATCATCTCCCAGCTGACACCGGGTTGAGCTTGGGCACCCTCAGGGTGGGCCTGGGACACCCTGGGTGGGCTCAGTGCCCGGGGGGGTCCCGTGGGTGCTCAGGGGGGGTCCCGTGGGTGCTCCCGTGGGTGGGCTCAGACACCCGTGGGTGCTCCCGTGGGTGCTCCCAGGGGTGCTCAGGGGGGTCCCGTGGGTGCTCAGGGGTGCTCCCGTGGGTGCTCAGGTGGGTGCCCGTGGGTGCTCCGGGGGGTCCCATGGGTGCTCAGTGGGTGCCCGTGGGTGCCCGGGCTGACCCCCCGGTGCCCCCAGGCCCGGCTGACGTGCCCGTGCTGCAACACCCGGCGCAAGGACGCCGTCCTGACCAAGTGCTTCCACGTCTTCTGCTCCGAGTGCGTCCGCAGCCGCTACGAGTCCCGGCAGCGCAAGTGCCCCCGCTGCAACGCAGCCTTCGGCGCCCACGACTTCCACCGGGTCTACCTCAGCTGAGCGCCCACAGCGACCCATAGCGACCCACGGCACCCATGGGTGCTCCTCAGCCAACTGTGGGGCTTGGGGGTGGGGCTCCACCCCCTTTGAGCAGCATCGTTTCCTTCATGTCTGTGTTAGTTGAACCCCCTGGTGATCATCAACCACCCATGGGTGGCCCATAGCGCCCCACAGCACCCATGGGTGCTCCTCAGTCAACTGTGGGGCTTGGAGGGGGGTCTCCACCCCCTTGGAGGTCCATGGGTTCCCTTGTGTCTGTGTTAGTTGAACCCCCTGGTGATCCTCAACCACCCATGGGTGCCCCATAGCAACCCACAGCACGCATGGGTGCCCCATAACGACCCACAGCGCCCATGGGTGCCCCAAAGCAACCCCTAGCTCTTGGGACGTGGGCCCTCCCCCCCTTGGAGGACCACCCCCTGCTTTGTTTCCCTGTCAGCTGACTTGGTGACCCCCGTGGGTGCCCCCCGGTGACCCATGGGTGCCCCCCCCCCTCACCCTCCCAATAAAGCGCTTGGAGCTGCCGCGTGGCCACGTGTGGTGCTGGGCGGGGGAGGTGGGGTCAACCGGGCCGGGGCAGAACCATAGAGAGGAGGAGGAGGTGGCTCCAGAGTGGCCGCGTGACCATAGAGACTGAGGTGGCCTAGAGCGCCCCCCGGAGACGTGGCCCCAGTGTCAACCATCGAGCGCTGGAGGGCAGAGCGCCCCGCGGGAGAAACCATCGACCTGGAGGACTGCGAGCCTAGAGTGTCCCAGTGAGCGACCATAGAGTTGGAGGCGCTGCTGCATAGAGTGTCCCGTTTGGTGACCAGAGAGTTGGAGGACTTCGGATATAGCCTGTCCTATGAGAGGACCATAGAGCTGGAGAACCACCCTCCTAGACTGCCCCATGCGGAGACCATAGAGGTGTGGAGGACCTGCCTAGCCTGCCTCAGAAGCCTATAGAGTCGGAGGACCTCGCGCAGTGACTATCCCATTGGATGACCATAGAGTTGGAGGACCCACTGCATAGAGCGCCCCACCCGCAGCCCATAGAGCCGCGGAGCGCCCTCCGCCTCCGTCCCTCCCGCCCACCGAGCGGGCGGACCCGCGGGGCAGAGCGGCCCGGGGGGGGGGGGGGGGGGGGGTGACCATCGAGTGCGGGGAGCTCGCGCCCAGAGCGCCTCCCGCGGCGCGGAAGAGTCCGGGCTGGGCCCCGCCCCGTTCCCGTCGGGCTTTGCGGCTTCCGGCGCGGCGGGATGGAGCGCCCGGACGGTACCGGGGGGGGGTGGGAACCCCCCCGGGATCCCCTGAGACCCCCCAGACCCCTGGGACCCCCCCATTGCCCCCCCCGCACCCTCCCGGGACCCTCCCGGGACCCCCTGAGACCCCCCGGAACCCCACCATGGCCGCCCCCAGTGCTCCCCCACCCCCAAATGCCCCCCCCAGTGTCCCCCCCCGGTGTCCCCACCCACAGTGCCCCCCACCCCTAAATACCCCCCCCCGCCGCCCTCCCCCCCCCCATGTCGTGTCTCCCCCCTCCCCCAGGTGACACTCCCTATCCCCCTCTCCCAGGCCCCCCCTCGCCCCCCCCCCCTCTGCCGGGAGTTTTGGGGTCCCCAAGAAGCCGCCCAGTACCGGGAGGGTCCCCGGGGGGGGCTCCAGCGCCTCGTGCCCCCCGGTACCGGCTCCGGGTCCTGGCTGCGCCGGGCGGCTGCTGTGAGGAGGGGGCACCGGGGGGGGGGGCTGGGGGCAGTTTTGGGGGGTCTCGGGGTCCTGGGGGGAAAGTTTGGGGGGGTCTTGGTGTAAATGGGGGTGTCTTGGGGTCCTGGGGGGCAATTTGGGGGGTTCTTGGGGTGTTGGGGGGATCTCAGGGTCCTGGGGTGGGTTGGGGGGAGCTGGGGAGGGGGCTGATGGGGTCCTGGGGGGGGTCTTGGGGTGTTGTGGGGGGGTTGGGGGGCTATTGGGGTCCTGGGGGGCAATTTGGGGGGGTCTTGGGGGTAAATAGGGGGGTCTTGGGGTCCTGGGTGGGGCATTGGGGTGTTGTGGGAGGGGTTGGGGGGCTATTTGGGTCCTGGGGGGCAGTTTGGGGGGGTTCTTGGGGTGTTGCGGGGTGTCTCGGGGTCTGGGGGGGGGGGACTAATGGGGTCCTGGGGGGTGTTGGGGGGGCTCTAATGGGGTCTTGGGGCAATTTGTGGGGGTCCTGGGGGGGATTTGGAGGAGAATTGGGGGGTCGGGGGGTAAATGGGGTTGGGGGGGCATTTGGGGGTGCGGGGGGGTCATTGGGGGCATTTGGGGGGTAAATGGGGTTGGGGGGCAATTTGGGGGGGGTTTGGGGTCCTGACCCCCCCTTGCCCCTCCAGCGGGTGCTGCTGCCCCAGGGATACCCCGAGAGCGTCAGCCCCGACTATCTCCAGTACCAGTGCTGGGACTGCCTGCAGGTGGGACTGGGAGCACTGGGAGAGACTGGGAGGGGACTGGGGTGGAGGGGAGGGCACTGGGAGGGGATTGGGAGAGACTGGGAGGGGACTGGGAGACACCGAGAGGGGGCTGGGGATTAGTGGGAAGTAACTGGGATGGACTGGGAGGTAACTGGGGACTGCTGCCAGGTCACTGGGATGGACTGGGGGGGTCACTGGGAGGTAACTGGTGTTACTGGTGGGTAACTGGTGTTACTGGTGTCACTGGGCAGGCCCTGTGCAGCTCGCTCACGGCCGCCCTGGGGGGTGACTGGGGGGGTGACTGGGGGGTTACTGGGAGGTAACTGGTGTTACTGGGCAGGCCCTGTGCAGCTCCCTGATGGCTGCCGTGGGGGGTCACTGGGGGTCACTGGTGTTACTGGGCAGGCCCTGTGCAGCTCCCTGATGGCTGCCGTGGGGGGTCACTGGGGGTCACTGGTGTTACTGGTGTTACTGGGCAGGCCCTGTGCAGCTCGCTCACGGCCGCCCTGGGGGGTCATTGGGGGTTACTGGAAGGTAACTGGGAGGTAACTGGGGGGTAACTGGGATGTCACTGGGCAGGCCCTGTGCAGCTCGCTCACGGCCGCCCTGGCCACCCGGGCCGTGCTCCAGGCCGTGGGGGTCGGGGATGGAGCTGCCACCGTCACCGGGGCCACCCTGACCTGGGTGCTGCGAGGTGGGTGCCCCCCCCCGACCCCCCACTGCACCCCAACTCCCCCATTTCACCCCCAAACTCCCCCATTTCACCCCCAAACTCCCCCATTTCACCCCCAAATCCCCCCACTGCACCCCAAATCCCCCAGTGCTCCCCAAAACCCGCTAATTTCACCCCAAAACCCCCTGTTTTCAGCCCAGAATTCTCTCATTTCACCCCAAAATCCCTCATTTCACCCCAAAATGCCCCCATTTCACCCCAAAATCTGCTCATTTCTCCCCCAATCCCCCATTTCCCCCCAAAATCCCCCCATTTTCCCCCAAATCCCCCCATTTTCCCCCAAATCCCCCCATTTTCCCCCAAATCCCCCCATTTTCCCCCAAAATCCCCCATTTTCCCCCAAAATCCCCCCATTTTCCCCCAAAACCCCCCCATTTCCCCCCAAAACCCCCCCATTTCCCCCCAAAACCCCCCCATTTCACCCCAGAATCCCCCATTTCACCCCCAAATCCCCTCATTTCACCCCCAAATCCCCTCATTTCACCCTAAATCCCCCCATTTCCCCCCAAAATCCCCCCATTTCACCCCAAACCCCCGGTTTTGACCCCAAACCCCCTATTCTCACCCCGATCCCCGCAGACGGGGTGGGCATGGTGACGCGAATCAGCTTCGCCTGGATCCAGGGGTGAGCACTGGGATGGACTGGGAGGGGCCCCTGGGAGCACTGGGATGGACTGGGAGCGCTGGGAGGGGGACTGGGATGGGCTGGGAGCACTGGGAGGGGGCACTGGGATGGACTGGGAGCACTGGGAGGGGGCGCTGGGATGGACTGGGAGCACTGGGTTGCCTGGGAGGGGACACTGGGAGCACTGGGATGGACTGGGAAGGGATGCTGGGATGGACTGGGAGCACTGGGAGGGGGCACTGGGATGGACTGGGAGCACTGGGAGGAGGCACTGGGAGGGGGCACTGGGAGCACTGGGAGGGGACACTGGGATGGACTGAAAGCACTGGGAGAGAACACTGGGAAGGGACACTGGGATGGACTGGGAGTAAGGGGCGGGTGGCACTGGACCTTACTGGTCCTTACTGGGAATATTGGGGGGTGGCACTGGGCCTTACTGGTCCTTACTGGGAGCTCTGGGGGGGTGGCACTGAGCCTTATTGGTCCTTACTGGGAGCACTGGGCGGGGCCACTGGGCCTTACTGGTCCTTACTGGGAGCACTGGGAGGGGGCACTGGTCCTTACTGGGAGCACTGGGATCCCCCCAGGACCCGCCTGGACTGTGAGGCCAAGCAATGGCGGTGAGGTCCAGCCCCACCCCTTACCCACGTGATGCGTCACCCCGCCCCATACCCACGTGACACGAGGCCCCGCCCTTCTGCCCATGTGACGCGAGGCCCCTCCCTTACCCCCGTGCCGCGAGGCCCCGCCCCTTCCCCACCCACGTGACGCAGAGTCCCCGCCCCCCCCCTTACCCACGTGACATGGGGCCCTGCCCCCCCACCCCTGTGCCGCGAGGCCCCTCCCCCACCCCCGTGCCGCGAGGCCCCGCCCCCCCGTGCTGCGAGGCCCCGCCCCCGTGACGCGAGGTCCCGCCCCCAGGCTGGCAGCGGACGTGCTCAATGACGCTGCGCTGGCACTGGAGCTCCTGGCCCCGGCCTGGCCCCGCGCCGGCCCCGCCCTCCTCACACTGGCGGCCGCTGCCAAGGTACCGCCCACTGCCTGGCCCCGCCCACTGCCACGCCCACCGCCACTGCCCCACCCACCGCCCAGCCCCGCCCATGGCCCCAGCCTCACCCACTGCCACTGTCACTGCCCCGCCCACTGACGCTGCCCCGCCCACCGCCCCTCCCACAGCTCCGCCCACTGCTCCCACCCACGCCGCGGCCACGCCCACTGCCCCAGCCACCGCGCCTGTGGAGTGGGAGGGGGGATCCAAGGGGACACTGGGGTGGTACTGGGAGGCATTGGGGGATATTGGGGTGATACTGGGAGGCACTGGGGGATGTTTGGGTGATACTGGGAGGCACTGGGGTGGTACTGGGGGGTACTGGGGGACACTGGGGTGATACTGGGAGGCACTGGGGGGTGCTGGGGGACACTGGGGTGATCCTGGGAGGCACTGGGGTGGTACTGGGAGGCGCTGGGGGATATTTGGGTTATACTGGGAGGCACTGGGGGATGTTGGGGTGATACTGGGAGGCACTGGAATGGTACTGGGGGTACTGGGAGACACTGGGGGATATTGGGGTGATACTGGGAGGTACTGGGATGAAATTGGGAGGCACTGGGGTGGCACTGGGGCATACTGGGAGGCACTGAGGCATACCGGCGGATATGTGGGGACACCCTGGGGTGGCACTGGGGCACACTGGGAGGCACTGGGGCACACTGGGAGGCACTGGGCCATACTGGGAGGCCGCCCCCCAGTGCATCGTGGGTGTGGCGGGCGGGGCCACGCGGGCGGCACTGGCCGTGCACCAGGCACGCAGGGACAACACGGCCGACGTGGCCGCCAAGGACAGCAGCCAGGTGGGCACTGGTAGCACTGGGAGAGGACTGGGGGGCGTTGGGGGCAGTGGGGAGGGACTGGGAGGGTAACTGGGATGCACTGGGAGCACTGGGAGAGGATTGGGGGGTGTTGGGGGCAGTGGGGAGGGACTGGGAGGGTAACTGGGATGGACTGGGAGGGCAGCTGGGAGGGACTGGGATGCACTGGGAGAGGATTGGGGGGTACTGGGGGCAATGGGCAGGGACTGGGAGGGCAACTGGGTTGGATTGGGAGCACTGGGAGGGTAACTGGGAGCACTGGAGGGCGGGAGGTGGTGGAGGACAGGGGTCAGTGGTGCGGGGGAGGGGGTCGGCGCTGTGACTGGTGTGACTGGTGTTGTGACTGGTGTGATTGGTGTGACTGCCGTGGTTACTGTTGTGACTGGTGTTGTCACTGGTGTGACTGGTTGTCACTGGTATTACTGGTGTGACGGGTTGTGACTGGTTCTTACTGGGCAGGAGACGCTGGTGAACGGGGCGGGGCTGCTGCTGGCACCGGTGTCGCTGGTTGTTACTGGTGCTGTTACTGGTGTTACTGGTTGTCACTGGTGTCACTGGTTGTTACTGGGCAGGAGACGCTGGTGAACGGGGCGGGGCTGCTGCTGGCGCTGCTGCTGCTGCCGCTGCTGGACGGGCGGCCATGGTGGGCCCCGGGGCATGATGGGAGGGGCGGGGCCTCACTGGGGGCGGCCATGGTGGGCCCCGGGGCATGCTGGGAGGGGGCGGGGCCTCAGCAGGGGGCGGGCCCTTCCAGGGGAGCGGGGGTGCTGGGACAAAGGGGGTGGGGCCTCAGGGAAGGGGGTGGGGTCTGTGAGTTGCGGGTTCCAGAGGGGGTGGGGCTAATTGGAAAGGGGGCGGGGCTTCGGGAAGGGGGTGTGGCTACATGTGGGGGTGGGTTGGGTGGGGGAGGGGTTTGGGGACCCCCCTGTGTTGGGTGGGGGAGGGGTTTGGGGACCCCCCCCGGGTTGGGTGGGGGAAGGGTTTGGGTTTTGGGGATGCCCTGGGTTGGGTGGGGGAGGGGTTTGGGGACCCCCCGGGTTGGGTGGGGGAGGGGTTTGGGGACCCCCTGGGTTGGGTGGGGGAGGGGCTGGGGTTTGGGGACCCCTCCCCCCCCTGAGGTGGCATTTTTGGGGCGCAGGGTGACATGGGGGGTGGTGGCGCTGCTTGTGGGGACCCACCTGGGGGCCAACGTGCGGGCGGTGGGGTCCCTGCGCCTGCCCACCCTGAACCGGCCCCGCCTCCGCCTGGCGCTGGGCGGGGCCCTGCGGGGCGGGGCCGCGGGGGGCGGGGCCACCAGCCCACCCCCACCTGACAAGGGCGGAGTCACCGTCCCCGGCCCCGACGAGGTCAACCCCCGAGAGCCACTGCTGCCGGGTCAGTCCCCCCCCCCCCAGTCACCCCCATTCCCCCTCCAGTATCACCTCTCCCCCCCGTGTCACCTCTCCCCCCCGTGTCACCTCTCCCCCCCGTGTCACCTCCCCCCCCCGTGTCACCTCCCCCCATGTCACCCCCAGTGTCACCCCCTGTGCCACCCCCCGTATCCCCCCCAGTGTCCCCGTGTGCCTGTCCCCTGCTGTCCCCCCGCCCTCACCGCGACGTCACCGTGATGTCACTGTGATGTCACCATGACGTCACCCGTTGTCCCCGCAGGCTTCAGCACCCGCCTGACCCTGCACCTGGGCGCCCCCCTGCACCAGCTGGTGCGCAGGTGAGGGCACCCCTGTCCCCAAAGTGGCACCCCCCTGTCCCCTGGGTGTCACCCCCTGTCCCCAAAGTGTCACCCAGTGTCACCCCCTCTCCCCAAGGTGTCACCCAATGTCCCCAAAGTGTCACCCCCTGTCCCCAAGGGGTCACCCCCTGTCCCCAAAGTGGCACCCCCCTGTCCCCTGGGTGTCACCCCCTGTCCCCAAAGTGTCACCCAGTGTCACCCCCTCTCCCCAAGGTGTCACCTAATGTCCCCAAAGTGGCACCCCCTGTCCCCTGGGTGTCACCCAATGTCCCCAAAGTGTCACCCAATGTCCCCAGAGTGTCACCCCCTGTCCCCAAGGTGTCACCCAATGTCCCCAAAGTGTCACCCCCTGTCCCCAAGGGGTCACCCAATGTCCCCAAAGTGTCCCCCCCTGTCCCCACGGTGTCCCCCCCTGTCCCCAGGGTGTCACCCAGTGTCCCCAAGGTGTCACCCAATGTCACCAGGGTGTCACCCCCTGTCCCTGGGTGGCACCCCCTGTCCCCAAAGTGGCACCCCCTGTCCCCAGGTGTCACCCAATGTCCCCAAAGTGTCACCCCCTGTCCCCAAAGTGTCACCCAATGTCCCCACGGTGCCACTCAGTGTCCCCAGGGTGTCACCCAATGTCCCCAAAGTGTCACCCCGTCCCCATAGTGTCACCCCCTGTCCCTTGGGTGTCACCCAATGTCCCCAGATGTCACCCAATGTCCCCTGGGTGTCACCCCCTGTCCCCAAGGTGTCACCCCCTGTCCCCAAGGTGTCATCCCATGTCCCCAGGGTGTCACCCACTGTCCCCAAAGTGTCACCCTCGTCCCCAGAGTGTCACCCCCTGTCCCCAGGGTGTCACCCCCTGTCCCCAGAGTGTCACCCCCTGTCCCCAGTGTCACCCAATGTCCCCAAAGTGTCACCCCGTCCCCAAAGTGTCACCCCTGTCCCCATAGTGTCACCCCCCTGTCCCCAGAGTGTCACCCAATGTCCCCAGGTGTCACCCCCTGTCCCCAGGGTGTCACCCCCTGTCCCCAAAGTGTCACCCAATGTCCCCACGGTGCCACCCAGTGTCCCCAGGGTGTCCCCAGAGTGTCCCCAGGGTGTCCCCAGTGTCCCCAGGGTGACACCCCCTGTCCCCCAGCGAGGCCGAGCTGCGGAAGGCGCTGGAGTGTGGCACCCGGGACTACATCCTCGTGCTGCGCCCGGACCAGGGTGGGACCCCGGGGACCCCCAAACCGGGGGGGGAGGCGGGGGAGAGTGGGGGGGCCCCAGGAAGCTTGGGGGGGGGCGGGGGGGGGAACTTGGGGCAGTTTTAGGGGTCCCTGGAGTGGATTTTGGGGTCCCTGGGGCAGTTTTGGGGTCCCTGGGGGCAGTTTTGGGATTCCCGGGGCAGTTTTGGGGTCCCTGGGGTGGATTTTGGGGTCCTTGGAGGTAGTTTTGGGGGCAGTTCTGGGGTCCCTGGGGTGGATTTTGGGGTCCCTGGGGCAGTTTTGGGGTCCCTGGAGGTAGTTTTGGGGGCAGTTCTGGGGTCCCTGTGGTGGATTTTGGGGTCCCTGGGGCAGTTTTGGGGTCCCTGGAGGTAGTTTTGGGGGCAGTTCTGGGGTCCCTGGGGGCAGTTTTGGTGTCCCTGGGGTGGATTTTGGGGTCCCTGGGGGCAGTTTTGGTGTCCCTGGGGTGGATTTTGGGGTCCCTGGGGCAGTTTTGGGGTCCCTGGGGTGTATTTTGGGGTGCCTGGGGCAGTTTTTGGGTCCCTGGGGGCAGTTTCGGGGTCCCTGGGGCAGTTCTGGGGTCCCTGGTTTGGATTTTGGGGTCCCTGGGGTGGATTTTGGGGTCCCCGGGGCAGTTCTGGGGGCAGTTCTGGGCTCCCCCCTCTCCCCAAGCGCACCCCCAGGCTGACCCAGGTTTTGGGGTCCCCCCCCCGTGCTGTGCAGGGTGGGTGGGGGTGGGGCTGCGCCGGGGGGCCCCCCCCGACACCCCGCTGCGCGCCTGCGCCCACGCCCTGCTGCTGGAGGAGCTGCTGGGACCCGACCTGCCCCCGGGGGCACCCATGGGTGCTGCCCTGCGCCCGCTGCAGCACCGCCTGCGCCGCTGCCGTGAGCCCCCGGGGCAAAACTGGGGGGGACGGGGGCAAAACTGGGGGTCCCTGGGGTTGGGGGGGGGGGGGTCCCTGGTGGGGTTGGGGGGTCCCTGGGGCACATTTGGGGGTCCCTGGGGGGTGCTGGGGGGTCTCTGGGGTGAATTTGGGGGTCCCTGGGGGGGCTGGGGGTCCCTTGGGTCAGTTGGGGGGTCCCTGGGGTAGATTTTGGGGTCCCTGGGGCATATTTGGGGTCCCTGGGGCAAATTTGGGCTCATTGGGGTAAATTCTGGGGTCCCTGAGGCAAATTGGCGGTCCCTGGAGTGGGTTTGGGGGTCCGGGGGGCAGTTCTGGGCTCCGAGGGGCAGTTTTGGGGTCCCTGGGGGCAGTTCTGGGCTCCGGGGGGCAGTTTTGGGGTCCCTGGGGCAGTTCTGGGGGGTCCCTGGGGCAGTTGGGGCCCCGGGGGGCACTCAGAGGCTGTTGTTGCCCCCCAGCGCCCGGGGCGGTGCCGTGGGGGGCGGTGGCCGAGAGCTCCCGGCTGTGGCAGACGCTGGAGCCGGCCCTGCTGCGCGGTACGAGCCCGGGGCGCGTGTTATCGCGTGTTATCGCGTGTTGTCATGTGTGTCAGCGTGTGTTGTTGTGTGTTGTAACGTGTTATTGTGTGTTGTCACGTGTCATCGTGTTGTGTTTTCACGTGTTGTCATGTGTCGTGTGTTATTACGTGTGTTATCCCATGTCATCACGTGTTGTCACGTGTTACCACGTGTCGTTGAGTGTTGTCACGTGTTGTCACGTGTTATCACGTGTGTTATCCCATGTCATCGTGTGTTGTCACGTGTCATTCTGTGTTAGCCCGTGTTGTCATGTGTATCACCACATGTTGGCATGTGTTGTCATGTGTTATCGTGTGTCAAGGCATGGTGTCACGTGTCATTGTGTGTCGTCACGTGTTATCACGCGTCGTGGCATGTTGTCATATCATGGTATGCCGTGTCATCAAATGTTACCATGTGTCACCATGTGTTACCACGTGTCTCTGCATGTTGTCAGTGTGAGTTGGCACGTGTTGTCATGTGTCATCACGTGTTGTCTTGTGTTACCCCATGCCATCGCATGCTGTCACGTGTCATTGTGTGTCCTCCCGTGTTGTTGCGTGTTATCGTGGCCCTTGCCCCGTATCCCTGTCCCCTGCCTGGTGACGCGTGTCCTGCTGACGTCACACATGTCTCACGTGTCACGTGTCACACACATGACATCACACACGTGTCATCTCTGAGGTTCCCTCCCCGCCATGTGACATCACATGTCAGCGGGTGTGTCCCGTGACGTCACGCGTGTCCTCTGATGATGTCACACATGTAGTGTATGTCACATGTGTCTGATTACATCATGTATGTAGTTTGGTGATGTCACACACGTCTGATGATGTCACGTGTTTGATGACGTCACACACTGATCTCATCACGCGTGTCATTTGATGGTCACACGTCTGATGACGTAATGTGTTGTTTCATGACATCACACATGCCTGATGACGTCACACGTGTAGTTTGATGACGTCACACGTGTCTGATGACGCCATGCATGTTTGATGACGTCACACATTGATGATGTCACTCCTGTTGTTTGATGGTCATATGTCTGATGATGTCACGTGTGTTGGATGACCTCACACGTGCTTGATGACGTCACGCGTGTCATTTGATGACGTCACCCCCCTCCCTCCCCCCCCAGGGCTGGCGGCCGCCGGTTGGGTGACGCAGCGGCACCTCCTGGCTCCCGACGAATGGCGGCTCGAGTGGGCGGGGCCTGGGGGGCGGGGCTTCAGCGGAGAAGCCCCGCCCCCCGGCCCGCCCCTCCCCCACTAACTAGGACCAGAAAAAAAACCCCTAATTTGGGGGCAAATGTGGCAAAACGGGCGGTTCCGTTCGGGGCATCGGGGGCTGGGGGGGGGGGTAAAATCTGGGGTGATTTTAAGGCATTTTGGGGCATTTCAGGGGAATTTGGGGAGATTTTCAGGGTTTTTTGTTGAAATTTGGGGCTTTGGAGAGGAATCCGGGGAATTTTGTGCAATTTCGTGTCATTTGGAGGGAATTTGGGGCCAGTTTGGGCTTTTTGGGGGGTGTTTTGGTGGCATTTGGGAAATTTTGGGCTCGTTTGAGGACATTTGGGGGCATTTTAGTCTCATTTTTGGATGAGTTTGAACTTATTTTGGGGCATTTTGACATCATTTAGGGGGGTTTAGTCTCATTTTTGGGGGTTTTATGCTCATTTTGGGGGGTTTCAGTCTCATTTTGGGTCATTTCAGTCTTATTTTGTGGAGTTTTGGGGCATTTTAGTCTCATTTTGGGCCAGTTTGAGCTTATTTTGGGGCATTTTGACATCATTTTGGGGGGTTTTATGCTCATTTTGGGGGGTTTCAGTCTCATTTTGGGGAGTTTTAAGGTATTTGAAGCTCATTCAGGGTCAATTTGGGTTTCTTTGGGGCATTTTGACGTCATTTGTGTGGTTTCACCCTCATTTTGGATCATTTCAGTCTCATTTTTGGAGTTTTGGGGCATTTGAGGCTCATTTTGGGGCATTTCAGTCTCATTTTGGGCCAGTTTGGGCTTATTTTGGGGCATTTTGACATCATTTTGGGGAGTTTTATTCTCATTTTGGGTCATTTCAGTGCATTTTGGGGGGGGTCTCAGTGAAGCAGCCCCAGGGGAAGAAGTTGATTCCCACCAGGATCAGCGCGTTGGCTCCTTGGAGGGCGGGGCTGGGGGATGAGTCACACCCCCTGTCCCCGATAACCCCGCCCCCCGGGCAACAGGCCCCGCCCCCCGGGCAACAGGCCCCACCCCCCGGGCAACAGGCCCCGCCCTCCCGGGTAACAGGCTCCACCCCCGGGCAACAGGCTCCTCCCTCCCGGGCAACAGGCTCCACCCCCTGGGCAACAGGCTCCGCCCCCACATCTATGTAATAAGGGTGGGGTTGAGTTCTGGGTCCCCTCCCTGGACCCCCTGAGCCCCTCACCCTGTGGGGAGAAGAGGGGGGGTCAGACCCCACCCCAGACCCCTGGGTCCCCCCATCCCCCTCTCTCCACGTCACCCCCGGGCTCGTTGGCGCCAGGGATGAAGATGAGGAGTAACAAGACGGCAGCCACGGCCTGGATGTAGTTGAAGGGTGCCCCCCTCGCCACCCCAGGCTCAGTCCCACCATGGCCACGATCCACAGCCGGTCCTGGGGGTCACCCCTGGGTCCTGGGGGGTCACCCCTGGGTCCTGGGGTCACCCCTCCCCAGACACCTGGGGACTCCCTCACCTGGGCACGTGAGGCCCCTCCAGCTCCTGGATCCTGGTTGACGTGAGCTCCCCAAATTTGGGGGGGGGGGGCGTGGGGGAGGGGGCTTCAGCTTGGGTAGACCTGAGCTCCCGAAGTTCTCTCTAAGGAGTGGGTAGACCTGAGCTCCCTAAATTCGGGGTTCCCCCCCCAGATTAGGGGGTTCCAACCCCTCGATCCAGGGGTGCGTTCCCTCCCCCACCCCCCCCCCCTTCCAGCTACCTACGGTGGCAGGTGCTGGTAGATGTCAAAGGGTGAAGAGGGGCCAGGAGCTGGCGAAGGTGGAGGCCAGGGAGGACATGAGGGTGGCCAGGACCACTGCCAGCATCAGCCCACGCAGGCCTGGGGGAACAAGGAGGGGGGAGTCAGACTGGAGAACCCCCACCCTGCCTGTGGACAACCCCCATCGCACACCAGTAACCCATTAATAGCCCTGATAGTCCCATAATAGCCTCTAATAGTGGCCTAATAGTTCCCAATAACGCACTAATAGCCCTAATAGTCTCTAGTAACCACTTAATAGCTTCCTCATAGCCCTAATAGCCGCTAATAATGGCCTAATAGCCCTCAGTAACCCACTAGCAGCCCTTTCAGCCCCCCAGTAGCCTCCTAATAGCCCTAATAGCTCAATAATAATATCTAATAACCATCTAAAAGCCTCTTAATGGCCCCCTAATAGCCACAATAGCCCCATAATAGTCTCTAATAATGACCTAATAGCCGAAAGTAACCTACTAATAGCACTAATAGTCTCTAATAGGGGCCTAATAGCCCTTAGAGCCCCCCAATAGCCTCCTAATAGACCTAGAAGCTCAATAATAATATCTAATGACCACCTAATAGCCCTCTAATAGCCTCTAATAACCTCCTAATATTCTCCTACTAGCCCTGATAGCCCCATAATAGCCATTAATAATGGCCTAATAGCCCCCAATAATGCAATAATAGCTCTAATGGTTTCTAATAACCACTTAATAGCCTCCTAATAGCCCTAATAGCAACACAGTAGCCTCAAATAGTGGCCTAATAGCCCCCGATAGCTCTGGTTGCCCCATAATAGTCTCTAATAATGGCCTAATAGCTCCTAATGGCGTCATAGTTGCTTTCTAATAGCCCTAATAGCCCCCAAGTCTCCTAATAGCATCTAATAAGCCAAATAACGCACTAATAATGCTCTAATAGCTCTGATAACGCCCTAATAAGGCGCTAGTAGCCTTAATAACACCGTAATAACGCCCTAATAGACTCTAACAATACCTTAATAATGGCCTAATAACGCTCTAATAGGTCTAATAAGGCACTAATGAGGCGCTAATGAGGCTCTCCTAGCCCCTCCCACTTGCCCCAGTACACATCGACCTGCGGGGGGGGGGGGTGGGGAACCTATAGGGGGCAGCCCTATAGGGATCCCCGAAGCCCTATAGAGACTCCTTGGGACCTATAGGGACCCCCCAGACCAAATAGGGACCCCCCCCAGACCCTATAGGGACCCCCCAGACCCCATAGGGACCCCCCGGGACCTATAGGTCCCCCTCAGTGATGTATAGGGACCCCTCAGTGATGTATAGGGACCCACACAGATCCTATAGATCCCACCCCCTCAACCCCCTATAGATCCGCCCTACCCCTATAGATCCCCCCTCAACCCCTATAGATCCGCCCTACCCCCTATAGATCCCCCCTACCCCTATAGATCCCCCTATAGATCCCCCCCTACCCCTATAGATCCCTCTTACCCCTATAGATCCCCCCTACCCCCCATAGATCCCCCCTCACCCCCTATAGATCCCCCCTCAACCCCTATAGATCCGCCCTACCCCTATAGATCCGCCCTACCCCTATAGATCCCCCCTCCCCCTATAGATCCCCCCTGTAGATCCCCCCTCCCCCTATAGATCCCCCCTGTAGATCCCCCCTACCCCTATAGATCCCCCCTCCCCCTATAGATCCCCCCTATAGATCCCCCCCTCACCCCCTATAGATCCCCCCCACCCCTACAGGTTAGGAGTGGCCGGGGGCGGGGCTGAGCGGAGGGGGCGGGGCCAGGACCAAGCACGGGAGATTGAAACGGGCCCAGGGAGCGCGAGCGACCAGGGCGTGGTGCGGCCGTTAATTAGTGCGGCAGTTAGTTAGCGCGGCAGTTAGTTAGCACGGCAGTCAGCGCGGCAGTTAATTAGCATGGCAGTTAATTAGCGCGGCAGTTAACTAGCGCAGCAGTTAGTTAGCACGGCAGTCAGCGCGGCAGTTAATTAGCATGGCAGTTAATTAGCGCGGCAGTTAACTAGCACGGCAGTTAGTTAGCACGGCAGTCAGTTAGCGCGGCAGTTAATTAGCATGGCAGTTAATTAGCACGGCAGTTAACTAGCACGGCAGTCAGCGCGGCAGTTAATTAGCGTGGCAGTCAGCGCGGCAGTCGGTTAGCGCGGCAGTTGGTTAGAGCGGCGGTTGGTTAGCGCGGCAGGTAATTAGTATGGGCAGTCAGCGCGGCAGTTAATTAGCGCGGGCAGTTAGCGCGGCAATTAGTTAGCGCAGGCAGTTAGCGCAGCAGTTGGTTAGAGCGGCGGTTGGTTAGCGTGGCAGTTAATTAGCGCGGCAGTTGGTTAGCGCGGCAGTCAGTTAGGGCGGGCACTTAATGAGTGCGGCCGTTGGTTAGTGCGGCGGTTAGCGCAGCAGTTAGCGCCGCAGTTAGTTAGCGAGGCAGTTAATTAGCGCGGCAGTTAGTTAGCGCGGCAGTTAGCGCCGCAGTTAGTTAGCGAGGCAGTTAATTAGCGCGGCAGTTAGTTAGCGCCGCAGTTAGCGCCGCAGTTAGTTAGCGAGGCAGTTAATTAGCGTGGCAGTTAATTAGCGCGGCAGTTAGTTAGCGCCGCAGTTAGTTAGCGAGGCAGTTAGTTCGCCAGGGAGTGTTAGAAGGAGATTGACTGGTGGAGTAACTCCCTGGCGTGCCAGTCAGAAATGCCCCAGGGGGATACCCCCAAAAGGCGATGGAACCCCCACCCTGTCAGGCAGGGAGGGGGGACCTGAGGCAGCCTCTGCCCTGTCGCTGTCAGGCAGAGGCAAGGGGCCGGGGAGATGAGGAGGGTTGGAAGAAAGTCCCAGTTTGGCATCATGGGCGACCTCCCTCCCTACCTGCTTTGCCCCCTCAGGTGCCCCTCTCTAACAGGTTTCAGGCCCTGCCTCTTGAAGGAGACGTTGGTGAAGAGGTTGGTGAGGACGTGGTGCAAGGCCTAGTTACAAGGCCACAGAGGAAGAGGCGGCTGACTCAGCCCCTCAGTGCCTCTGACAGGAAAGAAAGAAGGGTCATTGCAGTGGGCGATTCCCTTCTGAGGGGGACAGGGGGCCCAGTGTGCAGGGTTGACCCTCAGCATAGGGAAGTTTGCAGTCTTCCTGGAGCCAGGATCAGGGATATCACCAGGGCACTTCCCCACCTGGTGCACCCAACAGACTACTACCCACTGCTGATCTTCCAGACAGGTGGGGAGGAAGCTGCATCCCATAGTCTGAGGGGGATGAAGAAAGATTTCAAGGCCTTGGGGCGGTTGGTGAAAGGGTCTGGGGCACAAGTGATTTTCTCTTCCCTCCTTCCACTTTCGGGTGCTGATGTGGGATGGAATAGAAGAATTCAGTCCATAAATGACTGCCTCCAGGACTGGTGCTACAGGCAGGGCTTTGGGTTCTGTGATCATGGCTGGGTTGATAAGACACCAGTCCAGACAGTGATTTGTGGGGAAGGTTTATTTCACAGGGGCAAAAGGAGGGTGGGGCAGGAATTGGCAGGGCTCATTTGGAGAGCTTTAAACTGGATTGGAAGGGGGAAGGGGTCACAGCTGGGCTCGTGCCAGTGGGGCAGCACTGTAGAACTATTGAAGGCCAGGAGGCCAGGTTAGAAACCCGTGTTGGGTCAGGGGATGATGATCTGGTGGCAATGACAGAGACATGGTGGGACAGCTCACATGACTGGAATGTGGCCATGGATGGCTCTGTCCTCCTCAGTGTGGTGGGTTGACCCTGGCTAGAGGCCGGATGCCCACCAAAGCCCACTCTATCACTCCCCCTTCTCAAATGGGCAGGGGGAGAAAATTATAACGAAAAGCTCGTGGGTGGAGATAAGGACAGAGAGAGATCACTCAGCAGGGACTGGCACGGGCAAAACAGACTCAGCTTGGGGGAAAAAACAAATTTGCTTTATTACAAATCAAAATTAGAGGAGAATGAGAAGTAAAACCAAATCTTAAAACACCTCCCCCATCCCTCCCTTCTTCCCGGGCTTAATCTCTTTCCCGATTTTCCACCTCCTCCCCCCAGCAGCACAGGGGACAGGGAATGGGGTTAGGGTCAGTTCATCACACGTTGTTTCTGCTGCTGCTTCCTCCTCAGGGGGAGGACTCCTTCCCCCGCACCAGCGTGGGGTCCCTCTCACGGGAGACAGTCCTCCACCAACTGCTCCAACGTGAGTCCTTCCCATGACTGACAGCTCTTCACGAACTGCTTTGGCATGGGTCCATTCCATGGGGTGCAGTCCTTCAGGAAGGGACTGCTCCAGCGCAGGTCCCCCACGGGGTCACAAGTCCTGCCAGCAAACCTGCTCCGGCGTGGGCTCCTCTCTCCACGGGCTACAGGTCCTGACAGGAACCTGCTCCAGCGCGGGCTTCCTGCGGGGTCACAGCCTCCTTCGGCATCCACCTGCTCCGGCGTGGGGTCCTCCACGGGCTACAGGTGGTCATCTGCACCACCATGGACCTCCAGGGGCTGCAGGGGGACAGCCCGCTTCACCCTGGTCTTTCACCACAGGCTGCGGGGAATCGCTGCTCCGGCGCCAGAGCCCATCCTCCCCCTCCTTCTTCACTGACCTTGGTGTCTGCGAAGTTGTTTTCTCTTACATCTTCTCACTCCTCTCTCTCGCTGCAAAGTGTGCAGCTTTTTTTCTCCCTTCCTTTTTTTTTTTTCTTAATTATGTTATCACAGAGGCGTTACTGATTGGCTCGGCCTTGGCCAGCGGCGGGTCCGTTGCTGTAGCCGGCTGGCATTGGCTATGTCGGGTCGGACATGGGGGAAGCTTCTGGCAGCTTCTCTCACAGAAGCCACCCCATGTCCCCTCCCCCACTGCTACCAAAAACCTTGCCATGCAAACCCAATACACTCAGGAAAGCCAGGCCAGCAAGGCGAGGTGGTGGAGTTGCTCTTTATGTGACAGAGCAGCTGCAGGGTATTGAGATCTGTCCAGGGGCGGATGAGGAGCGAGTTGAGAGTCTGTGGGTGAAAATCAAGGGGCAGGCTGGTGTGGGTGATACCGTTGTGGGTGTCTATTACAGGCCACCAGATCAGGGTGAGGAAGTTGATGAGGCCTTCTACAGGCAGCTGAGAGCAGCCTCGCAATCACAGGCCCTGGCTGTTGTGGGGGATTTTAATTACCCTGATATTTGCTGGAGGGACCACTCAGCCAGCCACCCACAGTCCAGGAGGTTCCTCCAGTGCATCCATGAGAACTTCCTGATGCAAATGGTGGATGAACCAACTAGGAGAGGAGCGCTGCTGGATCTCATCCTCACTAACAAAGAGGGTCTGGTTGAAGCAGTAAAGGTTGAGGACTGCCTGGGCTGCAGCTACCATGAGATGGTGAAGTTCAGGATCTCATGTGGCAGGAACAGAATTCCAAGCAGAATCACAACCCTGGACTTCAGGAGGGCCAACTTTGGCCTTTTCAAGCACTTGCTAGGGGAAATCCCATGGGACAGAGTACTTGAAGGCAAAGGGGCCCAAGACAGCTGGTTAGCATTCAGGGACTGCTTCTTCCGGGCTCAAGATCGAAGCATCCCGATATGTAGGAAGTCAGGGAAGGGAGCCAGGAGACCTGCTTGGTTAAGCAGGGAACTGCTGGGCAAACTCCAGTGGAAGAGGAGAGTTTACAGATCGTGGAAGGAGGGGCTGGCCACTTGGGAGGAATATAAGGCTGTTGTCAGAGGATGTAGGGAGGCAACTAGGAAAGCCAAGGCCTCCTTAGAATTAGATCTTGCCAGAGGGGTCAAGGACAACAGGAAGAGCTTCTTCAAATCCATGGCAGATAAAGCCAACGTTAGAGGCAATGTAGGCCCACTGATGAATGAGGTGGGTACCCTGGTGACAGAGGATACAGAGAAGGCAGAGTTACTGAATGCCTTCTTTGCCTCTGTCTACTCTGCCGGAAGCTGTCCTGAGGAGCTCTGTACCCTGGAGACCCCAGATGGAGACAGGACAATGGAGGAGATTGCCTCAGTTGATGAGGACTGGGTCAGGGACCAATTAAGCAATCTGGACATCCATAAATCTATGGGTCCAGATGGGATGCACCCACGAGTGTTGAGGGAGCTGGCTGAAGTCATTGCTAGGCCACTCTCCATCATCTTTGCTAAGTCGTGGGGAACGGGTGAGGTGCCTGAGGACTGGAGGAAAGGAAATGTCTCTGCAGGCTTCACAAAGGGCAAGAAGGGGGAGACAGGTAACTACAGACCGGTCAGCCTCACCTCCATCCCTGGGAAGGTGATGGAACGACTCATCCTTGGTGCCATCTCTAGGCATATCAAGGATAAGAGGGTCATTAGGGGCAGTCAGCACGGCTTCACCAAGGGAAAGTCGTGCTTGACCAACCTTCTAGACTTTTATGAAGACACAACCAGGTGGCTGGATGATGGTAGAGCAGTGGATGTGGTCTGTCTTGATTTCAGCAAAGCATTTGACACGGTCTCCCACAGCATCCTCGCTGCCAAATTGAGGAAGTGTGGATTAGATGATCAGGTAGTGAGATGGGCTGTGAACTGGCTGGTGGGAAGAAGCCAGAGAGTGGTGGTCAATGGGGCAGAGTCCAGTTGGAGACCTGTGTCTAGTAGAGTCCCTCAAGGGTCGGTACTAGGACCAGTATTATTCAATATATTCATCAGCGACCTGGATGAGGGCACAGAGAGCACTGGCAGCAAGTTTGCTGGTGACACAAAGCTGGGAGCAGTGGCTGACACTCCAGAAGGCTGTGCTGCCATCAGAGAGACCTGGACAGGCTGGAGAGCTGGGCAGGGAAAAACTTGATGAAATATAATAAGGGCAAGTGTAGGGTGTTGCATCTGGGCAGGAACAACCCCAGGTTCCAGTATAGGTTGGGAGACGATCTACTAGAGAGCAGTGTAGGGGAAAGGGATCTGGGAGTCCTGGTGGACAGCAGGATGACCATGAGCCAGCACTGTGCCCTTGTGGCCAGGAAGGCCAATGGCACCCTGGGGTACAGTAGAAGGGCTGTGGTCAGTAGGTCGAGAGAGGTTCTCCTCCCCCTCTACTCTGCCCTGGTGAGGCCACATCTGGAATATTGTGTTCAGTTCACTTATCGTGACTATGAATCAGAAACTCTTCTCATGGCATTGACAGCAAAATCAACCCTTCTACCCCGAATGAGGAATAGATTTCTGGCAACTGGAGCAGAAATTCTCTTCAAAGAACCTCCAGTTGCATTCAGTTTTCTTACAAATCATGTACTTGTTTTTCTACGATCCAGGCTGGTTTTGGATCCCATTTCCTCAAGTCTTCTCTGTGGTCACACAGGTGGAACAGCAACATCCATGTGGTGTATACCATCTCTTTTGAACAGGGGAATGCTTGCTTTCAGTGGTCCCTACATGTGGAGGACAGAGCTTATCCTCACTTTGAGACAGATTCTCAGGTATTTTCTCCACAGCTGAGAAGAGAGAGGAAGAGAGACTTTCTTCATGTAGCTGGAGTCGGTCAACCAGATCATTCAATTTTGGTCCCTCTTCATCTATCCATTCCATTACAGCCAAGGAGTTGGCATATGAGGAGAGTGTGCCCTGTATGAGCTCCTGCCACATGGATCATGTGCATTGGCCTTCATCTGTGTCTGTGGGTAAATGCACATTGTCCAGATCTTAATAAACCATCTCCTGCACGGCCAGTTCCCTCAAGTCCTGGATAGCCCTCTCCATGATGGTCCACTTGCCTGACTCCCTTACAACATCATCCTTGAAGGGACACCTTTCCCTCATGCCTGACACATGTTGTCTCCAGAGGCTGAGGGTTTGTGTCTTTTTTCCAATTGCTTTGTCAACGTCCTCTCCTCTGGAAAGGGATCCCAGCTGCTTGGCTTCCCCACCCGCTAATTCCAAGCTACTGGTCCTGTTACCCCACAGTGGAACCTGATCAAGGGCTGGAATGTTTTCACATGTGTGGTGGCTCACTCATGGATAAAGATCAGGTCATTACCTCTGGTTCTGCCTCTTCCTGCTGTTCTCGTGATGACCCTGGTTCATCTTCATCCCTTACTAAGTGGGCTGATTTTTTGTATATTTGTTATTCTGTACAGGGGTGATCGATACTGGCACCGGCTGATCCTCTAGTTCAGCTGCCTCATCCATCCCTGGGGTCTGAGTAGCTGAATTGTCTGTCTTTGGGGTCTGAGTAGCTGCAGTTGCAGAGGCTGCAGCAGTTACTGTGCCCTTCACCAGAGTCTGAGTAGCTGCAGTGCTTGTTGCTGGAGTTTGAGCAAGTGCAGTGCATGTCATGGAGATTAGAGCAGCCACAGTGCCCATCACCTGGGTCTGAGTAGCTGCAGTCTCTGTCTTCGGGGTCTGAGTAGCTGCAGTACCTGTTGCAGGGGGTGATCTCTGGGTGATATTCTTCACTAGTTGCTCTAACCTTACTAAGACCTGAAGCTCTTTCAGGAAGCAGAGCAAAGGAGCAGGCAGGTTTGACCTTCCCAAGAATATTTAAAGTCTTTGGAATTGGCCTGTCAGACAAGGGGAAATGGTGGGAAGCAATCCCCTTCAGAAACTGGCTCCTGGAGGAGAAAAAGACAGACGTGTATTGTTAGTGGTTTCCAGCAGGTGACACCCGAGGTATGGAGATGGCTTCCCGATGTGTTGGCTTCTGAGGAGATACAGCTAAAAGGGTAACTTTTAATCATTTCCAGCAGATGACACCCCAGGGTCAGAGATGTCTGATCAATCGATTGGCTCCCCGAGGAGAAAAGCCAAACAGTGTCATTATTAATGAAATCGAGAAGATCACACCCGAAGAACAAAGATGCTGGAAACAGGGAACACAAACCCCAGATTATTCTCACAATCGTTACTAAACGGTGCAGCTGAGTGAGACACTGGATCAGGATTCCAGAGCTGACAGTCAGTGCAACAAGGAGCCAATAAAGAGCTCCTTCCCACAGCTCTAACAACAAATCTAAACCACAATAAAACAACATTGTGTCCAGTGAGTATTAGACCAATACCATTACAATTGTGTTTTAACACACCAAACAATACTCTGGCAGGAGTGTGGGAGGAGTTGTGAGAAGGCACCCAAGTGGGGATGAGGACTTTTGGACCTGGCTAATTTGTGGTTAGATCCCTCTGCTGCTGGCTCCACCACCAAAGGAACCAGGTCTGAAAGCTCTTGCTGGATCTTTTCTTAGCCTGGCCACCCTTTCATAGCCACAAACACCTTGAGCGTTTATACATTGCTGTCCCATCCCACTCATTTACAAAAGGTAAAAAACTTGGCAACAAAAGCAACAAAGCAAATGACTTGGTAAAGGAAACTTGCACACACCTGACACTTTGTGACAAGACTAAACCTTACAGAGACTTAGCAAACACCAGCAATGTCATCACCTACAGCAAACTGAACAATAACTATCAAAACTTGCAATCATTTGGCAACACTAAAAATTTATCACAACACTAAAAACTAGTGATCACTCGACAATGCTGAAAACTTATATCCCTCATGTGCCAAGGATGTAGTTAAGCTGGGAAAGGAAAATGAAGATTGAAAGAGAAAAGAGAACAAGGAGAGAGACAGAAAAGTTTCCAGAAAACACAAGATTGAAACAGGAAAAACATAAAAAAAGAGACAAGTTACAGCAAAGTTCAGTCCAGCCATTCTGGGACCCTTGGGTGGCAGGCACCCACACTGCCATTATTAATTCACCTTTTCACAGACAAAAGTTCTCAGGTCTCCACCTGACTCTCTTCAATCAGCACATGAAGTGCCAGGTGATGTGATGTTGCATTAGAAGGGGTGGGGGGTGGTAACCATCTTTGTGCACATGCAGCAGCCATTTGGTGACTTTGTGGGCCCCTGGGACTTCCTTACCAGCAAGGGAGTAAGGAAGGGAGTTGGTGGGGTGTCCTTCAAACATCCCACAGCTTCTCTTGTCAGACACCTGGAAGATGTGAGCTCATCTCTAACTATCAGTGAGGCTGCTCCTCCTTTGATTAGCAAGGCTGCTCATCTGTAGAGACAATTGGTCTTTTTCCAAGAGAATATTTGAGACAAAGCACTCCCTTTTCTGTCTCTGACAGATGTCACAATGGGATGAGGGCAGCGGTGGCTGTGTCCCCATGGTGTAACAGTAGCAACAGATCAGAGGTAGCTGTGTCCATGTGATGTCACAGCTGAAGGAGGACAGTGGTGGCTGTGTCCTTGTGACATCACCATGGCAGGAGTGCAGGTGTCACTGTGTCCCTGTGATGTGAGAATGGCAGGAGACATTTTGGTTTTTGTGCACCTGCTCACTGGCAGAACAAGGGAAACTGAAAAGTCCTGGACTAGGGATCAACATGACTTAGCATCTAGATAATGCTGAATGAGTGACTCTGAGCACTCCACCCTATGTAAAACTCTCTGATTAAAGCCAAACAACCAGTGTCTTTTAAGAGACAGACAGATAACACAGATTTGATGGGCTTAGTGCAAACTTGGCTATCCAAAAAGAGAGCGTTTCACTGAAGCTTTGTACCCTGTTTTCCTCCATGAGGAAAGAGTGGACAACACCTCTCAGGATGATGCACTCTGTGCCAAGAGTTAGAGGTGGCATGGACAATCTAGGGGAGGGAGGTTTTGGGGGCCCTTGGCTCTGTGCAAGATACAAAAACAAAAATCCTTTTTAATGCTGTAGGCTCCAGTATGATGGAAGTGTTGAGAATAATTTTTAAAAATGAAGCAACAAAGAAACAGCATGAAAGATGTAAAGTGAAAGAAATATCCTGTGTTAAATTTAAGCTTCAAAAATTGTTGATGTTGTTGTCCTCCTTGCTTTGTTGTCTTCTGTTAATATTTGAGTCTCAGGGGGATTTTGTGTACAGCCTTTGTTTGCAAAGAATTGTGATCATAAAGCTGGGGTGGGATGGAGTTACAGAGACACAGGCACATGGTGCCAGTTTAGGTGCCCTGGGACCCTCTGCCCAGGCTCCAGCTGCAGCTTCCAAGAGTGTCTCATCTCCAGCAGGTCCTCTGTGACAGCTGCCAGTCCCAGGCTTGTGCTGCAGAGACACTGGGGCCTCTGCAGGCAGCACTGGATACTTATGGTCAGACACTGGAGCGCTGCCTGAAAACCTGAGGAGGAATTTTTGCACCTATGAGCATGACCTCATCAGGTGGAAGAACTGAGTACTTTTAATCAAATGTCAGTGCTTTCCCAGGAGATCAAAATGAGGAGTTTTCAGGAGGTGCATGAATAGCAAGAGGAGAACTATTGCCCTTCCACTGCCTTTGCACTGCCAGTGCTCTCTCCATTAGTCTGTGCATTTCATCTCCCTCACCTGGCACCTATTAAAGTTAAAAGCTTGCCTGTCTCTCAGTGATCTGTCTAATTAGGCCTTTGCCAACTCTTTAATTGTGTTTCATTTATAAATTCCTATAAGCTCAAAACATCTCTTGCATGGTTGTGCCTTGTGGAAAGTGAACCTCATTGGTGGCAGCTTGAACTTGGCATAGAGATGAGGAGTGGGTTTTGTTTTAACAATTAATCAGATCAGTTCTGCTTTGTTTGTTCAGAAATAGGAAAGATCCTTCTTTGCCTTTGTGCAGCCAGTTCTTGAGGGAAAGCAGGTGGGAGCTGGTACAAAGGAGCTGTCACTTCCAGCTGCAGACTGCAGGGGAGAAGTCAGATGTGAGGAAAAGGGATGCAAGTCCCAGGTGGCTGATGAGAGACACAATGGGACTGGGGAGGTGAGGAGCAAGGTTGTCCACACTGTGTCAGGCCTCAAGGGACAGCTTTTTCTGCCTGTCCACATCTCCTTAGGAGAGACTCTGGATCAATACCAATCAGAGCATTCTGCTATCATCTCTTCTCTAGACCAAAATATAATAAACTACACCCTTTAAAATAAAAGGTCATTTTTATTAGAAGCTCTTGGAAATCTTTCTCTGTATCTATACTAGGAAACTAATATAAACTAGAGCTTGCTTTGTTTTAATGAGCCCCATGATGCATTTGGAGCTGAGTCCTTGCACCCCAGGTACTGAGAGAAGATTGTACAAACCTTCCCATGAGTCAAAGTCAGAAGAAAAACCTGAAGTATCTTGAAGTATTAATGAGTCCCACTGAGGGCCAGTACTAACAAAGCCTCCCCAGGGACTCGTTAGAGCAGACAATTGGAGGCCATGATTGCAGGTAGGCCAAGGCCCTGTGCAGGCAGCTCAGCTGCTGAGAAAACCCTGGCTTGGCTTGATGAAGCAGAAAGGCCAAGCCCTGAGCCCCAGCCCCTGCAAGGCAGATCCTGTCCCTCACTCATTGCTCGAGGCTCTTCCTGGGGCAGTGGGGTGTGTGATGCTGAGTGAAGGACAATGGTAGGACAGTTCCCAGCCTTACTTGGGGTGTGCAAGGAGGCAATGAGGCCCCAGTGCCTGAGGACAACATGTCTCCTCACAGGCCTTGACAGCAGAAACAATTGGCAGAGCCAAGGGGACAAAGACTTGGGTTCTCTTAGCAATTTCCAGCCTTCACAGCACCCTTTGCCATCTCTACCACGGGTTTTCCCACACTGTCCCACAGTTGCCTCTTTTGCTCTGCAGGCTGTAGACTCCCATCAAAGAGCTCTCCAAGGGAAAGCTTCATTGAATCCCAGAGTAACACAGGTGGGAAGAGACCCCTGAACACTGTTGTCCTGGCTCTGCCTGGGATGGAGTTCACTTTCCCCACCACAGCCCATACACTGCTGTGCTTCCCACTCCTGGCTAAAGCCATGTTGATCCCACACCAATGGTTTGGCTGTTACCCAGCAGTGCTGGCACCGCATCAAGGCTGCCTTTGTCTTGACCCAGGAGGTTTTTCTCCCTTGTCCTGCTGAGGAGGGGGAGTGAGACAATGGATTGGTGGGGACATGATGGCCAATTTTAACCCACCACAGTCATCTTGTCCAACTCTCCTGCTCCAGGCAGTGTTAACTAGGTGAGATTGCTCAAGGGGTCCCTTCCACTTGACATCATGCATGAAGGAGTTGGAAGTACATTTAGTCCCATAATACAGAAAGATACTAAAAAACGTTCCCCAGTGATGGTCAAGGGCTGTTCACCAGGGGATGCTACTAGAAAGTGGCTGCCAGGAGGACTTTGAACCAAGGATAACAGTTAACTTCATTGTTCTGCAAATTCCCACGCACCATATATTCCACTTCTTCAGTCCAGCTGTCAGCAAGCTGTCTTGCTAAGTTAGGGACAGGGTTCTGGTTAAGGTTAAGGTAATCTTTTGGATGCCATTATGGTTATGGTTTTATTTAATGTTAAATTTAGGGTAAGATTTAGTTTTAGGATTAGTGTTATGGTTCGGGTTAAGTTGAGGGGTAGGGTTAGGGTTCATGTGAGGGTTAATGTTAGTTCAGCATCAGGGATAGGGTTATGGTTGGGGTTATGTTTAGGTTTCGGATGCCATTAGGGTTAGGGTTTGGGTATGGTTTAGGGCTAGGATTATTGTTAGAATTTCTGTTTAGTCAGTGTTAGGGCTCGGATTAGGGTTTATGTTCATGTTAGTGTAAGAGTGAAGCTTACAGTCAGAGTTAGGGTTAGGTCACAGTATTATGGTTACTGTTAGCTTTCGATTTAGGGTTGTAATTAGGGGCTAAAATTAGGGTTAGTGTTAGTGTGAAAGCTTAGGGATAGGATTTGTGTTAAGTTTTCTGGTAGGGTTAGTGTTCAGATGAGGGTTTGGTTTAGGGTTTAGAATTAGGTCAATTAGGGTTATGGTTAAGATTAGGGTTACAAGTAGGTTTATCTTTAGGGTTAGGGTTAGAGTGACATTAGAGTAGAGTGGAAAAGAGGCACATGGAAAAGTTTTTGTGTCGTTCCTGCTCAGAGGGAATCCATGACACAGCCCTGAAGATCTGCACGTGGGACAGCACAATGGAATCAAAACACACTGGAGCTAAGGAAAGTGTAACCACAATAAGCCCAGTGTCCCTGAAGTGGGGCTGGGAGAGCACGTGGGCTGTGGTTCCTGGGACCATGGGGTGACTCTGTTGGGCTGTGCTGGTCAAGCTGGGAGACAGACTCAGCTGGTTGTGGTCACTGCCAGCGAAGCATCCCACACAAGCTCTTAGGTGCCCATGGAAGATGCTCAGAGGGACCCTGCCTTGTTCCAGTGCTGGGAGATGTGTTTGGGTGCTGCACTGGTTCCAGTCTATGAAAGGTGACTGAGGGTAAAATGAATCTATGGAAGTCAGCTCTGTCACAGAAGTGCCCATGACCTGTCCTTATCTGCAGGACTATCACACAGCAGGACTGTGACCCAACTGCCAGAGCACTCGGGCCTTCCACCAACACAGGGGCTGAGAAGGAGAGTGTGGAAGGGGAAAGGGAGCAGCTCTGGAAAGACCAAGCACTGGTGCTCCCTGGCAGTGCTGCTGTGCTGGGAGTATTTTTCCCTCCACCTCTGTACACAGGTCCTGCTGTGAAGCTTTACGAAGGCCTCAGTGGAAGGTTCTTAGACAGAAAAGTCACTGCAGGGTCTTTTAATCTGTTTAATAACACAGAGAGCACTGCACCTCATTTACACATTCCCATCTATAAGTAGACATTGAATTGGAAGTGGGTTGAATAATAACATTTATTTTTGAACAATATTATCACAATAAAAACAAGAAACCTCAGACCAAGACCATCAGCACCAAAAACCTGAGAAGGCTGGGCCTGTAATGAGTTACATCATGAACACTTTACAGAAGAAAACAGGTCCTTTATTGCTTCTGAAAAACTTCCAGTCATCATTTTCCTCAGGGCATCCTTGAGCTCCTGGTTCCTCATGCTGTAGATGAGGGGGTTCACTGCTGGAGGTACCACTGAGTACAGAACTGACACCACCAGATCCAGGGATGGGGAGGAGATGGAGGGGGGCTTCAGGTAGGCAAACATGGCAGTGCTGAGAAACAGGGAGACCACGGCCAGGTGAGGGAGGCACGTGGAAAAGGCTTTGTGCTGTCCCTGCTCAGAGGGGATCCTCAGCACAGCCCTGAAGATCTGCACATAGGACACCACAATGAAAAGAAAACACCCAAATACAAAGCAGGAACTAACCATGATAAGTCCAAGTTCCCTGAGGTAGGAGTGTGAGCAGGAGAGCTTGAGGATGTGGGGGATTTCACAGAAGAACTGGTCCAGGACATTGCCCTGGCAGAGGGGTAGTGAAAATGTATTGGCTGTGTGCAGGAGAGCATAGAGGAACCCAGTGCCCCAGGCAGCTGCTGCCATGTGGACACAAGCTCTGCTGCCCAGGAGGGTCCCGTAGTGCAGGGGATTGCAGATGGCAACGTAGCGGTCATAGGCCATGATGGTGAGAAGAAAATACTCTGCTGAAATGAAAAAGAGAAACAGAAAGAGCTGGACAGCACATCCAGGGTACGAGATTTCCCTGGTGTTCCAGAGGGAATTGGCCATGGATTTGGGGACAGTGGTAGAAATGGAGCCCAAGTCAAGGAGGGAGAGGTTGAGGAGGAAGAAGTACATGGGGGTGTGGAGGTGGTGGTCACAGGCTATGGTGGTGATGATGAGACTGTTGCCCAGGAGGGCAGCCAGGTAGATGCCCAGGAAGAGCCAGAAGTGCAGGAGCTGCAGCTCCCGCCTGTCTGCAAATGCCAGGAGGAGGAACTGGGTGATGGAGCTGCTGTTGGTCATTTGCTCTTTTGTCACATGAAGACACTGTTCAAAAAGTAAATGAGAGAGAAAACTTAGGACAGACTCCTCTGAGCAAAGCCACTCCCTTGTTCACAGAGATCCCCCCCAGGTGAAATGCATTTATTTTCTGTGGTTTGTGCTGGCTGAGTGTGCTGTGAGGAGCTGAGGAGTCAGCTTTGCTCTGCTGCAGTGGGCACATGGAGCTGCTTTGTGACAGCTCCACCATTCACAAGGGATGTCAGATGGAACCCACCTGTAATGGAAAAGTTCAGTATCTGCATTCTTGACTCAGAAGAACGTGGGCTGCACAAGAGAGGCTCAGCATGTCCTTATAAGAATATTTTGTGGTTTTCATTTTTCACCATCAGATGTAGTGAGTGCTCTTTCTAGGGGTAAAATTGCTCATTTTTATGACTGAAAATATGAAGAATCTTGAGACAGAACAGGCAACAGGGCTCAGCACTCTGTGGCTTAGTGCAGAGCCAGGAGAGCTGCAGTGTCCATCAGTCTGTTACCCACCTACCCTGCACATTCACTCGTGCTGCCCCGAAGGTGAATTAACAGCAAGGGAACTAATTAAAATTAAAATTTAATAAAAAGAACAAAAGTCTCATATGGGACCAGAGGAGCCCTGTTTCAGAGGGCAGATCGGTGAGATCTTCCCTGTCCTAATCCAGACGTGCAGCTGCGATGGAGACAGCAGGAGAAGACACCTCCCAGAGAGATGCAAAGGGCTCTGAGAGGAGAGTGCCCACCCCCAAGGAAAGGCTCAGCACTCCCTGGCATCCTACAGCAGAGCTCTGCCTTTCTGGAGGCAGCTCACAAGCCCAGCAGGACAGGCAAAGCAGAGAGTCAGGGCTCCTGCAGATGAGATGTTCTCCAGAGAGAGTCAGCTCCTTGCCCAGCAGACAATGCTCAGAAGGCATCTCCAGGGAAGGACCACAAGAGAGGTGCCTGAAGGCAGCCTCCCCCAGTGCTTCTTGGCAGTTTCCCCACACCCCTTGCCCATGGCTCTGCTGCCTACAGCTCTTTCTCTGTGCCCAGGTCTCCTCCCTGCCAGTGCTCCCTGAGCCCATCCCACCCACTCTGTGCTCAGCTCTGCCCTGCAGGCACCTCCCAGCCCCAGGGCACTGCCCAGGGGTAGCTCTGTCTGGGCAGGCTCTGATGGCACCATCAGAATAACCCTGGTGAGCCTGGAAAATCCATAGTGATGCTGTCTGTAAGTGAAGGTGTGTTGGTTTCTGATACTCCAGGGTTTATTCACCTCTAACAGAAACAGATTTAGAGTCTCACTGCCTCCTCTGACAGGTGAATCTTTCTGTCCAATTGCCCACCTGGAAAACATAGAGTAGAAGATTGATAGAAGAGGATCCTTCCCTTTCAGGGAGCCCCTGCCTTGCTGTGCTTCCTGAAAAATCTCCTGGCAATGTGCTGTACTGATCTGCAGCTGTGAGCAGCCCTGACCCACACAGCACCCTCTCAACAGCAGGACCCTGCCCTGCCAGGGCTGGCTCCTTCCAGCCACAGCTTCTCCCTGCAGCACTGGGAGGAGCTCCCTGGGCAGGCTGAGAGCTGACCCTGGCAGGCGGCAGAGTCCCTGCCCCGGCACACAGCCCCTGGAGTGCAGGGACCCTGCTGGGAAGGACAGCCCTGGGCACCCCTGGCTGCACACCCGCTTTCACACCATTCCCAATTGCCTACAAGAGCCCCCCACCCTTACACAGCCCCTAAGCTGTGGGCTGTGCCAGCTTGAGGAGATGCCTCCAGGAACTCCAGCTGCATTGCCCTGCACCCAGAGACTTACCGTGCCAAGGGCTGCAGAGATTTCTCCTGCAGTGAGCTCGCAGTCATCCTCTCAGTCCTGACCACCTTCCAGCTCTCTCTCTGCCTTGCTCATCTCCCTCAGACACCCTGGCAGTGCCCTTCTCCCTGCTGTGCTTTGCAGAGGAGCTGCCCCTGGGCAGAGCTGCAGAGAGACAGCTTGTCATGAGCTCCCTCCAGCCCAGGAGCTCAGCCCAGCTCAGCAGCAGAAGCCCAGTCCAAGTTATTTTAGTGACCCCTCATGTGGGTTTGATTCTGAATTTATGGTCCACAGCCACTGGGGGGAAGTTGAAGAAATCTCTCCAGAAGTCAGTGTCAGGTGCAGACTCCAAAGTTTCTTGCAGTGTTAATGGGTCCCACTGAGGGACACTACTGGGAACACATCTCCAGGGTCCAGTTAGAGCAAAAAACCAATGGGCCCAGGCCCTGAGCCCCAGCCCCTGGGGAGGGAGATCCTGTCCCTCACTCATTCCTCAGGGCTGTTCCTGGGGCAGTGTGGTGTGGAGATGGGCAATGCCAAGGGTAGGACTATGAGATGACACTTCCCAGGCTCCCAAGGATGAACAAGGAGGCCCCAGTGCTGGAAGGAAGAGTTGTCTCCTCATAGGCATCAGTGGCAGAGAAAAAAGCCATAACCAAAGGAATTTCAGATTTTCCACATCTCTCTCTTCTCCACCACAGACTGTCCTATGGTCTTGCATCACCTGTGCCTCTTTCCCTGCAGGCTGGAGTCACCCACCCGGATGCCCACCTTGCTCTCATGTTCATTTACTGATCTCTCTCCATCCCTCTTGTATTTTCCTTGACACACAAAGCCTTGGACTGATCCAGACTCTTTCTGGGTGATGTGTTGCACCACAGCACTGCCCTTGGAGTGAGAGTTCTTCCTCCTCGTGTCCAGCCTGGACCTTCTCACCTGTGCTTCATGGCATTATTTCCTTCTCACCCTGTTTTCCACTACAAAGAAAAGCTCCACCATCTCTGAAACCACCCTTCAAGCACTCTCAGGCTACCCCTGTACTGTCCTCAGTCTCCACACCACTGAGCCCGGGGCCATCAGCCTCTATATTCTTAAGGTCCTGTGCTTCAAACCTGCAAACTGGGAGGATCTTTGGAGATCTCTGGGCACTCCTCAAGATTTTTGCAGGTCAAAATGTCGTGGTCATAGGCCAAGAAAGATGACATGAGACTTTTTACCAAGGCCTGTATTGGTAGGACAAAGGGCAAAGGCCTTAAATGGAAAGGGGGCAGGTTTAGATTGGATATAAGGAGGAAATTATTTATGAGACACTGGAACAGGTTGCCTGGAGATCTTGTGGATGCCCCAACCTTGGAAGTGGTCAAGGCCAGGAGCTATGAGCAACCTCAACTAGTGAAAGGTCTCAAGTGGAGTCACCAATTGGCTTTCCTCAGGGATCGGTATTGGGTCCAGCACTGTTTAATATCTTCATAAGGGGTCTGGGTGATGGGATCAAGTGGACCCTGGTGAAGTTTACTGATGATACCAAACCGAGTGGAGAGGAAGACACTTTGGAAGGTAGAGGCACCCTGTAGGAAGTCCTGGATAGGCTGGAAAACTGATGAACTTCAACAAGGACAAGTGAAAGGTCTGGCACATGGGAAGACATAATCCAGGAGTGCAGCACAGACTGGGCACAGCTCTGTGGAAAGGGGTCTGGGTGTTCTGGTGGGCAACAAGATCAATATGAATGAACAGTGTCCTGCAGCAGCAAAGAAAGCCAACAGGATGCTCGGTTGTATCAACAAGGGCATCACCAGAGGAGATCAGAAGTCATCATCCCACTCTCCTCAGGCCACATCTGGAACACTGTGTTCAGTTTTGGGCCCCACTATCCAAAAAAGATGTGGAGAAGCTGGAGAGGGTCCAAAGAAGGGCCCCAGAGATCATCAAAGGCCTGGGAAGCCTGCCATCTGAGGAAAGGCTGAGAGAACTGGGTTTGTTCAGCCTTGAGACAAGAAGGCTTAGAGGAGACTCCATCACCAAGCTGCAGCTAAAGTTGTTTAGCTTTAATCAGAAAGTTTTACATAGGGTGGAGTGCTCAGAGTCACTCATTCAGCATTATCTAGATGCTAAGTCATGTTGATCCCTAGTCCAGGACTTTTCAGTTTCCCTTGTTCTGACAGTGAGCAGGTGCACAAAAATCAAAATGTCTCCTGCCATTCTCACATCACAGGGACACAGTGACACCTGCACTCCTGCCATTGTGATGTCACAAGGACACAGCCACCACTGTCCTCCTTCAACTGTGACATCACATGGACACAGCTACCTCTGATCTGTTGCTACTGTTACACCATGGGGACACAGCCACCGCTGCCCTCATCCCATTGTGACATCTGCCAGAGACAGAACAGGGAGTGCTTTGTCTCAAATATTCTCTTGGAAAAGACCAATTGTCTCTACAGATGAGCAGCCTTGCTAATCAAAGGAGGAGCAGCCTCACTGATAGTTAGAGATGAGCTCACATCTTCCAGGTGTCTTTCAAGAGAAGCTGTGGGATGTTTGAAGGACACCCTGTTACTGATATGTTAGAATTAATTATTAGATTATAGTTTATGAATAGTTTTGATTTTAATAATATAAGATTATAAGAAATATTTTAAAGAAAATTATGCTTGCACAACAACCGAATGTTACTATGAAATCCCTGTACAGCCCCGTACCAAGGCCGAAGGGATTGGTCAAAATCATTTGGTAGGAACCGTAGCTTAGGTAACAAGTACAAGTTGACCTGTGAACTGATTTATGATACCTATATGGAAAACTAGAAGAATACACGTAGCTGTCAAGGTCTGGATTAATGAGAATGGGGAAACAATGGGAAGAGAAGCCTACTGTAACGGTTTGTAGGTGTTGCCAGGAAAGGGAAGCCTACTGTAATGGTTTACAAATGCCTGCCAAGAAACCGTGTCCTTAAGCAAAAGGTGATTCTGTCAGGGGGAGATTGCGACCACCGATACACGGGTCACCCACCCATCTGACACCCCAGACTCATTTCCAGATGGTTCTAACAGTTATTGCGCAGAATCGGAAATAGGAGGAGAATATGCTAATGATTTCTTGGAAATAACATGTTTATGTATGACTACTTAATGAATACGTATGAGTGAGCTCTATATAAGATGTGTGGTTTTGGGGCATGGTGTGCGTTGATCGTGAGAGGACTCACTCACGCACCCGGCCGTAATGAAGAAGTGTCTGCTCATCCGCATCACAGTGGTGTTGATAAGTTTCTTATTCCGGATTTTCGGTAACAGTTTTGGCGACCCAGATGGGACCTCACTGAAGGAGACCGGAGGAGTCGGGGACCTGATGGGTTCCAGCCGGCACCGAGGATTTCTCGGGGATACCCATCGATCCCCGATCCGTAAGGTTCTTCGTGACATTCCCTGGATTTTTGGTAAGACACTTCTTTCCTTTTGGTAATTGTGTAAGTGGGTTGGAGTCCCACAGTAAGAGTGGGTCAGAGTCCCACAGTAAGAGTGGGTTAGAGTCCCACCCAGTGGGTTAGAGTCCCACAGTAAGAGTGGGTTAGAGTCCCACTGGAAGAGTGGGTTAGAGTCCCACTGCACATCTGCCTGTCAGTCGCGGTGAAAGCTGCGCAGGGTTGGACTAAAGGATCCTTGTGGAAGTGGAAGCCGAGGCGTCTGCCCGTAAGTCATAAGCGAAAGCTATTGCAGGGTTGGACAATGGCGTAGACAAGAGAACCTGTATGCTATCGTGCTCTCTAAGGAAGTGCCTCTAACAAGAAGTTAGAAGTTTTTCATGTGTGTTATATTGTGGAATTGTTTTGGCTGGGTACTGAAGTGCTGAGCTGTAATTAAGAACTGTGTTTATTGTGTTACATGTTTTTACTCAAGGTAACAACTGCAGAACTGTGTGAGTGTGACTGTGAGAGTGAGACGGGCAACTGAGCACGAAGCGAGTGCGGAGTTCGGATCCGCGGCTCTGTGATCCCGCGAGGGGCGCAGCCGGGGAAGAACGAAGAGACAGATTTGAGTGATTGTGAATTGTACTGTGAAGTAATTATATCATGGCATCTAAGTTAACTCATTTGTTTAAAAGTAAAAGTATGAATAATTTGGCTGCAAATGACAAAATCCCCAAAACTTCTCCGTTAGGATGTTTATTAGCACATTGGGGAGATTTACATGATGATTTGAGAAAAAATCAGATGACTGAATATTGTAATCATTGGTGGCCTCTGTATACATTAGAGGATCAGGAAAAATGGCCCATGAATGGGACATTGAATTATAATACTATTCTACAGTTAGTGCTGTTTTGTAGGAGAGAAGGAAAGTGGGATGAAGTACCATATGTAGACTTGTTTTTTTAACTGAGGCAGAGAAAAGATTGGCAAAAAGAATGTAAGTTGATTAGTAGAGATAATTTGGTAATGTCAATAACTTCTGATAATAAGAAAGTAAAGAAGTGTTGCTCAACATGTGAAATTGGGAAGGATTGTTTGAAGAAGAGAATTGTCTCTGAAACAGATGAAGGACCAGAATCAGAGGTATCCCCTCCCAGGAGAGAAAGAAATCAGGGTCGAGAATATAGGGAACAGGTGGAGGAACCAGAAAGTAGTGGAATAGAGGATGTGACTGAGGGACCATCTGAGGTTGTAATTCATGCCCCTATTTCTTGGAGAACCCGGCAGCAGACACACACAACAGCTCCCCTGCGGCAGGGAGTTGGTAACGATGGGCCAGTGCATGTGAAGGTGCCTTTTTCAGTTACTGATTTGATGGCTTGGAAACAGGCAGCAGGAGTTTATAGGGAAGATCCTGAAAGAGTAGGGAGAGTGGTGGATGCTATAATTAGAACACAGAACCCGGACTGGAGTGATTTACAGGTGGTCTTGGACAATTTGCTGGATGATACAGAGAAGCAGATGGTGTTAAAAGCTGGCAAAGCACAGGCAGAAGCGGCAGTATTGAATGGGACAACACGTGGAATATTAGAACAGAATTTTCCATCTGGGGATCCGCAGTGGGATCCAAATAATGTGGAGCACAGAGAGAGACTGAGTCAGTATCAGAAGTGGATTTTATACAGAGTTAAACATGCTATGCCTAAATCTTTGAATTGGTCTAAATTATATGAAGTGAGACAGGATAAAAATGAATCTCCCTCAGCGTTTCTGGAGAGATCAAAGGAGGCTGCCAGGAAATTTACTGATATAAAAGTGGAGACGGAGGCAGCTCAAATACAATTGGCTTTGATTTTTATGGGACAGTCAGCACCAGATATAAGAAAGAAACTCCAGAAACTTGAGGGAGAGGATTCAAGGAATTTGAATAAGATGCTGGAGGCTGCATGGAAAGTATATAATAATAGAGAAAATGAGGAGAGAAAAACCAGGGAAAACAGATTACTGGCAGCAATGACAGGGACAGTAAACAGAGGGGGAGGTAGAGGAAGAGGACGAGGATTCAGTGGAAGAGGAGGATTTATGAATGGTGGTAATCGGAGTTTTAACACCCCTTTAGGAATAAATCAATGTGCTTTGTGTAGAGAGGAAGGACATTGGAAAAGAGACTGTCCTAAAATTGGGAATGTTCAACAAGAAATGGCCAGAGTCATGATGTTAGATAACTGAAGAGGACCAGAGGGGAACCCAGCTGAGCCTCTGGTTGTAATTAAGCTGGGAGAAAAAGAAGTTGAATTTTTAGTGGATACTGGAGCAACATTTTCAGTATTAAATACCTGTAAAGGAAAAATTGGAACAAAACCAGCAAATATAGTAGGGGCAACCGGGAAAGAAGAAAACAGGTCATTCCTGAAACCCCTGGATTTAAAATCTGGGGATAAGATAATTTCGCATGAATTTTTGTATGTACCAGAATGTCCGGTACCCTTGTGAGGAAGGGATTTGTTATCTAAATTAAATGCACAAATTATTTTTGAGCAAGGGGAGCTTTTCTTAAAAATACCTGAATCCAAAACAGGAGTAATCTTAATGATACAAGAAAAGGTGGAGGAGCAGGAAATTCCACCAGAGGTAGATTCTGCAGTGATTCCCACAGTATGGGAAACAGACATCCCTGGTAAATCAAAACTGGCAGAGCCTGTCAAAGTAGATTTAAAAGAAGGTGTAAGGACAGTAAAATTAAAACAATATCCAATCAAGCCAGAAGTCAGACAGGAGCTGAAGAAACTGATTGACAAATTTTTGAAGTACAGAATTTTAGAGGAATGTGAATCGGAGTATAATACTCCTGTTTTACCAATCAGAAAACCCTCGGGTGAATATAGGTTAGTGCAAGACTTAAGGGCAACTAATCAAATAGTTAAAGACATTTACCCAGTAGCTGCAAATCCTTATACGTTGTTAACAGCGTTAAATGAGACTGATCAGTGGTTTACAGTGCTTGATTTGAAAGATGCTTTCTTTTGCAGACCTTTGGAAAAGGAGAGCAGAAAACTGTTTGCTTTTGAATGGGAAAATCCACAAACCGGGCGAAAGATGCAACTCACATGGACAAGATTACCCCAAGGATTCAAAAATAGCCCAACAATATTTGGAAATCAACTGGCAAGAGAGCTTGAAATGTGGAAGCAAGATAAGCCAAGGCCTGGACATTTGCTTTTGCAATATGTAGATGACATAGTGGTTGCTACAGAAGAAAGGTTTGCTTGTATACAAGTGACTATTGACCTCTTGAATTTTCTGGGACTAAATGGGTACAAGGTATCCAGGAAAAAGGCTCAAATAGCATGCAAGACTGTGATATATCTGGGCTTTGAAATTTCTAAAGGGCAGCGACAATTGGGAAAAGGTGAAAAGAAACTATTTGCAGTATACCTGAGCTGAAAAATATTCATGAACTCAGAGCGTTCCTGGGAATGGCTGAGTGGTGTCGCCTGTGGATTATGAATTATGGACTGATAGCTAAGCCTTTGTATGAGGCCCAAAAGAACTCTCCCTTTGTATGGGGCCCGCAACAGCGAAAGGCTTTCACTGAGTTAAAACGTGCTTTAATGTCTGCACCTGCCCTAGGGCTTCCAGGTCTAACCAAGGATTTCCAGTTGTTTGTGCACGAGAGACAACGCCTTGCATTAGGTGTGCTGACCCAGAGGATGGGAAGCTGGAAACGACCAGTCGGACACTGCTCCAAACAACGGGACACAGTGAGTAAAGGGTGGCCAAACTGCCTTCGGGCAGTGGCAGCAACAGCACTGCTCATACAGGAGGCTGGAAATTGACTTTGGGAAGGACAGTAACAGTCTATGTCCCACACATGGTGATAACTGTTTTAGAGCAGGAGGGGGGACATTGGCTATCCCCGAGCCGAATGATAAAGTACCAGGTAGTACTGACTGAACAGGATGATGTCATTCTAAAAACAACTCACCTGGCAAATCCTGCAGTGTTTTTAAGTTCTACACAGGAAGAAGGACAACTGGAACATGATTGCTTGGCCACTATCGAGTACACTTATTCCAGTCATGAAGATTTGAAGAATGCACCACTGGAGCAACCAGGCTGGGAACTGTACACAGATGGCAGCAGCTTCATGGAGCAAGGAGCCCGATACGCTGGGTATGCAGTAACAACAGACACCACAGCTATAGCAGCCAGAGCACTGGCAAGCACCATATCAGCCCAGAAAGCAGAACTCACTGCTTTGATTCGAGCCCTAGAACTAAGTGAAAAGAAGAAAGTAAATATCTGGACAGACTCTAAATATGCCTTTGGGGTAGTGCATGTCCATGGGGCCCTGTGGAAAGAAAGAGGATTATTGTCCTCTCAAGGATCAAACATTAAGCATCAAAATGAAATTTTACAATTATTGCAAGCAGTTCAGAAACCAGAACAAGTAGCAATCATGCACTGTAAAGCACAGCAAATTGGAAACACAAAAGAAATTGCTGGGAATAATCTGGCTGATAAAACAGTCAGGAAGGTAGCAAAAGAGCAAGCACTACAAATGGCATTAATTCCTTCCAAAACAGTAACCCTTCCTAGGGAAAAACCAAAATATTCAGAGGAAGATGATAAGTTAGCCCAGTTATTAAATGCTAAGAAAAACCTAGCTGGATGGTGGGTAACCCCTAATGGACAAGTAGTGATTCCACCCATTCTGATGAGAGAAATAATTCAAACAAGACATCAGGAATGCCATTGGGGTGTAGAAGCCCTAGTAACTTCTTTACAGAAACAGGTAGTGTCAGTTAAAATGCTAGGATTGGCTAAAATGATAGCTGCAAAATGTGAGGTATGTTTGAAAAATAATCCACTAATCAAGAAAAGGGCCCAAATGGGTAAGGTAAAATCTGGTACAGAACCTGGAGATGATTGGCAGGTAGATTTCTCGGAGTTACCCAGACAAAATGGGTACCGATACATTCTGGTGGGGGTTGACACTTTTACAGGACGGCCAGAAGCCCTTCCCTGTCACACCACACCAGCAAAAGAAGTAGTAAAGTGGTTCCTACAAGAAATAATTCCAAGATTTGGGGTCCCTATTGGAATTTCTTCTGACAGAGGTCCACACTTTGTCGCTGAAGTAGTCCAAAGTGTTAGTAAAACATTGGGTATTGCCTGGGATTTACATGCATCCTGGAGGCCACAATCCAGTGGAAAAGTAGAAAGAATGAATCAGACTTTAAAAAGACAAATAAGTAAAATTTGTCAGGAAACTGATTTAAAATGGCCTCAAGCACTTCCATTGGCATTACTACGAATTAAGAGTTCAGCCAAAGAGTGGAACCTCAATCAGTCCTTATGAATTACTGTATGGAAAACCTTATGAGTCCCCAGAACCAAATCCAGCTATGCATGTAAAAGGAAAACAAGATGTATATAACTATTTGCTTTCTCTAGGGAAACTTTGGCTGCAATTCGGAGTGCAGTAATTTGGGACAGACCTTTATCTCTGGACAATCCGGTCCATGATTTCCAACCAGGAGACTCTGTCTATGTGAAGACGTGGACTTCTGAACCTCTGCAGGAGCGCTGGAAAGGACCTTTCCAGATACTGTTAACCACCTTCACAGCTATCAGGATTGCAGAATCAGAAGCTTGGATACATTATACTCGGGTGAAGAAAGCACCTACTTCATGGAAGATTGTTAGCTGTGACCCAGAGACTTTAAAACTGACTCTGAAACATCGTTAGCCGTGACCCTGAGACTTTGAGACGGACTCTGAAACATGTCTATCTTCTCATATCAGCTTTCTATTGTTCTTTGGATCTTATGCTGGAAGGTAGTACTGGTGAATCCATGGGCTGACTTGGTAAGTAGGAACAAAAGACAAATAGGAACAGAACAAGTGATTGAAATTCCCAAAAAAACGCATGAGGAAAATTTGATATTAGGATTAATTAAAGGATTTGCTAATTTGCAGAATGTTACACAAATTACTGCTTGTTTACCAATACCAAGGACAGTAGGTGAATCTATTCCATGGGGAATCTTAACTATGAGTCTGACCAACCTGGAACATAGGAATGACACCGCTCATTGTGAACAGAGGCCAGTGACTCAATGGCAAGAACAGGTGAAATATATCAGGAAACAATGGAAGTCCCCTGGAAATAGGGCTGAGTGTGCAAAACTATTGAATTCACATTTCATAGAAATTAGTAGTGGCCAGCCAGGACTAGTCTCAGAAAATGGTTATCCAGGATATGGTTATGATGGTGTTCTTATGATGAACTAATAAGGCGGAATGTGAGCCGAGTGGTAATGGAATTAAAATGTAACAAAGAAATTCAGACTTCACAAAGGGAGCAACCTACTTGGGGATCAATTTGGTCCATGACTGTATTTTCCAAGTTTCAATACATGGCAAAAACCTCTTGGTGTTTTAAGTGGGAAGGGTCACTTCATTCAGTTTGGCCAACAGCAGCAGAAAGGGGAACTTCGTCACGAGAAGAGGAGAAATCAGTGTCCTGGTGGAAGTGTGAAAAGGTTTTTGACTGCAATACAGTAAGTAAAGCAATTCAGGAAATTCCCCCTTTAGCAGCTGCAGTTAGATATGGGTGTTACTGCCGAGGACTCAGGAATGATTTACAATTGACTGAGGATTATATGACCGCAAGAGGAACATTTTTAAGTTGCAGAAAATATACAATCCAGAGTCTGGGACATCTAATTTGGGCATTAAGTGATGGAACCTGGACGACTCACTTACCAGTAGATGGTAAAGTGAAACAAATTCCTTTAGGCATGCCAACATTATGCCTGATTTGGAAAAGATCACCCTTCAAGGGACCTGTGGAGAATTTGCATTTAAAACAGACTAAAAGATCTGAGATGGATGATGATATCTGGAATGAACCCTCGGCAGGAGTAAAAATTAGTTGGGCTCTAGAATCTCTTTTGAATCCCATTGCCTCTTATAGAAACAGAGAGTGGCTGCATCATTGAACAGGTCAGGTTGAGAAGTCAGCAAACGTTACGAGGGAAGGGTTTAGGAACCTGAACATACAATTGCAGGCAACATCTAGAATGACCCTGCAAAACAGAATGGCCTTAGATCTACTTAAAGAGCACGGAGTGTGTGGGTACCTAAAGGACAGGGTAGACCACTGGTGCATACACATTCCAAACGTTACCCAGGATGTAAAGCACGATCTGGATTTGTTAGGAACAATTGAGAAAGAAACAGAATCAATTCGAGAAGACATGTCAGAGGGTTGGATAGGAAAAATTTTCAAAGGATTGGGATGGAATTGAAGCTCTTGGATACAATATTTGATTAAAACTCTGTTTCTGTTGCTAATTGTCTTTTTGATGATCATGCTGGTATACACCTGTTTGAAAAAGCAGTTTACTAATGGAATTGCAGTTAATCACATGATCATGAGAGAGTTCCCACTATTGCACCAGACTACGATTCACCATCAGAGTATGCTGAAACAAATCTTGGCTTCGAAAAAGTTAATGAGTAAATGCCATGCAGTAGAGGTGAAAGTATTGAAATAATTTTCAACACTTTAAAAAGGGGGAAATGTTACTGATATGTTAGAATTAATTATTAGTTTATAGTTTATGAATAGTTTGGATTTTAATAATATAAGATTATAAGAGATATTTTAATGAAAAGTATGCTTGCACAACAACCGAATGCTACTATGAAATCCCTGTACAGCCCCGTACGAAGGCCGAAGGGTTTGGTCAAAATCATTTGGTAGGAACCGTAACTTAGGTAACAAGTACAAGTTGACCTGTGAACTGATTTATGATACCTATATGGAAAACTAGAAGAATACGTGTAGCTGTCAAGATCTGGATTAATGAGATGGGGTACTAAAGTCATTAAACAGTGTTGGCCCAAGGGCTGGTCATTGAGGGATGCAGTGAGTACCTGGCTGCATGGAGGAGTTTGTAGCAGTGAAGACATTTGGGCTTGAGTGTCCAGCCAACTTCCCACCCAGCATCCACCTCTTCAGCCCAGATGGCACCAATCTGGTCATAAGGACACCATGGGAGACCATGTCAAATGTCACACACAGAAATGTCAAGTTTCTGTCAGGATTTCACATCTGAGATGGCCTCATGGACTCCTTATGCACCAGGGATGTTCAGGGACAGAGTCCTTCCCAACCCTCAGGGGTCCATACTGGGACCAGTGCTGTTTAACATCTTCATCAATGACATAGACAGCGGAATCAAGTGCACTCTCAGCAAGTTTGCAGATGACACCAAGCTGAGTGGTGCAGTTGATGTGCCTGAGGGACAAGATGCCATCCAGAGGCACCTGGAAAAACTTGAGAATTGGGCCCATACGAACCTCATGAGGTTCAACAAGTCTAAGTGCAAGGTCCTGCACCAGGGTCAGGGCAACCCACGGTGTCAGTACAAGCTGGGGGATGAGGGATTTGGCACAACCCTGTGGAGAAGGACTTGGGGGTACTGGTGGATGAAAACCTGGACATGAGGCAACAACGTGCACTTGCAGCACAGAAGACCAACTGTGTGATTGAGTTGGGGTTGTTGAGCTTGGAGAGGAGAAGGCTCTGGGGAGACCTTTCTGCAGCTTTTCAATACTTCAAGTGGGGCTGTAAGAATGGTGGGGGCAAACTTTTTTAAAAAGGTCTGTAGGGATAGGACAAGGGGTAATGGTTTTAACATTATCTGTACCATATTTGATAATGTTGCCCACATGCCAGTATGGAGTTGACCTGATTTGCTGGGAGCATGCACTACTCACTGACATGGCATTCCTCATCATGCCCAGGTCCTTCTCCTCAGAGTCATTTCTGAGCTGTTCAGGTCCCAGCCTGCCCTCATGTTTAGTGTTATTATACCACCAAAAAAAGTGTTTGCAACTTCTTGTAAACTTTCATGAGCCATCTATTGCCAAATCCCAGAGTTTCTCAAGGACCACCCCTTGCAGTGAAGCTCTGTTTTGACATCTTGTAATGTGTTTGTACAGATGACCCGCCAGATCTGTGGTGCCTCTGTCAAGATAACAGCATGAGGAATGGCAGGGCACTACAGATAAGAGAAGGAGGTGCTAGGTCCATGGAATTGCTGAACAGGGTAGGAATTCCCATGGTGACAAGCTCAGAAACACCAAATGAAGGTACAAAGGAACCCAAACAAGCGCCAGGGAGGAAAGGGTAAACAGAGATGGGTTGTTTGCATGGAAGTGTACAAGGGTAGTCAAGGGGAGCAAATTGTGAGCAGGAAAACAGGGGAAAAGGATAGAAAAGGTAAAGCAATGAAATGATCAGGGCTGTCTGAGGGTACCTGCCAAGCAGCCCTGCATCTGAGCAACAATGCTTGGTGTGGCTCAAGAAAGTTACCCATCATCTGACCAAACTTCAATGGTCACTGGGGAATTTAATGCTGTCCCACCCATCATGAAGGGAAGATCTGTTGTGGATTGAAGTGCAGAATCATTCATGCTGGAAGGGATCTCAGAAGATCTCTAGGCCAACCTCCTGCTCTCAGCAGGGACAGTAATGAGGTCAGAGAAGGCTGCTCAGAGGACTCTCTTGATGAGGAGAAAGTTTTTCCTCCATTGTTTCAGCTGATGACCATTTGCCTCATCCTCCCATCATGCACAACAGAAAGAGCCTGGCTCCATTTTCTTGCTGATATCCAAGAAGCTGTGGGAAGGCTGTCTTAGGTCTCCCCAAAGCCTTCTCTTCTCCTGGCTTTGCACTTTTGCAGCACAAGTGGACAATGGCACCTGGGGCTGCATTAGGAAGAGCACTCCCAGAGGGTTGGGGGAGGTGATTCTTCCTCTCTCCTGAGCCCAAATACAGTTTGTCTTGCTGACTTCCCCAAGGGTTCTCTGCTATACCACCTCACTTGCACTGCAGCCAAAGCTGTCCTCCACATCTTCCACCAGTCCTGCCTTCTCTTCTGATGGAAAACATCCCCAGGAGAACCTCTCCCCATGTCAGCTCAGAGATCACCTTCCACCTTCCCTCATAATAAGCCTTCTAGCAGACATCTATGGTCTTGAAAATTCCCAGTGATTACCAGGGCCTAAAACTGTGTCTCTGCTTCCAGCTGCCTAGAGGACAACTCATCCCCTTCCCACCCTTCCTCAGGCAGTTCAGTGATCTTGACCAGAAGACCATTGTACCTCCAGGAGGTGGTGATCCAAGTAAGAGAGAACCTGAGTAGACCCAGGCCGGTGCTGTGCTCTCCATGCAGCTTGGCCTTCAGGCTGTGTTGTGCTGAGCATGTTCCTGGGGTTCAGGATGAACTTGATTGCAATGAGAAACCTGCAGGAAGCTCCCACCTGGTATCCATGATTAGGCCAACTCTGTGTCCTTATCTGTATCTAAAGGTGCCACAACAGATTCACATGTGAACAGCCTCTTTTGGGGGCAGGAGAAATGATGACTTGAATTTCTCCACTTGCAAAAGAACACTGAAAGGGATTGTCCTGATTCTTGGATGTGCCAGAGCTGGGTTTCTTCTGAGTAGCTAGAACAGCACTGTGTTCTGGTATCAGCACGGGATTTGTTATGAGAAGAACATTGACAACATACCAGTGTTTTCATTTGTCACTGGGAGTTGAAGGACTTTGTGTTTTGCTGGACTACAAGTGCAAGATCTTGGAGGGGGTTGGGCGGGGATTAATATTTAATTTAATGATCTAGGTTGGCATTTGGACATGCCAATGGGATATTCCATATCATACAATGTCATGTTCAGTATCTTAATAAGTGACTCTCCCTTTCTTGTTCTCTGTGTCTTTTGCTCGTGCTCTTGCTCTTCCTGGATTGTGGTTTCAGTTTTGGGATTGTTGCTCCTCTGAGATCGTTATCCGAGAACAGACCAGGCTTGGTCAGTGGGCAGTGAGCAATTGTACTGTGTATCACTCATTTGCATATTTTATTCCTATTATTATTATTGTTATTATTTTAATATCATTATTATTTTAAGTTTTATCTTATTTCAGTGTTTAATTTGTTCTTCTCTCAAGCTATGGGACTCCTTACCCTTGCCCCCCTGATTCTCTCCCCTATCGCTTGAGGAGTAGGGAGTGAGCAAGCAGCTGTGTGTGGCTGCTAGCCAAGTGCTAGTCAAGTGAAACCACCACAGTCTTTGTTAGCGCTCAAGGTGGGACATGAAGGGGTGAGATAACGACAGTTTCAGAGTGTTTTAACAAATTGTTCTTGTGTTGGATTCATAGAGGCTGGGGACAATGTTGCTACATTTCATTCCAGAGTTGTTACTAGAACTGTGGGATACGAGTCCTTACTTGTTTCTCATTGCAATGCCTCTTAGCTATGGAAACATGGTTAATGGTCTTGTCCAGCTGTGCTGTTTGGTGATGACTGTGAGAATAACTCGGCGTTTGTACGTAGCATTTCCACTGTCTCCGCGTTTCAGGGGCTCTCTTTGAGATTGTGGTGTGAGTTTCACAGTTTACCCGGTCTCCCCATGGAGAAACCCACCGAGCAAACCTCGTGCTTCGGGTGCCACCTGTTGGAGGCTGTTACAGATCGCACCTTCACAGCGGGTTTGATCAGACCTTTCAGTACCTTGATTGTCACCTGCTGGAGATCAGTAATAATTGCACTTAACACCTTCTCTCTGCGGGAAACCAATTTCAGAAAGGGCCAGCTTCTGACAATTTCTCTTTTCCTGCCAGGCCAAGCATTAAGAGTGTGAGAGTTTTAAGCACTATTGGGGTACTCTAACTGATTTTGTTTCTATTGCTGGTCCTCCTGAGTGCATTTCAGGTTTTGTTTAAAAAGAAAAAGAACTATTTATGCATACCATCCCTGGAATAATCCCTGCAACAGACACTATGGCTACTGAAACCCCTGCAACCAGCAATGTAGCTACTGAAACCCGTGCAACAGGTACTGTGGCTACTCTGAGACCCATAGCATGAACTGTGGTTGTTCAGACTCTGAAAACAGGTGTTCCAGCTACCTGGACCCCAGTAACAAGGACTGCAACTATTCATATTCACAAGAAGTAACTGACCACAATGGGCCTGAGACACAGGAATATTGCACAAACCCATTGATCAAGGATTAATATGATACCCAGCATTAGAAGGGCCCTGCCTCCAGTCAGGCAGAGGAGAGGGATAACCAAGTTTACTGAACTGTGGGGATTTGGTGGCCTGACACATCTGACCCCCAGCAGCACAGAGCTTTAGCGGACACTGGTGCCCAAGGCACCCTGATGCCATTGAACTTTAAAGGAGCAGAACCCATCTGTATTTCTGGAGTCACAGGGGGGTCCCAGCAGCTGACTGTGTTGGAGACTGAAATGAGCCTGACTGGGAATGACTGGCAAAAACACCCCATTGTGACTGGCCCGGGTGTTCTGTGCATTCTAGGCATAGATTTCCTCAGGAGAGGGTATTTCAGGGACCCAAAAGGGTACCAGTGGGCTTTTGGCATAGCTGCCATAGAGACTGAGAAAATCAAACAGCTGTCTGCTCTGCCTGGCCTCTCAGAGGACCCTTCTGCTGTGGGGTTGCTGAGGGTTGAAGAGCAGCAGGTTCCCATCACTACCACAACAGTGCACTGGCAACAATATCGCACCAACCAAGACTCTTTGGTTCCCATTCATAAGCTGATTTGCCAGCTGGAGAGCCAAGGAGTGATCAGCAGGACTCACTCTCCCTGTAACAGCCCCATATGGCCAGTGCTGAAGTCAAATGGGGAGTGGAGACTGACAGTGGACTATGGTGGCCTGAATGAAGTCACACCACCATTGAATGCTGCCGTGCCAGACATGTTAGAGCTCCAATATGAGCTGGAGTCCAAGGCAGCCAAGTGCTACGCCACCATAGACATTGCCAATGTGTTCTTCTCCATTCCTTTGGCAACAGAGTGCAGGCCACAGTTTGCTGTCACCTGGAAGGGTGTCCAGTATCCAGTACACCTGGAATCGACTGCCCCAGGGGTGGAAACACAACTCCACCATCTGCCATGGACTGATCCAGACTGTCTTGGAGCAGGGTGGAGCTCCAGAACACCTGCAGTACATTGATGACATCATTGTATGGGGCATGTGATCATGAACTGGCCAGAAGGCAAAGATTTTGGAATGTCACCAGAGAAGGAGGTGACACCTGCTGAAGAGGCTCCACCGTATAATGAATCACCAGATGGTGAGAAACGATCTGTCCTGTTCACTGATGGGTCCCCTCATACACATTGAAAGTGGAAAGCTGCTGTGTGGAGTCTGACCCGGGGAGTTGCTGAGGCTGCTGAAGGAAAAGGTGAATCGAGCCAGTTTGCAGAGGTAAAAGCCTTCCAGCTGGCCTTAGACATTGCTGAGTGAGAGAAATGGCCAATCCTCTACCTCTATATGGACTCATGGATGGTGGCAAATGCCCTGTGGGGGTGGTTACAGCAATGGAATAAAAGCAACTGGCAGTGCAGAGGCAAACCCATCTGGGCTGCTGAATAATAGCAAGGCATTGATCCTCGCCTAGAGAGATTGGTTGTAAAGACATGTCATGTAGATACTCATGTGCCCAAAAGTTGAGGCACTGAAGATCATCAAAATAACCATCAGGTGGATCAGGCTGCCAAGATCAAAGTGTCTCAAGTAGACCTGGACTGGCAACATAAGGGTGAAAAAGTTTTTGCCCACTGGGCCCATGATGCCTCAGACCATCAAGGAAGAGATGCAACATACAGATGGGCTCATGACTGAGGGGTGGACTTAGCCATGGACATCATTGCTCAAGTCACTCATGACTGTGAAACATGTGCTGCCATTAAGCAAGCCAAGAGGTTAAAACCTCTGTGGTATGGAGGACGATGACTGCCAGTTGCCAGTCCAAGTCTGCTTGAGACACTTTGATCTTGGCAGCCCGGTCCACCTGTTGGATGTTTTGTTGTTCTTCAGTGCCTCAACTTTTGGGCACTACATGAACTGCTGCCTTGGTTTATAGCTGAAACAGAGCTGGGTTTCTTTTCAGTAGTTAGAATTGTGCTGCGTTTTGCTTTTCAGCCTGGGACCTGTTATGAGAGAGACACTGAGAACAGCCCAGTGTTTGTGTTTTTGTCACTGGAAGTGAAGGACTTTGGGTTCTGTTAGTCTACAAGCACCAGACTTAAGGGGATGAGGAATATTCCAATTAATAAGCTACACTGGCATTCAGACATGTGAATGGCATATTTCCTTAGTGGAATTACAGGAGAACCGGTGACCCATGACTGCCTGGAGACCATTGAAGCAGTCTGCTCCAGTCAGCCAGACCTGAAGGAACAACCCCTGGAGGATGCTGAGGACACGGGGCACACAGATGGCAGCAGTTTGGTCAAGAGTGGTCAGCACAGAGCAGGGTACGCGGCGACTACCACAGACAAGGTAATAGAGTCTGGGGCCCTCGCCTCAAACACTGCGGCACAAAAGGGGAAATAAGAGCTTTAACTCAGGTGTTAGAGCTTGCTGAAGGCAGAAAAATTAACATTTGGACAGACTCTAAGTATGTCTTTGGAGTGGTTCACGCACATGGAGTGGTTTGGAGAGAAAGAGGACTTTAATCCAGCCAAGGCAAGCACATAAAACACGCAAAGGAAATGCTTAAACTACTGGAAGCAGTGCAGCTGCCAGAGAAGGCAGCAATTCTGCACGGCAAAGCTCACCAAAAGGGAACTATTGTGCAAGAAATGGGTAATTCCTTGGCAGGCTGAGAAGCAAAAAGGGTGGCCAAAAAGGTACGGCAGAGATACAGTCTTTGGTTCCAGACGGTAAAATACAAACTAATCAGACACCTAAATATACAGAGGAGGATTTAAAATTAATTAGAATGGGAAAGAGGGAGAAAATGGATGGGTCACCACACCACAAGGGAAACAGTAGTGCCTGGCACATTACTCTGGGCCAGAACAATGGCGCAGCATAGAAAGACTCACTGAAGAGTTGATGCCCTCTACAAGCACCTGAGCCAATGCATTGTTGCTCATAATTTGTACACGACCATCACAATGGTGACACAACAATGCCATTGTGATGTCATGGGGTCACAGCCCAAGCTGAGTGGTACAGTTGATGTGCCTGAGGGACAGGAGGCCATCGAGAGGGACCTGGACAAACTTGAGAAGTGTGCCCATATGAACGTCATAATGATCAACAACACTAAGTGCAAGGTCCTGCACCTGGGTCAGAGCAACCCACGGTGTCAATACAAGCTGGGGGATGAAAGATTTGGCAGAACCCTGTGGAGAAGGACTTGGGGGTATTGGTGGATGAAAACCTGGACATGAGGGAGCAATGTGCTCTAGCAGCACCTGACAGAGTTGGGGTTGTCGAGCCTAGAAAGGAAAAGGATCTGGGTAGATCTTTCTGCAGCTTTTCAATACTTTAAGTCGGACAGTAACAATGGTGGGGGCAAACATTTTATAAGGTCTGTAGGGATAGGACAAGGGGTAATGGTTTTAAGTTGAATGAGGGGAGAATTAGACTAGATCTAAGGAGGAAATTCCTTATAGTGCAGGTGGTGAAACTCTGGCACAGGTTGGCCAGAGAGATGGTAGAAGCCTCATCCCTGGAAACATTCACGGTCAGATTGGATGGGGCTCTGAGCAACTTGATCTGGTTGAAGGTGTCCCTGCCCACTTCATGGGAGTTGGACTAGATGACCTTGAAAGGTCCCTTCCAACTCAAGCCATTATATGAGTCTATGATTCTGTGATTTTGCACAAAGAGGCAAGAGACACAGTTTCTCTCTGGCCTCCTGTTCCTATTCCTGGAGGCTGGGAGGAACCTCAGCCCTGTGGTGTTTCACCCTGCTCTACACCTGTCTGTAGTGCCCCACACCATGAGGAATGGACACAGGGACCTTGGTTCAAGGAAGCACATCCCAGTGCTGCATTCAAGTAGTTTCCCACTGGACGTGACTGCCAATGTGAAGTGACCTCGAGGCACTGTCTCTCCCACAGGCCTTCATGGTGTCTGTAGGAATAGCTAATGGCATTTGTGCTCTCTGGGGTCCATCTCACCCCATGTACATGATGTGCATGCTCACATCTCATCTGCCTAATGCAAACATGGACTTGTGACCTACTCATGTGATGTCCTTCCATGGAGGGACAAAGAACCTCTTGGAGGTGGGGTGAGAGGCCAGTGCTGGGAATGGTGGTTGTGAGGAGCTGCTCCATGCTGATTGTTCTAGGGCAGCTTCCCCAGGGTGTCCAGTGAACACGGGCACAGAGCAGACCCTGCTCTGCTTCAGGTCAATCACAGGCAGCCTGGCTGAGCAAGGACACTGCTGCATCCCCACACCCTGCACACTCACATTGTTTAGCTCTGTGCTGGTGTTTTCAGCTGCAGGTCACTTTGGTGGGAATATTCTTGGGAGAAATTTTGGAAGAAGATGGAAGCCTTCAGGCACTGCCCTGAGGACATCACCTTTCTTTCTGGAAATGCTGTGATGGAGGCCAGCTCTATCACAGAGGTGCCCATTGCCTGTCCCTGCCTGTGGTTACAGGACTACCAGGCAGCAAGACTGTGACCAAGCTGGCAGAGCACTTAGACCTTCACCAACAAAAGGGCTCAGAGAGAGTGTGGAAGTGAAAGAGAACAGCTGTGATGATCAAGTGCTGGTGCTTACTGGCAGTGCTGTGATGCTGAGACTTTTTTTCCCTTTCACCTGTGAACAAAGGAACACAGGTTGCTGTAGCTCTAAAAAAGCCTTGGAGGAAGGATCTCAGGAGGAAAAAAAAATAAAAACAAACAAAAAAACAAACCTGGAAATCCCTTTATTTGGATGAAATATACAGACAGCGGGGGTCCTCATTTACACAGCCACTCAGTCAGAAAAGAAAAGCAGAGAGTGAATTAGAAAGGGGATGCCAGCATGACCACAAGTATAAGACATCATCAAAAGCAGATAAAAACAATTCAAAAGACAGGCTGGGCCTGCCCTGAGTTACATGGTAACTGCTTTGCAGAGGAAGACAGGAAGTTTATTGCTTCAGAATAGCACCCAGTTATCAGGTTCCAGAGGGCATCCTTGAGCTCCTGGTTCCTCATGCTGTAGATGAGGGGGTTCACTGCTGGAGGCACCACCGAGTACAGAACTGACACCACCATATCCAGGGATGAGGAGGAGATGGAGGGGGGCTTCAGATAGGCAAACATGGCAGTGCTGACAAACAGGGAGACCACGGCCAGGTGAGGGAGGCACGTGGAAAAGGCTTTGTGCCGTCCCTGCTCAGAGGGGATCCTCAGCACAGCCCTGAAGATCTGCACATAGGACACCACAATAAAAACAAAACAAGAAAAGAATAAACAGGCACTAACCACAAGAAGCCCAAGTTCCCTGAGGTAGGAGTGTGAGCAGGAGAGCTTGAGGATGTGGGGGATTTCACAGAAGAACTGGTCCAGGACATTGCCCTGGCAGAGGGGTAGTGAAAATGTATTGGCTGTGTGCAGGAGAGCATAGAGAAACCCAGTGCCCCAGGCAGCTGCTGCCATGTGGACACAAGCTCTGCTGCCCAGGAGGGTCCCGTAGTGCAGGGGTTTGCAGATGGCAACGTAGCGGTCATAGGCCATGACAGTGAGAAGACAATACTCTGCCGAGATCAAGAAAAAAACTAAAAAGACCTGTGCAGCACATCCCAAGTAGGAAATGGCCCTGGTGTTCCAGAGGGAATTGGCCATGGATTTGGGCACAATGGTGGAGATGGAACCCAGGTCAAGGAGGGAGAGGTTGAGGAGGAAGAAGTACATGGGGGTGTGGAGGTGGTGGTCACAGGCTATGGTGGTGATGATGAGGCCGTTGCCCAGGAGGGCAGCCAGGTAGATGCCCAGGAAGAGCCAGAAGTGCAGGAGCTGCAGCTCCCTCCTGTCTGCAAATGCCAGGAGAAGGAACTGGGTGATGGAGCTGCCGTTGAACATCTGCTTCCCCTGGACATGGAGCACTGTCATAGGGAAAAAAGACAGTGAAGAGTTAGGTAAGATTTCTCTGAGCAAAATGAAAGCCATTTCCCATAAACCCTCCCCCTTTAATGCACAGGGACCCTTTCCTTTTTTCTAGAAACCTTCCTGCAGCTCTGTGGCTGGAGCCCTGCTTGGTGCTGGCCAAGTGTGCCAAGGAGAGTAGGGCATCTGCCCATGGGCTCTGGAGAAGTCAGCCCTGCTCTGCAGAAGTGGGTGTTGGCAGCGACTGGTCATGTTGTTAAACTTTGTCCCATGAAACCACTGCTAATGCAGAAGGGCTTGTCAGCACCTGCACCCCCAGGGCTGAGGAACAGGAATGGCAAAGGCAGTTGAAGAGTTCTAAGTTTCTTTGAAGCATCCCCCATCTCCCCTGGTGAGTATTCTTGGGTGTCAAACCCTCAGCATTTCTGCTGCACTCAGGGAGAACAGAGTGAGTCCTGCGAGGCAAGAGGAAGCCTGAGGCTCAGTGCAGAGTGAGGGGAGTTGGTCTGTCCCTCTCTCTTGCTCCCAGCTACCCTGGGCTTGCACCTTTCTGAGATGGAGGGTGATCACAATCCCATATGTACCCTGAGAAACCCTCAGACTTTGCTGAGAGCAGAGGGATCCACCACGGACTACTAAAAGTTTCACCCTTTCTCAAGGTCTCAGCACCCCAATTCCAGCCCAGGACACACAGGGCTCATTTCACAAACCCAACAGCATTTCCTCAGTTGTAGAGGCTTTGTGTTCTCCAAGGGGCTTTAAGATAAAACAGAGCTGCTATGAGGTAGGTTTGCATCTTGAGGGCAGCTCATAGCTTGGAAGGTCAGCCCAATTGGATAGCTGAGTGTCCTAAGAATGGCATCTCAGTAAGGAATAGTCACTCCCATCCCAGCCACACAGACTGCACTGACCAACTGCAACTTCCGTGCACTCACCTACAGACACTTGCCCACTGACAGGGCACTGGCTGTGTGCACGTACCTGTTTGGAAGTTCAAGGGGCAGGACAGCCTGATGGGTCCAGAAAGGTGATGCTGGTGCTGTCTCATGCACTTTAGGAGACTCCTAGCAGATCTACTGACCACTCAAAGCTAAAGCTCAGGAGTCTCAATGACTTGTTAAAAAAATTAAAGCTCTATTTCTACTTCTAATTTCTATTTCTCTTCCCCTCCTCCCTATCCCTCCTCCTGTCCCCTGCCCTCAAAGCAGGAAAATGAAAACAGAGCCTTGGGAAATCTCTTTATCTTTATAACAAATCCTGCCTGGACCTTCCTCTTGAAACATCCCCTTGAATGCTTCTTATTGCTAGAGACCCTGCTCAGAAGGACAGCCCTGGACACGCCTGGATGCTTCCCCTTGCCGTTGTCCCCAGCAGCAAGCAGCTGTCATGCTCTGTCCCTCTGATGGTGCAGCAGGGCAACCCTGCTCTGGAGCATGATCTTGTCCTCTACAACAGAGATCCTGTGAGTTTACAGATCCTGGAAACTTTGGGATGTCCCAACTTGAGGAGATCCCACCATGAACTGCACCTGCCTTATCCTACAGCCACAGACTTACCACATCAAGGGCTGAGAAGATTTCTCCTCCAGTGAGCTCTCAGCATCCTCCCACCCCACACTGCCTTCAACCTCTCTCTGCCTTGCTCCTCTCCTCTCAGTGCCTGCAGGCAGTGCCCTCTGCCCTGCTGTACTTTGCAGAGGAGCTGCTCCTGGGCAGAGCTGTCTCTCTGCAGTGCTGCCTTGTTGCCATGAGCTTACTCCATCCCAGGAGCCCAGCCCAGCTCAGGAGCAGAGGACCAGCCCACAACATCACTTTCTCTGCTCCCTCTGGGCTCCCTCCATGTGTCCCTGGGGCTCCAGGGGAACTTGCTGTGAAACAGGCTGAAGCCATCATTGATGTCCCCACCGCCAGCTGAGGAAAGATGCTTCTTTCTAGTAGCAGCGTTTTTCCTCCCAGAGCTGTCCCACTATTAAACAGGACAACTAGACCATGACCAGAAGGAATCTCCTTTACCCCTGCTGACGAAAGGGATGCAGCTGAGGCAATCAAAGCATCTCATCTGTGGGACTGCAGTCCTGGGGCTAGAAGGAGACTGAGCTCCCTCCCACGCACAACACAGAGCCACAGGAGGTGGGATTCCTCTTGCCTCAGGTCTTCAAGTGTGCACAAAATATGCCTGTGAGCTCCTTGTCTCAGCTCCCTTGCTGGCTAATGGAGATGGAGGGCAGGCTTGGGCTGTCCAGGCACAAGGCCTGGTGACATTTAAGGTGTCAGGGGTGGCTGAAGATAGGTGCAGGTCTCTTGGAGGATATGACCAAGCTCTAATGGAGCAGTACATTGCAACAGGCCAGCATCTGGAGGAATCCTCTTAAAGGCCACTGGGAATTATCTTTGACCAACTGACATGACAGCTGATGCCCACATTAAGTGCAACTGAACCTGTCCCCAGCTGTTATGTTCAGGGCAGCCTGTAGAGGTATTCATCTGAACAACTGGAGCCATGTGCCATGGGGACAGCTCAGTCTCTCTCTTTCTCCATCAGCTGCAGGTACTGGCTCTCCACTGACTGCATTGGCTGGGAAATCACAGGGCATACAGGAAAGCAATTCCCATTCAGGGTGGGTGCAGGACAGACACCCCAGAGAGCATCACAGAGAGTGTGATTTGGTGCCCTGTGCCATTGACTGTTGCCATCAGTCACAGGCATCAGCCATCAGATGCCATCAGAGAAGCAAGGTCTGTTCCTTCTGCTACCCAATAGCTGCATTGTATAAGCACAAAGCTCATCACATGGGGATCTTGTCTCACACCCATGGTGTCAAGGAACACACCAATCTTTTTCACAATGTGCCTGGATTGGTCTTGTCTTCACAGACCCCATCCTCCAAGCACAGCAACGGTTCCTATCAAAACTCAATTGAAACTCAGAAGGGAATTGAAGGGCACCAAGATGAGTTGTTCCCACTTCAGTAACAGCTAAAAAGAACCAGAAATCCTGTATCACCACTGCTAAATTTAGTAAGAGTGGGTGTATGTAGATGGAGACACCCAACATCCTCTTTGCCTCACTCACCACCAGCAAGGTCTCCCAGGCCTCTCAGCTTTGAGGCAGGACTCTGGAAGAGAACAACCAGTGGTGGATGGGATCAAGCCAGGGTTACTTGAGCAAATGACACCCTTACCTGTCCGTGGGACCAGAGGAGCTGCGCCCAAGGGTGCTGGGAGAGTGTTTTTCACCATTGGGTCATTGTAATTCCAGTAAGATGGGCACTCAGACCCTGACAGGTGTCTTTGAAAATGCTGTTCATGAGTGCTGACACTTACAGGAGAGAGTCATGCAGAGAATCTCTGGTCCTTTTAGATGGTGGGAGCCCCAGGAGGTGTTGCATTGAACAGGCCTCTGACCCACACACAGCATGCCATGCTGACCCCATCTCTAGAAGACATCCCCTGCTTTTGGTCATTCAACTGCTTACCCTAGGCATAAACCTGACCCTAAACACACCATAAACCTCACCCAAACCCTGACGCTCACTCTAACCTTCTCTTTTAACCCTACACCCTATCCATAACACTTAACAGAAAAACTAACCTGAACTTTAACTGTAAACTGAAATTTTAACACGAAACCCAACTCAAAACCAAACCCCAAAATATTTCACTAACACTGACCGTGAATTTCACACTTCATATCATGCTAAACCTTCATCTGACCGTAATCATAACCGTGACCTTAACCTCTAACCCTGACACTAAATTTACCTCTTACCCTAACATTAACCTTAACCCTAACACTCATCCTAAACAGCACTAACTCCAAATCTAAACTTAACCTCCACCCTAACACTAACTGTACAGTAACCCTTACCCTAAACCTAACCCTAGCCTAATCCTCTTCATCACCATCAAACTTACCCTAACCCTAGTCCTAACTCTGACCCTAAACCCAACCCTAACCTTTCCCTAATTGCATGCTAACCCCCACTATAAACAGAACCTTAACCGTAACCCTAAACTTAACCCTTAGCCATCCTTCAACTTCACCACAGCAGTAACCCTAACTAACCCTAAAGCTAAACCTATCCTGAGCCATAAACGCTCACCCTGACAGCACCATAGCCCCAAAATTAACGCTAACACAAACCCCAGTCCTAATGCACCTCACCCTCACCTGGTTACACACGGGTCATCTCAGCCACTGGGACACTTGTGACAGCACAAGGACCTCAATGGCAGCATACAGTAACCTGGAGCCTAAACCTCAACCTAAGCCTAAACCTATCCCTAAACTTACCTAAACTTGTTTCCATTGCTGTGATCCCCTCTCAGAGGGCATTTCCCACCATCCAGGAGTGGGTACAGAGGTGGAACACTGGCCACTTTTCTCCTTCAGCAATACCAAGGGCAGTTGGATGGCTTTGACCTCTGCACACTGCCTGGAGTCACTTTTCCCTTTGGCAACCTCAGTGACTCGTCATGTCGGACTCCACAGAGCAGCTTTCCACTTCTGATAGTTTCCCACAAGATGACAGGAGCCATCAGTGAACAAGGCATATTGCTTCTCATGGGCTGGTAGTTTATGATATGCTGGAGTCTCTTCAGCTCATATCCCCTCCTCCTCAGGTGACAGTCAGAAACCTTTGCCTTCTGGCCAGGCTCACTTCCAGAATTCCTGGATGACTGAGACTCCCTGTTTGAGCTCATTGTGTGGTCAGTGCAACTCACTTAATCCACATGACGTGAGCTGCATGATGTGTAGAGGGGATCATCTTATTGAACATCTATCCCAGCACTCAGGGCAATCAGGGTGCCAGGAGAAGCTGTGTTTCAGTACCAATCACTGCCAAAGCAGCTTGAACTCCCTCATACGCTGCCAATCTCTCTTTGTCAGTTGAGGTGTATCAGGCTTTGGATCCTCTCTGTCCCCGACTCCAAAACCCTCAGGGCTGAGTTTGAGTCTCCCTTGGTGCTTTCTGCCAGGGACTCCAGGTAGGGCCATTCACCCCAGCTGTGCTGTAGAGCACGTTTTTAACATCTTCTCTGCTCTGGACTGGCCCAAGGGCTACTGCATGGACTGTGTCCTTCATAGTTTGTTCAAAGGCTTGTGGCTACTCAATATCCCATCTCAAATAGGGGGTTTTTTTGGGTCACCTGGTAGAGAGGGCTCACGATCTGTCTGTAATTTGAAATGTGCATTCTCCAGAAACCCACAGTGCCTAAGAAGGCTTGTGCTTCCTTTCTGCTAGTTGGTGCAGACACAGCTGTTATTTGGTTTATCACATCCATTGGGATCTGACAACATCTGTCCTGGCATTTTATGCCTAAAAACTGGATCTCTTGCACAGGTCCCTTGACTTTGCTTTGTTTCATGGCAAAGTCAGCTTTCAAGAGGATTTGGATTCTTTCCTTTCTGGAAAGCTTCTGCTTCTGCTGTATTGCCCCATACAATAAAGTTGTCTATGCATTGCAGATGTTCTGGAGCTGCACCCTGTTCCAGTGCATTCTGGATCAGTCCATGGCAAGGTTTTTCTATCCCACTTCCTCATGTCTTCTCCAGAGTCACTCAAGTAAAACTACCCTCTTGCTGTGTGATGTCCCTTTTGGACAGGGGAACACTTACTTTTAATGGCTGAGAAATTGGTCTGTACAGGTAAAGAGCATAATTTATCCTCAGGTTGGGACACTTTTTCATTCAGAAACTTGGCATGCGATGTGGATGCACCCTGTATGAGCTTCCACCACGTGGGTAGTGTGCATTGGACTTCATCTGGGTATGTGGGTAACTGTGCATTGCCTTGGGCTCATCATCAATCAGTACCCACACAGCCAGTTCCCTCCAGAGCTGGATACCTTTCTCCATGGTGCTCCATTTGCCTACCCATGGTTCCAATCCAACATTATCCTTCACGGGATGCATTTCCCTCACGCCTGACAGAAGATATTTCCAGAGGCTGAAGCTTTGAGTCTTTTTTCCAATTGCTTTACCAATGTCACTCTCTCCAGCAAGGGATCTCAGCTGCTTTGCTTCCCTGCCTACCAGGCCCAAGCTACTGGCTCCGTTATCCCAGCAATGGAGCAGCCAAGTCATAATTCCCTCCCCTGGATGACAGCTGTAATCTTTTCATGTATCTCACTCGGGGATAAAGCTCGGGTCATTATTTCTGGTTTTGCCTCTTTCTCATGTCCTGGTGATACCCCTGGTTTATCTTCACTGTTTGCAGTGTGAAATGCTTTCTTTTAATACTTTTTATTCTGTGTAGAGGCAATTATTACTGGCACTGGTTGGTCCTCTAGCTCAGATTCCTCACTCACCCCCAGGAGTTGAGTAGCTGAAGTGCTTGTTGTCATGGTCTGAGTAGATGCATTGCAGAGATTGGAGCAGCAGGGCCCAACACCGTGGTCAGGAGATGCAGTATTTGTTTTTGGAATTTGAGCAGCCACAGTGTGAGCTGGAGCGGTCCTGTCACTTGAGTCTGAATATCTGCAGTTCTTGTGGTTCTCAGAGTAGCCACAGTGTCTGTTGCAGGGCTTTCAGTAGCCACAGTGTCTGATGCAGGGCTATCAGTAGCCACAGTGTCTGTTGCAGGGCTATCAGTAGCCACAGTGTCTATTGCAGGGCTGTCAGTAGCCACAGTGTCTGTTGCAGGGCTCTCAGTAACCACAGTGTCTGTTGCAGGGCTGTCAGTAGCCACAGTGTCTGTTGCAGGGCTCTCAGTAGCTGCAGTGTTGCTCACAGAAGTTTCAGGAGCTGCAGTGTCTATTGCAGAGGTCATTCCCAGGATGGTACACCTAAAGAGTTTTCTAGTCTTCAAAAAGACCTGAACTGCATTCAGGAGACCCTGAAACAAAAACAAGATGCTGAGACCATCCCAAGAAGATTTCAGACTCTCTCACACTTTTGTATTTGTCCTGGCAGAGACGGAGAACTTGTCAGGAGCTGTCCCCTTCATCATTGGATTTCTATGAGAAACAAAAGAATTGGTGCAATTATGACTGATCTCCGGTGGGTGGCACTCGAGGGACGGAAATGGCTGATTAACACCCTGACACCCTGAGGAGGAAAAAACCAAAGCTGTAATTTTTAAGAGTGACCAGTAGATGAGAGCCGAGGAACGGAGATGTTTTCTCGGTGGGTTGTCTCCACGGAGAGACAAGGTAAACCAGAAAACTATCAAGACTGTCTAAAAGTTCTCTTCTGAAATGCGAAGATGGTGGAAATACTGCATACAAATACGGGATGATTCTCAGAAACACTACCAAACAGGACAGCTGAACAAGATCCTTCATCATGTTTTTATAGCAAATGAGTGTGACAAAAAGCAAGTAAGGATTTACATCCCACAGTGCTACTGACAATTTTACAATGAAATGAAGCACCACTGCAACCAGCAACCATGAAACCAACACCATAACAAGAAGTTAAAACATTCTGTTAAACACTGTCATTATCTCAACCCCTTGAGCCCCACGCTGGGTGCCAAAAAGGACTGTGGTGGTTTCACTTGGCTTGCACATGGCTGGCAGCCAAACACAGCTGCTCGCTCACTCTCCCCTCCTCCCACCCAGGGGCAGGGGGACAATTATAGCAGTAAGGGTAAGGAGAGTCATAGGTTGAGATCAGAGCATTTTAATAGTTGAAATACATTAAAACTTTAAATAATAATGATATTAAAATAATAATGATACTAGGAATAAAATATGCAAATAACTTATACACAGTGCAATTGCTCACCACCTGTTGAATAAGTCAAACATATTCTCAGATAATGTTCCTGGAGGAGTGACAATCCTGAAACCAAAAACAAAATCTGGAAAGATTGTGTTGATCTCAAGCAGATCAACACACCCATCCAACTTCGTGTCATCTGCAAACTTACTTTGATCTGCTTATCAAGATCATTGATAATGATATTAAACAGAGCTGTCCCCAGGACTTAGCCCTGGGGAGCACCACATGTGACCTAAATCCAGCCACCAACTGGATTCAGCTCAGTTCACCACAACTCTTTCGGCCTGGCCACCAACCAGTTTCTCACCCAGTGAACAGTGCACCCATCCAAGCTTCCCAGGGTCTGGGGGTCAGGCCTTGGCCCTTTGTCTTCATGCAACACATCAAGGAACACTCAGCATCAGAGCCACCTTTACATCACCTTTGCCTACCTGACATCTCTGCCTCCAGTTTTCTCCTCTAAGCAGCCCAGGACACCTGCCCTGGCACCAGGCACCTGTGTCCCTGTAGCTATATCCCACCTTTTCAGTGCTGGAAATTATTGTTTCTTTCTAAATATTAATTTTAAAATAATAAGGAAATTGAAAACAAAATGAAGCTCAGCTAAGAGGAAATAAACACAAAGAACTTAACAAGCTGAAGATTGTATTAAAACACATTCTTGGATTCAGATCTGGGTATCCAGACCAATAAGGACCTGGTGTGTCCTGGTGGACAGCAGGTTGGTCATGAGCCAGCAGTGTGCCCTTTTGGCCAGGAAGGTCAAGAGTATCCTGGGGTGCATTGAAAAGAGCATGGCCAGCAGGTCAAGATTGGTTCTCCTCCACCTCTGCTCTGCCCCGGTGAGGCCACATCTGGAGTCCTGTGTCCAGTCCTGGGCTTCCCAGTGCAAGAAAGACAGTGATCTTCTGGAGAGAGTCCAGCAGAGGGCCACAAAGATGTTGGAGGGCTGTGGTGTGAAAGGGCTTGTAGGGCAATTTGGCAGGAAATAAACTCCCTTGTGTTCCAACTCACCCTCAGATCACTGGAGGAGCTGGGGGCGGCTGGGCTTAGGTCCTGAGTGATGCCCAAGTGAGCACTATTGGTCCAACAACTGCGCATGCACCGAACAGTGCATTGCACTCCTGCACTCACAATTCATGGCCTCACACGGCTAAACCTGCAGCCTTCAGTGGTGTCCCGTGGGGCACGGGGTTTGTGTGGCTGGCTGTGGACAGACACATTTGATGAGACACCATCAGTCCGGGAGCGTCAGTGCCGGAATCACTCCACAGTGTCCCGCACCAGTTGGCCAGTCACCATCTATGGACTCTCCCGGCCTGATCAGGTGGCAGCCCAGTGAGAAATGGTGCAGCAAGTCTGTAAGCAAATGAAAGCACCTTTAATAGAGCAACAGGATGAATACAGACTCGTATGGATTGGTATCAAAACTTAGAGATGTGCTCTCTGAGGGGGGAAAGAGGGGGGTCAGGGTTATGGACTTCTGGTTTTGTCAAGGTCTAAAAAGGAAGGCAGTTGTCCAAAGGGGCACCAGCTGTTGATCCAGAATCACAAACAGACCATACATCAACCCTTGTGGAGTCCAAACTGTAACTGGTACAAGAGTTGGAGAAGGAGCTGCCACTCTTTCCCATCTCCTGTGCAGATAAACAGTCCCAAGGAAGGTGATGTTGGAGGAATTCCTGGCATAGCAGCTACGCTTTTCCCCTGGGATCTTCTTTGACACTGTACCTTTCCCTCAGTGTGTGGACACAGCCAATTTCTGAGTTTTAGTTACCTCCAGTAATTACTCCACACTAGACCCCAAGAGTTGTGGTGAATGGAGTTAAATCCAGTTGGTGGCCTGTCACAAGTGGTGCTCCCCAGCGCTCAGCACTGACTTCAGCTCTGTTGAATGTCATTATCAATTATCTTGATGAGCTAAATAATATTTGCAAATTTTACAAGGAAGATTCTATGATCACGATAGTAAATCCCAAGTGCTCTGTGTCACTGTCAGGTATGAAGTAAGCAGTGACAGGAAAAGCTGCACAACTCAGGACGCAGTGGTGACCATAGGACATCCCCAGTCAACCCAGCAATGAGAACAGCAGCAGAGGTCTGGAGACAGGTCTGCCAGATCAACAACTCAGGAACATAAGTCAGCACAAGCATCTCAACATCAATACGTCCTAACCCTAACCCTAACCCTAACCCTAACTTTAACCCTTATCCTAACCCTAACCTTAACCTATCCCTCATCTTACCCATAACACTAACCCTAACTGTAAGCCTAAAGCTAAAACTATCCCAAACCATAAACACTAACCCTAACAGCACCATAACCCTAAAGTTAACCCTAACCCAAATCCTAGTCCTAATGAACAGAAGCCTAAACCCTAACACAAACCTGGTTACACCCCGGTCATATCAGCCACTTCCAAACTTGTGTACAAGCACTTCAGCAGCAACACACCGTAATCTTAAACCTAAGAGTGAGCCTAACCCTGTCCCTAAAACTTACACTAAACCTAGCCCAACTCCTAACCCTAATAATAAACCAAACCCCTAACCTTAACCCTAACCCTAACCAAAACTCTACCTCTAAATCTTACCTTAATCCTAACCGTAAACCTAATCCTAACCCGAAATGAAACCATAACCCTAAGAGTAAAAACACAATAAACCTCACCCTCAAACAAACCCTCACCCCAAACTTAACTTTAACTCTAAACTCTCAGGAAAAACCTTAACCATCAAACAAACTGTACCTTACACTAAACCTAAACTTTCACCCTAATCCAAACTCTAATCCTAACCCAAACCTTTAAACCTCACTCTAACACTAACCCTAAATATAAACTAAGACTAACCCTAATGGAACCCTCACCCTAATCCTAAACATAAACCCAAATGTAAACCTAACCCTATCCCTGTCCCTAACCCTAACCTACCCCACAACTTAACACAAGCCCTAATCATAATGGACCTGATTGTACCCTAAGCCTAAAACTAAACCTAAGCCTAAACCTATCCCTAACATTCACATTAAACCTATCCCTACACCTACTTCTAACCCTAACCATAACCTGATCCCTAAAACTAAGCCTAACCTAAATTTAGCCCCAAACCTAACACTAACCCTAAATTTAACCCGTAACTATTGTTGTAAACGTAAAACTACCTGTAACCATGACTCTAATCACTAAAAGTACTTCTAACCATGAGCTTAACTATTACTCTAAGATTAACCTAAAGCCTAACCCTAACCCTAAATCTAATGGCATCAAATCCCAACCTTAACACTAACCCATAAACTAACTCTAACCTTAAGCCTCAACTAAACACTAACACTAACCCGAATCCCACCCCTCAGCTTAACCCTAACCCTAACCCTAAATCTCATGGCATCAAAACCCCACCCGTAACCCAAACCCGTAACCTAACCCTTACCTTAAGCTTCAGCTAAACTCTAACCCTAAACCGAACCCCACCCCTCAACTTAACCTAACCCTAACCCTAAATCTTAACTATCTTTAACAACAAATCTAAACACAACCATAATGGCACTCAAAACCTAACTGTAACACTAACACTAACCCATAACCTAACCCTAAAGGCACTATAAAGCTCACTTTAAACCTAAACCAAACCTGTCCCCTAAACTTACATTCTAATCCTAAATCCTAACCCTAACCCTTAGTCCTAAAACTATCCCTTAATTTAACCCTAAACCTAAACTTTAACCATAACCTTAACTCTAACCCATATCCAAATCTTTACACCTGACCCTAAATTGAACCCATAACTATCATACTAACTATAACTTTAACCATCATTCTCACTCCTAAACCTAACCGTAACTCTAACCCAAACCCCAACCCCTCACCTTAAGCATAACCCTGACCCTAATCCTAACCCGGAACCTAACCCTAATAACAACCCAAACCCTAACTTGAACCCTAACCATGACTCCAAAATTGATCCTAGAACTATTTCAAACCCTCAACCTTACCCTCAATTTAGCCTAAGCATAACTATAACCTTATAGCACCCTAAACCTACCCTTAACCATAACTGTAACAGGAAGGAGAACACAAACCTGTTTTACACCCTTAAATTGAACCTAAACCAAAACCAAACCCGAGTCCTAACCCTAACCCAAACCCTCAAACAAACAATAACTCAAACCTTAAAACTAACCTTAACTCTAATCTAACCCTAACCCTAACCCTGGTTACTCTGATGATATCTCTAACTGTAACCCTAACTCCAACACTAACCCTAACCCTAAACCTAAATGCAAACCTAACAATGACACTAACTGTACCGTAGCCCAAACCCAAACCTAATCCTCTCCTGAATCTTCACCCTAATCTTATACCTAAACCTTACTCTAACCCTAACCTAAATGTCACCTAAACTGTAACCCTAACCTAAACCCTAAACATAACCACAAAACCTAACCCTAACCACAAAAAACATATCCTGAACCATAAACCCTAACAGCACCATAACCCTAAAATTAACCCAAACCTAAACCCTAGCCCTAATAGACCAAACCCTAACCCCTAACCCTAACTCAGTTACACACTGGTCATATCAGGCACTCGGGGACTTGTAACAGCAGAAGCACCAAGACAGCAAGACACTGTAACCCTAAACCTAAACCTAAACCTAACTGTATCCATAAGACTTATAATAACCCTAACTTATTCCTAACCCTAACCCCTAACATCAACCCAAATCCTAAACCTCACCCTAACCATAACTGTAACCCTAACCATAAACCTAACCCTAACCCTAATCAAAATAATTACCCTGATCCTAAACCTCACCCTAACTCTAACCATCACCCTACACCTAAATTCTGACCCTAAAACTAAGAGTTCCTTTCCCTAAACCTAAACTTAAAATCTATTCCAAGCTCTAAACCTAACCCAAACCTTTAACCATCACCCTAACAGTAACCATAAATGTAACCTAAGACTGACTCTAATGGCAGCCTCATGCTGACCCTAAACAGAAGCCTACCCATAAACCTAAACCTATCCCTGACCCTAACCCTAACCTAGCCCACAACTTCACCCAAACCCTAAACCTAATGGACCTAACCCTAAACCCTAACCCTAACACTAATCCACACTCAACACCTAAACCTAAACCTAAACATGACTCAATCCCTAAAATCTAAATCTACTCAAAACCCGAGCCTTAACCCCTACAATGAACCAAAACCATAACCTGAACATTTAACCCTCACCCTAACAATAACCCTAAATCTAACCTCAAATTATAATCCTCAACCTAAAACTAATCATAACCGTAACACTAATCCCTAAACCTAACTCTACTCATAAATCCTAGCATTAACCTAAAGCCTAATGCTAACCCTAAGAGTGATCCTAACACTATTCCTAACTCCAAATCTTACCCTGATTCTAACACTAAATCTAACCATAACCCTAATGACGTCCAACACCTGAACTTAACCCTACCCATAACTGTCTCACTAACCCTAACCAAACCTGAACCCTCAACTTCACCCTGACCCTAGCACTAATCCTAACCCTAAATCTTACCCTAATTTTAACACCAAATCTAATGTAACCCTAATGGCATGCAAAACATAATTGTAACCCTGTCCCTAACCCTAACCTAAACTTCACCCTAAAACTAACCTTAACCCTATCCCCAATTTAATCCCAACCTAAACCCTAATCACAGAGTCACAGAATGTTAGGGATTGGAAGGGACTTTGAAAGATCATCTAGTCCAATCCCCCTAATCCTAATCCTAACCTTAAAACTAACTGTACCATAGCCCTAAACCTAATCCCAGCATACTCCTCACATTAAACATAACCCTAACCCCCAATGCTAACCTTCATGTCATCATAACCATAACTCTAACCCTGAACTAACCCTAAATCTAAACCTAAGCCTAACCCAAACCCTGACCTGAACCCTAACACTGAGCCTAACAACCCTAACCAGAAACCCTAACCCTGGTTACACACTGGCCAGAGCAGCAACTCAGGCACTTGTGACAGCACAGGCACCTCAGTGGCAACACTGGCACCCCAAACCTAACCCTAAGCCTAACCCTAAGCCTAACCCTTCCCTTGATGGTGTCATTCACCCTAAGCCTAACCCCTAACCCTAAGCCTAACCCTGGTTACACACCGACCATAACAGCAACTCAGACATTTGTGACAGCAAACCCTTTTGGGTTTTGAATGGTTTCTCTGGAAACATGGCAACTCAGGTCCTAGAAATGGAAATTCATTATTTTTTATGGAAATGTTGAGGACAAGGTCAGATTAAAATGCCTCCATGGTGCATTTGTATTTGCAGCCTTGGGGAGAAGGTTTGGAGGTATTAGAAACAAGGAATCATAGAATGGTTTGGGTTGGAAGGGATCTAAAAGATCATCTGGTTCAACTCCCCTGCCATGGACAGCGACATCATAGAATCACAGAATAGTAGGATACCAGTTTGGAAGGGACATCAAGGATCATCAGGTTAAACAAAAGCACAGTCTTGAAGAGATGGCCTGGCATCCTCTCCAGATGAATCTGAAAGAACTGCACCATGGTGATGGAGTTCATCTGTTTTCCAGCCTCTCCAGGACTTCCTGCAGTGTGGCCCTTCCTTCCAAGTGTCTCCTTCCCCACTCAGTTTGATATCATCAGTAAACTTCATCAGGGTGCACTTGATCCCATCACCCAGACCACTTAAGTAGATATTAAACATTGCTGTTTAACCCAATACTGATCCCTGGGGGCCCCTAATTGGTGACCCCAGTTAACATCTTTCACTAGGTCAGGTTGCTCATAGTTCCTGACCTTGGACACTTCCAAGGGGCATCCCCAACATCTCTAGACAACCTGTTCCAGTGTCTCATCAATAATTGTCTCCTTACATCTAATCTAAACCTCCCCTCTTTCCCTTTAAGGACATTGCCCCTTGTCCTGCCAAGAAAGGCCTTGGTAAAAAGTCTCACAGTGTATTTCTTGGCCTATGACCACGACATTTACATCTGCAAACACCCTGGTGATTGTCCAGACATCTCCCAAGATCCTTCAAGATGTGAAGCACATGGCCTGAAACACAGAGAGGCTGAGAGCCCTGGGCTCAGTGGTGTGGAGACAGGGCAGTATAGGAGTAGACTGAGAGTGCTTGAAGGGAGGTTTCAGAGATGGTGGAGCTTTTCCTTGTAGTGGAAAACATTGTGAGAAAGAAATAATGCCACAAAACACAGGTGGGGAGTTCCAGAATGGACACAAGGAGAAAGAAATATGAGTCCAAGTTCAGTCCTGTGGTGCAACATATCACCCAGAAAGAGTCTGGATCAGCCCAAGGCTTTGCATGTCATGGATGACCCTGGGAAGTGTCATCCCATAGTCCTGCCCTTGGCATTGCCCATCTCCACATCACACTGCCCCAGGAACAGCCCTGAGGAATGAGTGAGGGACAGGGTCTCCCTTCCCAGGGGCTGGGGCTCAGGGCCTGGGCCTTTGGTTAATGGGCTCAGGGCTTGGCCTTTTGCATTAATGAAACACATCCAGGTTTCCTCAGCATCAGAGCCACCTTTACCTTGCTTTTCCTGGCCTGTCATCACTGCCTCCAGTTTTCGGCTCTAACTGCACCCTGGAGATGCGTCCCCAGTAGTGTCCCTCAGTGGGACCCATTAGCACTACAAGAAACTTTGGAGGTTGTACTGACAATTCCTTCTGGAGAGGTTTCTTCAACTTCCTCTCAATATCTCATGAACTCACTGTCAAACCCACGTGAGGCAGCTATTAAAATACCTTGCTCTGTTTTTCTGCTGCTGAGCTGGGCTGAGACCCTCAGATGGAGGGAGCTCATGACAAGCTGTCTCTCTGCATCTCTGCCCAGGGGCAGCTCCTCTGCAAAGCACAGCAGGGAGAAGGGCACTGCCAGGGTGTCTGAGGGAGATGAGCAAGGCAGAGAGAGAGCTGGAAGGTGGTCAGGACTGAGAGGATGACTGCGAGCTCACTGCAGGAGAAATCTCTGCAGCCCTTGGCACGGTAAGTCTCTGGGTGCAGGGCAATGCAGCTGGAGTTCCTGGAGGCATCTCCTCAAGCTGGCACAGCCCACAGCTTAGGGGCTGTGGAAGGGTGGGGGGCTCTTGTAGGCAATTGGGAATGGTGTGAAAGCGGGTGTGCAGCCAGGGGTGCCCAGGGCTGTCCTTCCCAGCAGGGTCCCTGCACTCCAGGGGCTGTGTGCCGGGGCAGGGACTCTGCCTCCTGCCAGGGTCAGCTCTCAGCCTGCCCGGGGAGCTCCTCCCAGTGCTGCAGGGAGCAGCTGTGGTTGGAAGGAGCCAGCCCTGGCAGGGCAGGGTCCTGCTGTTGAGAGGGTGCTGTGTGGGTCAGGGCTGCTCACAGCTGCAGATCAGTACAGCACTTTGTCAGGAGGTTTTTCAAGCAGCACAGCAAGGCAGGGGCTCCCTGAAAGGGAAGGGTCCTCTTCTATCAATCATCTACTCTATGTTTTCTGGGTGGGCAATGGGACGTAGACATTCATGTCTCCGTTCAGCCAGGGGCACTGAAACTCCAAACCTGTTTCTCTTAGAGGTGAATAAACCCTGGAATATAAGAAATCAGCACAGCCTGGCTTACAGACAGCATCACTGTGGCTCTTCCAGGCTCAGCAGGGTTGGTCTGATGGTGCCATCAGAGCCTGACCAGACAGAGCTGCCCCTGGGCAGTGCTCTGGGGCTGGGAGGTGTCTGCAGTGCAGAGCTGAGCACACAGCCAGTGGGATGGGCTCTGGGAGCACTGGCAGGGAGGAGACCTGGGCACAGAGAAACAGCTGCAGGCAGCAGAGACACGGGCAAAGGGTGGGGGGAAACTGCCAAGAAGCACTGGGGGAGGCTGCCTTCAGCCTCCCCCAGTGGTCCTTCCCTGGAGATGCCTTCTGGGCATTTTCTGCTGGGCAAGGAGCTGACACCCTCTGGAGAACATCTCATCTCCAGTAGCCCTGACTGCTTTGCCTGTCCTGCTGGGCTTAAGAGCTGCCCCAGAAAGGCAGAGCTCTGCTGTGGGATCCCAGGGAGTGCTGAGCCTTTCCTTGAGGGTGGGAAATTTCCTCTCAGAGCCCTTTGCTTCTCTCGCAGAGGGATCCTGCCCTGCTGTCTCGATCACAACTGCACGTCTGGGGTAGGATAGGGAAGAACTTACTAACCAGTGCTCTAAAACAGTGCTCCCCTGCTCCTGTATAAGTGTTTTGGTCTTTCTTTCTTTCTTTTTTTTTTTTTTTTTTAATTATTTTTTTTTCTATTAATTCATCTCCAAGGCAGCATGAGAGAATGTTCAGGTTAGGTGGGCAACAGACTGACGGACACTGCAGCTCTCTTGGCTCTGCATTAAGCCACAGAGTGCTGATCACTGTTGCCTGTTCTGTCTCAAGACTCTTCATATTTCCAGTCATAAAAATGAGCATTTCTACCCCTGGAAAGAGCACTCACTAAATCTGATGGTGAAAAATGAATACTACAAAATATTCTTATAACTACATGCTGAGACTCTCTTCTGCAGCCCACACTCTTCTGAGTCATGAGTGCAAATACAGACCTTCTCCATTACAGGTGGGTTCCATCTGACATCCCTTGTGAACACTGGAGCTGTCCCAAAACAGCTCCATGTACCCACTGCAGCAGAGCAAAGCTGACTCCTCAGCTCCTCACAGCACACTCAGCCAGCACAAACCACAGAAAATAAATGCATTTCACCTGGTGGGATCTCTGTGAACAAGGGAGTGTCTTTCCTCACAGGAGTCTGTCCTAATTTTTCTCTCTCCTTTCCTTTTTGAACAGTGTCTTCATGTGACAAAAGAGCAAATGACCAACAGCAGCTCCATCACCCAGTTCCTCCTCCTGGCATTTGCAGACAGGCAGGAGCTGCAGCTCCTGCACTTCTGGCTCTTCCTGGGCATCTACCTGGCTGCCCTCCTGGGCAACGGCCTCATCATCACCACCATAGCCTGTGACCACCACCTCCACACCCCCATGTACTTCTTCCTCCTCAACCTCTCCCTCCTTGACCTCTGCTCCATCTCCACCATTATCCCCAAATCCATGGCCAATTCCCTGTGGGACACCAGAGCCATCTCCTACTTGGGATGTGCTGCCCAGCTCTTTCTGTTTCTCTTTTTCCTTTCAGCAGAGTATTGTCTTCTCACCATCATGGCCTATGACCGCTACGTTGCCATCTGCAAACCCCTGCACTACGGGACCCTCCTGGGCAGCAGAGCTTGTGTCCACATGGCAGCAGCTGCCTGGGGCACTGGGTTTCTCTATGCTCTCCTGCACACGGCCAATACATTTTCACTACCCCTCTGCCAGGGCAATGTCCTGGACCAGTTCTTCTGTGAAATCCCCCACATCCTCAAGCTCTCCTGCTCACACTCCTACCTCAGGGAAGTTGGACTTCTTGTGGTTAGTGTCTCTTTAGCATTTGGGTGTTTTGTTTACATTGTGGTGTCCTATGTGCAGATCTTCAGGGCTGTGCTGAGGATCCCCTCTGAGCAGGGACAGCACAAAGCCTTTTCCACGTGCCTCCCTCACCTGGCCGTGGTCTTCCTGTTTATCAGCACTGGAATGTTTGCCTACCTGAAGCCACCCTCCATGTCCTCCCCATCCCTGGATCTGGTGGTGTCACTTCTGTACTCAGTGGTGCCTCCAGCAGTGAACCCCCTCATCTACAGCATGAGGAACCAGGAGCTCAAGGATGCCCTGAGGAAAATGATGACTGGAAGTATTTCAGAAGCAATAAAGGGCCTGTTTCCTTCTGCACAGTGTTCATGATGTAACTCATTACAGGCCCAGCCTTCTCAGGTTTTTGGTGCTGATGGTCTTGGTCTGAGGTTTCTTGATTTTATTGTGATAATATTGTTCAAAATTAAATGTTATTATTCAACCCACTTTCAATTCAATGTCTACTTATAGATGGGACTGTGTAAATGAGGTGCAGTGCTCTCTGTGTTTTTAAACAGATTAAAAGACCCTGCAGTGACTTTTCTGTCCAAGAACCTTCCACTGAGGCCTTCGTAAAGCTTCACAGCAGGACCTGTGTACAGAGGTGGAGGGAAAAATACTCCCAGCACAGCAGCACTGCCAGGGAGCACCAGTGCTTGGTCTTTCCAGAGCTGCTCCCTTTCCCCTTCCACACTCTCCTTCTCAGCCCCTGTGTTGGTGGAAGGCCCGAGTGCTCTGGCAGTGTGGTCACAGTCCTGCTGTGTGATAGTCCTGCAGACAAGGACAGGTCATGGGCACTTCTGTGACAGAGCTGACTTCCATAGATTCATTTTACCCTCAGTGACCTTTCATAGACTGGAACCAGTGCAGCACCCAAACACATCTCCCAGCATTGGAACAAGGCAGGGTCCCTCTGAGCATCTTCCATGGGCACCGAAGAGCTTGTGTGGGATGCTTCACTGGCAGTGACCACAACCAGCTGAGTCTGTCTCCCAGCTTGACCAGCACAGCCCAACAGAGTCACCCCATGGTCCCAGGAACCACAGCCCACGTGCTCTCCCAGCCCCACTTCAGGGACACTGGGCTTATTGTGGTTACACTTTCCTTAGCTTCAGTGTGTTTTGATTTCATTGTGCTGTCCCACGTGCAGATCTTCAGGGCTGTGTCATGGATTCCCTCTGAGCAGGGACGACACAAAAACTTTTCCACATGCCTCTTTTCCACTTTAATGTCACTCTAACCCTAACCCTAAAGATAAACCTACTTGTAACCCTAATCTTAACCATAACCCTAACGCAAACCTAGGGTTTGTGTTAACCTAAACCCTCAACTTATCAGTGACAATTAACCTAACCGTGCCCCTAAAACTAAGTCTGCCCTGAAACATAAACACTAGCCCTAACAGAACCATAGCCCAAAATCCAAGCCTAATACAAACCCAAGTCCTAAATCACCTCAACCTAAACCCTAACCCTAACCTGGTTACACACCAGTCATATCAGTTACTCAGGGACTTTTGACACCACAAGCAGCTCAAAAGAAACACACCCTAACTCTAAACCTCAACCTAAATCTAAGCCTAAACCTACCCCTTAACCTTACACTAAACCTAACCCTACCCCTAACTCTAACCCCTAGCTTTAATGAGAACCATAACCCTAACTCAGACACTAACCTTCAACTATCCTGCAGCTTAACCCTAACTCTAATTGACCTAATTCTAAAACCTAATCCTAACCCTCATCTGAACCCTAACAGAAAACTTAACCCAAATCCTATCCCTAAGCTTTAACACTAACAATTACCCTAAATTTAACCCCCAATTATAACCCTAAATCAAAAACTAACAGTAACCATAATACTGTGCCCCAACCCTAACTCTAACTGTAAGCTTCACTCTTACACTACCATGAACATAAACCCTAATCCGAGCTCTAACACTAACTAAACAGAAATTCTAACAGTAATCCTAGCCCTAAACCATACCCGAACCCTGACCCTAATGGCATCCGAAACCTAAACATAACCCCAACCATAACCCTATCCCTGATGCTAAACTAACATTAACCCTCAAATTAACCCTAACCATACCCCTCAACTTAACCCTAACCATAACACTAATCCTAAAACTAAATCTTAACCTAAATTTAACATTAAATAAATCCATAATCATAATGGCATCCAAAAGGTTACCTTAACCTTACCCAGAACCCTGTCCCTAACCCTGAACTTAACCCTAACACTAAACATAAACCTAAACCTTAATTTAATCCTAACTTTAACCCAAATCCTAACCCTAACCTCAAAACTAACTGCACCATAGCCCTAACCCTAAGCCTAACTCCACCCTACTCCTCAAATTAAAAATAACTCTAACCCCAAACCTTAATGGTAGTGGCACTATAATCTTAAACCTAACACAGAACTAAACCTAAATCTAGAACTAAGCCTTACCCAAACCCTCACCTTCACCTGAACAACCGCAACATTCACCCTCACCCTGGTTGTACACTGGCCAGATCAGCCACTCAGCAATTTCTGACAGCACAAGCACCTCAATGACAACACACCTAATACCTACCCCTAACCCTAACCCTAATCCTCACCTTAACCCTCACCTTGAACCTTACCCTAACCCTAACCCTAATCCTCACCTTAACCCTAACCCTTAACAACATTAATTGAAACTCCTACCTTTAACCCCAACCCCTAATCCTAACCATAAACCTAACCCTAAAGGCAACATAAACCCAACCCTAACCCTAAACCTAACCTATCTCCTAACCTTCCATTCTAATGCTAAATCCTAACCATAACCCTTTACCCTAAAACTAACCCTAACTTTAACCCTAAAACTAAACTTCAACCATAATTCTAAACCTAAACCTAACTGAAACTTTTAACCCTAACCCTAAATTTAATCCCTAACTGTAATCCTAAATCTGACTCTAACCCCAACTTTATCTCTAACCCCTAATCCTTACTCTAATCCTATCCTTAACCCCAACCCTAATCCTAACCCCTAACACTAACCTTAACTCCTAACCACAACCCTAACCCCTATGACAGAACAGGATCAATGCCCTGACAGTGTGAAGGCTACAGCAGGTGACTGAGAAGACGGCAGTCTCAGGCTTTCTGTGGGACTGGGATCCTGCAAGGGGCTTTGCCTTGGCAAACAACAAGAAACCAAACGTTGGCACGTGAGCACTCGAACTAAAACGTCACAGAGAATCATAGAATGGCTTGGTTAGAAAAGACATTTGAGATCATTGAGTCCAACTGCTCAGTGGGAGTGAGGGGCCCAAAACTGATCACAGTGTTCAAGGTGTGGCCTCACCAATGCTGAGTACAGGGGAAGGATGTCTTCCCTGGTCCTGCTGGCCATGCAGTTTCTGATACAAGCCAGGATGCTGTTGGCCTCCTTGGCCACCTGGGCACACTGTTGGCTCATATTCAGCTGCTGTCGACTAACACCCCCAGGTCACTTTCTGCTGGGCAGCTTTCCAACCACTCCTCCCCATGCCTGTAGCTTTGCATGGGGTAGTTGTGATCCAAATGCAGGACCTGGCACTTGGCCTTGTTGGACCTTATAGAGTTGGCTGCAGCCCATTGATCCAACCTCTCCAAGTCCCTCTGTAGAGCCTTCCCACCCTTGCATACATCAACACTCCCAACCAGCTTAGTGTCATCTGCAAATTTACTGAGGGTGCACTCAATCCCCTCATCCAGATCATTGATAAAGATGTTAAACAGGACTGGCCCCAACACTGATCCCTAGGGAAGGCCACTTGTGGCTGCCCTCTAGCTGGATTTATATCCATTCCCCACCACTTTTTGGCCCAGTACACTACCCTCATCCTTGTCACTGTGATTCCCAGAACAGCCCTCCTAAGACAGTTCAAAAAAGTCCTTCTTCATCACCATCCTCACCCTGCTCAATGATTTCTTCTACAGCCTGTGCAGCAGGAAGGATGGGGATGGGGAGGGACTGAAAAAAATACTCAGCAAAGCCAGGAGCTGCACAGAGAGCCCATTGGAGTGGTGGACCTGTAGTATCTGTTGTATCCTAGGCACTCCTCTGGAAGTATGGGATCTCGAGAAAGCTTTTGGTGCCAGGGCTATAGAGAAGGCTGGCCCCTGTCACTGTGAGACCACTCTCAAATACCTTGCAAAGGGCAGAGACAGCAGAGAGGATTTTGCTGACTTGGAAAAGGCAGACATGAAACCAGTCTTCAAAAAGGGCAGGAAGGAGGAAAGAGAGAGTTCCACACTAGTCAGGCTCACCAGGGAAGGTGATATGGCAAGTCATCCTGCAGCCACCTCCAGGCATTTGAAGGGCAAGAAGAAGCTGCAGAACACATGAGGGAGGGAAAAGAAGGGGATGTTTTGTACCTGGCCTTTAGCAGGACCTTTGATGTGGTCTCCTGTAGGCTCCTTAGAGACAGCTTGCTGACAGCTAGACTGGAGAAGTGGAATATATGGTGGGTGGGAATTTGCAGAACAATGAAGTTAACTGTTATCCTTGGTACAAAGTCCTCCTGGCAGCCACTTTCTAGTAGCATCCCCCAGTGAACAGCCCTTGACCATCACTGGGGAATGTCTTTTAGTATCTTTCTGTATTATGGGACTAAATGTATTTTCAACTCCTTCATGCACGATGTCAAGTGGAAGGGACCCCTGGAGCAATCTCACCCACTTAACACTGCCTGGAGCAGGAGAGTTGGACAAGATGCCTGTGGTGGGTGAAAATTGGCCATCATTCCCCATCAATCCCTTGTCTCCCTCCCCCTCCTCAGCAGGACAAGGGAGAAAAACCTCCTGGGTCAAGACAAAGGCAGCCTTGATGCGGTGCCAGCACTGCTGGGTAACAGCCAAACCACTGGTGTGTGATCAACATGGCTTTAGCCAGGAGTGGGAAGCACAACAGTGTATGGGCTGTGGTGGGGAAAGTGAACTCCATCCCAGCCAGAGCCAGGACAACAGTGTTCAGGGGTCTCTTCCCACCTGTGTTACTCTGGGATTCAATGAATCTTTCCCTTGGAGAGCTCTTTGATGGGACTCTACAACCTGCAGAGCAAAAGAGCCAACTGTGGGACAATGTGGGACAACCTGTGGTAGAGATGGCAAAGGGTGCTGTGAAGGCTGGAAATTGCCAAGAGAACCCAAGTTTTTGTCCCCTTGGCTCTGCCAATTGTCTCTGCTGCCAAGGCCTGTGAGGAGACATGCTGTCCTCAGGTACTGGGGCTCCATTGCGTCCTTGCACACCCTCATACAGGCTGGAAACTGTCCTATGTTGTCTTTCACTCAGCATCACACACCCCACTGCCCCAGGAAGAGCCTCGAGCAATGGGTGAGGGACAGGATCTGCCTTGCAGGGGCTGGGGCTCAAGGCTTGGCCTTTCTGCTTCATCAAGCCAAGCCCGGTTTTTCTCAGCAGCTGAGCTGCCTGCACAGGGCCTTGGCCTACCTGCAATCATGGCCTCCAATTGTCTGCTCTAACGAGTCCCTGGAGAGGCTTTGTTAGTACTGGCCCTCAGTGGGACTCATTAATACTTCAAGATACTTCAAGTTTTTCTTCTGACTTTGACTCATGGGAAGGTGTGTACAATCTTCTCTCAGTACCTGGGGTGCAAGGACTCAGCTCCAAATGCATTATGGGGCTCATTAAAACAAAGCAAGCTCTAGTTTATATTAGTTTCCTAGTATAGATACAGAGAAAGATTTCCAAGAGCTTCTAATAAAAATGACCTTTTATTTTAAAGGAGGTAGTTTATTATTTCTTGCTCTAGAGAAGAGATGACAGCAGAATGCTCTGATTGTATTGATCCAGAGTCTCTCCTAAGGAGATGTGGACAGGCAGGAAAAGCTGTCCCTTGAGGCCTGATACAGTGTGGACAACCTTGCTCCTCACCTCCCCATTCCCACCATGTCTCTCATAAGCCACTTGGGACTTGCATCCTGTTTCCTCACATCAGACTTCTCCCCTGCACTCTGCAGCTGGAAGTTACAGCTCCTTTGTACCAGCTCCCACCTGCTTTCCCTCGAGAACTGGCTACACAAAGGCAAAGCTTCTAACTCCCTGAAGCTCAAAGCAGCAACTGGATTGTTGAGCGGTGCCTGAACGATAAAGAGTAAGGGGAAGGGCAATGTGGAGAGCAATTGCAAGGGCTTCTGTGCAGGTAGGCTGCTGGAAAGGTGGCTTCAGACACTGTCAGTTGAGTTAGGACAGGTGGAAATAGGTGACAGGTGAGGGAGATGAAATGCACAGCCTAATGGAGAGAGCATTGGCAGTGCAAAGGCAGTGGAAGGGCAATAGTTCTCCTCTTGCTATTCATGCACCTCCTGAAAACTCCTCATTTTGATCTCCTGGGAAAGCACTGACATTTGATTAAAAGTACTCAGTTCTTTCACCTGATGAGGTCATGCTCATAGGTGCAAAAATTCCTCCTCAGGTTTTCAGGCAGCGCTCCAGTGTCTGACCATAAGTATCCAGTGTTGCCTTCAGAGGCCCCAGTGTCTCTGCAGCACAAGCCTGGGGCTGGCAGCTGTCACAGAGGACCTGCTGGAGATGAGACACTCTTGGAAGCTGCAGCTGGAGCCTGGGCAGAGGGTCCCAGGGCACCTAAACTGGCACCATCTGCCTGTGCCTCTGTAACTCCATCCCACCCCAGCTTTATGAACACAATTCTTTGCAAACAAAGGCTGTACACAAAATCCCCCTGAGACTCAAATATTAACAGAAGAAAACAAAGCAAGGAGGACAACAGCATCAACAATTTTTGAAGCTTAAATTTAACACAGGATATTTCTTTCACTTTACATCTTTCATGATCTTTCTTTCTTGCTTCATTTTTAAAAATTATTCTCAACGCTTCCATCATACTGGAGCCTACAGCATTAAAAAGGATTTTTATTTTTTTTTTTTTTTTATCTTGCACAGAGCCCAGGGCCCCCAAAACCTCCCTCCCCTAGATTGTCCGTGCCACCTCTATACTCCTGTCACAGAGTGCATCATCCTGAGAGGTGTTGTCCAGTCTTTCCATCATGGAGGAAAACAGGGTACAAAGCTTCAGTGAAACGCTCTCTTTTTGGATGGCCAAGTTTGCACTAAGCCCATCAAATCTGTGTTATCTGTCTGTCTCTTAAAAGACACTGGTTGTTTGGCTTTAATCAGAGAGTTTTACATAGGGTGGAGTGCTCAGAGTCAATCATTCAGCATTATCTAGATGCTAAGTCATGTTGATCCCTAGTCCAGGACTTTTCCGTTTCCCATGTTCTGCCAGTGAGCAGGTGCACAAAAATCAAAATGTCTCCTGCCATTCTCACATCACAGGGACACAGTGACACCTGCACTCCTGCCATGGTGATGTCACAAGGACACAGCCACCACTGTCCTCCTTCAACTGTGACATCACATGGACACAGCTCCCTCTGATCTGTTGCTACTCTTACACCATGGGGACACAGCCACCGCTGCCCTCATACCATTTTGACATCTGTCAGAGACAGAACAGGGAGTGCTTTGTCTCAAATATTCTCTTGGATAAAGATCAATTGTCTCTACAGAGGAGCAGCCTTGCTAATCAAAGGATGAGCAGCCTCACTGAGAGTTAGAGATGAGCTCACATCTTCCAGGTGTCTGACAAGAGAAGCTGTGGGATGTTTGAAGGACACCCCACCAAGTCCCTTCCTTACTCCCTTGCTGGTAAGGAAGTCCAAGGGGCCCACAAAGTCACCAAATGGCTGCTGCATGTGCACAAAGATGGTTACCACCCCCCACCCCTTCTAATGCAACATCACATCACCTGGCACTTCATGTGCTGATTGAAGAAAGTCAGGTGGAGACCTGAGAACTTTTGTCTATGAAAAGGTGAATTAATAATGGCAGTGTGGGTGCCTGCCACCCAAGGGTCCCAGAATGGCTGGACTGAACTTTGCTGTAACTTTTCCCTTTTTTTATGTTTTCCTTTGTCAATGTTGTGTTTTCTGGAAACTTTTCTGTCTCTCTCCTTGTCCTCTTTGCTCTTTCAATCTTCCTTTTTCTTTCCCAGCTTAACTACATCCTTGGCACATAAGGGATATAAGTTTTCAGCATTGTCGAGAGAGCACTAGTTTTTAGTGTTGTGATAAATTTTTAGTGTTGCCAAATGGTTGCAAGTTTTGATAGTTATTGTTCAGTTTGCTGTAGGTGATGACATTAGTTTTGTCACAAAGTGTCAGGTGTGTGCAAGTTTCCTTGACCAAGTCATTTGCTTTGTTGCTTTTGTTGCCAAGTTTTTTACCTTTTGTAAATGAGTGGGATGGGACAGCAATGTATAAATGCTCAAGGTGTTTGTGGCTATGAAAGGGTGGCCAGGCTAAGAAAAGATCCAGCAAGAGCTTTCAGACCTGGTTCCTTTGGTGGTGGAGCCAGCAGCAGAGGGATCTAACCACAAATTACCCAGGTCCAAAAGTCCTCATCCCCACTTGGGTGCCTTTTCACAACTCCTCCCACACTCCTGCCAGAGTATTGTTTGGTGTGTTAAAACACAATTGTAATGGTATTGTTCTAATACTCACTGGACACAATGTTGTTTTATTGTGGTTTAGATTTGTTGTTAGAGCTGTGGGAAGGAGCTCTTTATTGGCTCCTTGTTGCACTGACTATCAGCTCTGGAATCCTGATCCAGTGTCTCACTCAGCTGCACCGTTTAGTAACGATTGTGAGAATAATCTGGGATTTGTGTTCCTTATTTCCAGCATCTTTGTACTTCGGGTGTGATCTTCTCGATTTCATTAATAATGACACTGTTTGGCTTTTCTCCTCGGGGACCCAATCGATTGATCAGACATCTCTGATCCTCGGGTGTCATCTGCTGAAATGACTAAAAGTTACACTTTTAGCTGTATCTCCTGGGAAGCCAACACATCGGGAAGCCATCTCCATACCTCGGGTGTCACCTGCTGGAAACCACTAACAACACACGTCTGTCTTTTTCTCCTCCAGGAGCCAGTTTCTGAAGGGGATTGCTTCCCACCATTTCCCCTTGTCTGACAGGCCAATTGCAAAGACTTTAAATATTCTTGGGAAGGTCAAACCTGCCTGCTCCTTTGCTCTGCTTCCTGAAAGAGCTTCAGGTCTTAGTAAGGTTAGAGCAACTAGTGAACAATATCACCCAGAGATCAACCCCTGCAACAGGTACTGCAGCTGCTCAGACCCCGATGACAGAGACTGCAGCTACTCAGACCCAGGTGATGGGCACTGTGGCTGCTCTGATCTCCATGACATGCACTGCACTTGCTCAAACTCCAGCAACAAGCACTGCAGCTACTCACTCTAGTGAAGGGCACAGTAACTGCTGCAGCCTCTGCAACTGCAGCTACTCAGACCCCAAAGACAGACAATTCAGCTACTCAGACCCCAGGGATGGATGAGGCAGCTGAACTAGAGGATCAGCCGGTGCCAGTATCGATCACCCCTGTACAGAATAAGAAATATACAAAAAATCAGCCCACTTAGTAAGGGATGAAGGAGAACCAGGGTCATCACGAGAACAGGAGGAAGAGGCAGAACCAAAGGTAATGACCCGATCTTTATCCTTGAGTGAGCCACGACATATGTGAAAACATTCCAGCCCTTGATCAGGTTCCACTGCGAGGTAACAGGACCAGTAGCTTGGAATTAGAGGGAAGGGAAGCCAAGCAGCTGGGATCCCTTTCCAGGGAAGAGGACGTTGATAAAGCAATTGGAAAAGAGACACAAACCCTCAGCCTCTGGAGACAACATGTGTCAGGCATGAGGGAAAGGTGTCCCTTCAAGGAAGATGTTGTAAGGGAGTCAGGCAAGTGGACCACCATGGAGAGGGCTATCCAGGACTTGAGGGAACTGGCCATGCAGGAGATGGTTTATTAAGACCCAGACAATGTGCATTTACCCACAGACACAGATGAAGGCCAATGCACATGATCCATGTGGCAGGAGCTCATACAGGGCACACTCTCCTCATATGCCAACTCATTGGCTGTAATGGAATGGATAGATGAAGAGGAATCAACAGTGAACAAACTGGTTGGCTGACTCCAGCTACATGAAGAAAGTCTCTCTTCCTCTTTCTTCTCAGCTGTGGAGAAAATACCTGAGAATCTGTCCCAAAGTGAGGATAAGCTCTGTCCTCCACCTGTAGGGACCACTAGGAACAACCATTCTCCTGTTTAAAAGAGACGGTATACACCACATGGATGTTGTGATTTCACCTGTGTGACCACAGAGAAGACATGAGGAAATGGGATCCAACATCAGCCTGGATCCTGGAAAAACAAGTACATGATTTGTAAGGAAAACTAAATGCAACTGGAGGTTCTTTTAAGAGAATTTCTGCACCAGTTGCCAGAAGTCTTTTCCTCATTCAGAGTAGAAGGGTTGATTTTACACCCAATGCCATGAGAAGAGTTTCTGATTCATATTCACGATAAGTGAACTGGACACAATATTCCAGATGAGGCCTCACCAGGGCAGAGTAGAGGGGGAGGAGAACCTCTCTCGACCTACTGACCACAGCCCTTCTAATGCACCCCAGGATGCCATTTGCCTTCATGGCCACAAGGGCACAGTGCTGGCTCATGGCCATCCTGCTGTCCACCAGGACTCCCAGATCCCTTTCCCCTACACTGGTCTCTAGTAGATCATCTCCCAACCTGTAATGGAACCTGGGGTTGTTCCTGCCCAGGTGCAACACCCTACACTTGCCCTTATTATATCTCATTCAGTTTTCCTTACCCAGCTCTCCAGCCTGTCCAGGTCTCTCTGATGACAGCACAGCCTGCTGCTGTGTCAGCCACTCCTCCCAGCTTTGTTACACCAGCAAACTTGCTGCCAGTGCCCTCTGTGCCCTCATTCAGGTCACTGATGAATATATTGACTAATACTGGTCCCAGTACTGACCATTGGAGGACTCCACTGGACACAGGTCCCCAACTAGACTCTGCCCCATTGACCACCACTCTCTGGCTTCTTCCCACCAGCCAGTTCACAGTCCATCTCACTACCTGATCATCTAATCCACACTTCCTCAATTTGGCAGAGAGGATGCTGTGGGAGACCGTGTCAAATGCTTTGCTGAAATCAAGATAGACCACATCCACTGCTCTACCATCATCTAGGCACCTGGTTGTGTCTTCATAAAAGTCTAGAAGGTTGGTCAAGCACGACTTCCCCTTGGTGAAGCCGTGCTGACTGCCCCTAATGACCCTCTTATCCTTGATATGCCTAGAGACGGCACCAAGGATGAGTCGTTCCATCACCTTTCCAGGGATGGAGGTGAGGCTGACCAGTCTGTAGTTACCCGGGTCCTCCTTCTTGCCCTGTTTCAACCCTGCAGAGACATTTGTCTTCCTCCAGTCCTCAGGCACCTCTCCCGTTCCCCATGACTCAGCAAAGATGATGGAGAGTGGTCTAGCAATGACTTCAGCCAGCTCCCTCAACCCCCGTGGGTGCATCCCATCTGGACCCATAGTTTTATGGATGTCCAGATTGCTTAACTGGTCCCTGACCCAGTCCTCATCAACCAAGGAAAACTCCTCCATTGTCCTGACTCCCTCTGGTGACTCAGGGGTCCGGGGCTCCTCAGGACAGCTTCCAGCAGATAGACAGAGACAAAGAAGGCATTCAATAGCTCTGCCTTCTCTGTATCCTCTGTCACCAGGGCACCCACCTCATTCATCAGTGGGCCTACATTGCCTCTAACGTTGGCTTTATCTGCCATGTATTTGAAGAAGCTCTAAGTGGGAAAAACAAGAAAGAATTTGTATGAGACAAGCTAAGGGAAGGCACTTGTGGGCTGTCATCAGTAACCAGTGAGAAGTAAAAGAATGGCTTGTGAACAGGTGGAATTAGCCAATAATGTCAGTTGTTTAGGTATGTGTTCACTGTGTGTGTGATAAGGGGTAAGGAATCAAAGTGAAAGAATGACACGTGCCTGGGGTGTGCTGTTGGAAAAAAGGATGTAAAGCAGTTCAAAGCTTCAATAAAGTGCTGATGCCTGAACACATCTTGGTGTTGGTCATTTATTCATCTGCCTCAGTGGTGAGGCCAAACTTCAAATACTGTGAAGTTTTGGGACCCTCTAGAAAATCATTGAGGTTCTGGAGCACGTCTGTGGGAATATAATGGAAGACTGGCCAGGATGATTGTAAATACACTCAAGCAACTTGCAGCTGGGATGTCGAAAAACATATACATCACACTGCTAACCACTGTTTAGTCTTATGTGCCTGACAAGTGGAATATCTGCCTTTAGATGACACAGGCCTGGAACGGACTCAGGGAAACCCTGAACATGCCTGGGACTCCTGCCCTGCTGGGAAAAAGATCAAAGCACAACGGAAAACTACTGCCTGCTAAAAATCCCTGCTATATACAGGCGAAGCAGCAGGTTTGGAATCTCTCCCTCTTACTCTAGCAAGTACTGAGCTCTGCAGTGCCTGCGTTCCTGCTGACGTGTTTCTGCCCCAGGTGCTGCCGTGGAGATTCACCTGTTCACGAGATAACGGGAATAAATTTGTTTTTTTGCAATTTATCCATGGTTTTTGTGGTTGTTCCTGTGTCCTGACTCTGTCAGCTCACACAATGTCCAAAGAAGAGCAACTAGAGCTGGTGAAGGATCTGGAGCACATGTGTTATGAGAAGTGGCTGAGGGAACTGGGCTGAGGGAGTCTGAAGAGGAGGCTCAGGTCTTGGCAGTCTTAGGTTTACAGCTGGGACTCGATGAACTTAAAAGCCTTTTCCAACCAAAACGACTCTGTCATACCTGCCCCCTCATATGTTTCGCTACTAGACACATAGTACCTCAGAAACTCTTTCACAGCAAAAAAACCCATGAGACTGCACATACTTAAAAAGCTAACAGTCCCCTCAATCTCCCTCACACAAGAGCCTAGCTCAGAGTGGAATATACCCAGTGATTGATTACATGAGTAAATGCCAGGACAGGAAAAAATTGCTGTCCCTCACTTTCTCTTGGCAGCCTTAACATAACAATGGTTCATAAATAATAAGTTATTTATAGAAGGTTGTATTTCTAAGTAATATTTAGGAAATTGTACAAGCAAGATTCTACGATCACAATACTAAATCCCACTTGATCTACATCACTGTCAGCTCTGAAGCAAACAGTGACAGTAAAAGCTGCACAACACAGGAAGTAGCAGATGATATAGGACACTCACAGTCACTACAGCAATGAGGAGAGCAGCAGAGGTCTGAAGACATGTCTGCCAGATCAAGAACTGGCAACAGTACAAGCATGTCAACATGATTACATCCTAATTCTAACCCTAACCCTAATTCTAACCCTATGCTTAACCCTAACCCTAATCCTGAACCTACACTAACCCTTACCCTAACCCTAACCCTAACCCTAACCTACTTGTCAATTAACCTTAACGTAAATCCAACCCTAAACCTAGCCCCTACCCCTAAAGGCACCATAACTATAACCCTAACTGTCAACCTAATCCATACAGAGTCCATAAGACCAACCCTAACCCTACTGTTCAGCCTAACATTGAATTTTCCCCCTAAAACCAAAACATAACCCTTAATACGAAAATTAACCCTAACATTAACCATAAACCTAAACTTTTACCTGAATCCTAACTCTAAAACTAACCCAAATGTTGAACCCTCATCCTAACACTAGCCCTGAATTTAACACCTCATTATAAATAGAAACCTAAACCTAACCCTAAACCTAACTTTAATTCTAACTCCTAACTCTAACACTAAACTTACTTCTTACCCTAATATTAATCTTAACCAAAATCCAAACCCTAACACTAACCTTAAAAATAATCCTAAAGCAAATCCTAACCCTAAACCTTACCCTAAATTTTAATCTCATACCTTACCATAACCCAAAATGCACCTTAGAACTAAACTTGACATTAAGCATAACCCTAACCAAAACATAACCCTCATCTTAACCCCAAAACTAATCTAACCCGAAGCCTCACCTTAAACCAAACACTACTCCTAAAATCCCTTAAAGCTAACTGTAACCTTAACAATAACACTAACTGTACGATAGCCTAACCCTAACCCTAGTCCTCACCCTAACCTAACCCTGACATAACCATCACCTTAACCCTAACCCAAAAACCTAACCTAAAGCCTAACCGTAATTCTAAACCTAAAAATAATCCCAAACAGCAGTAAGTCTAAAACTAACTTTAACCTTAACACCAACACTAACTGTACCATAGCCCTAACCCTACCCCTAACCTAATCCTCATCATCACCACAATACTGCCCCTAACACTAACCCAAATACTAACCTTAATGGCACCCTAGGCCTAAACATAACCCTAATCTTAACCCTTATGCTAACCCTAACCTGTCCCTCAACTTACCTGTAACACTAACCCTAACTGTAAGCCTAAAGCTAAAACTATCCCAAACCATAAACACTAACCCTAACAGCACCCTAACCCTAAAGTTAATCCTAACCCCAAACCTAGTCCTAATGACTGTAAACTTAAATCCTAACACAAACCTGGTTACACCTCGGTCATATCAGCCATTTGGGAACTTGTGCACAAGCACCTCAACAGCAACACACTGTAATCTTAAAACTAAACCTAAACCTAAACCTAAACCTTACCCTATCCCTAAAATTTACACTAAGCTTAGCCCTACTCCTAGCCCTAATCATAAACCTAACCCCTAACCTTAACCCTGACCATAAACATAACTCTAACCCTAATTCTTACCTTGAGCCAAACCATACAGCTAATCCTAACCCTAATCAAAACCATAACCCTAACCCTAAAACCAAAATAAACCTCACCCTCAATCAAACCCTCACCCTAATGATATACCTTAATCTAACTATCAAATTAACCATAACAAGAACACTAACCCTAATCTTAAACCTAACCTCAAACCTATCCCTAACTCTAACCCTAATCCATACAGAAAGAGTAAACCTAACCCTAATCCTAACGATAAACCTTAACAGTAATGCTAACCCTCATCTAACACTCAAATTAATGATAAAAATGAATCTAACCATAACCCTAACCATAACCCTAACACTCTAACTCTAAACCTAACCCTAAACCTGATGGCACCCCAACCCTATGCCTAAACCTTAAACCTCATGTTAATCCTTACACTAGCCCTAACCCAAACCATAACCCATAATGCTAACGCTAACCATTAAAAAAATCCTAAAACCTAAAACCTAAACCTAACCTAAACCCTAGCCCTAAACCTAACATAATCCCTACCAAGACCCTAACAACTAAAACTAACCTGAACACTAAACCTAACCCAAAAAAAAACCCCTAACCCTAAAGCTAACCCGTGACACTAACGATAACCATGAACATAAACATAACCTTAATCCTGACTCTAACTCCAACTCAAACCCCAACCCTGGTTACTCAGATCATAACCCTAACCACAACCTTGACCCTAACCAAAACACTAACCCTAAATGGAAAAAAAACAATAATATTAAATGTACCAAAACAAACCTAATCTCCTGAATCCTGACCCTAACCTTAAACCCAAACCTTACTCTAACCGTAACCTAATTGTTACCATAATTGTAACACAAATCTCAATCATAAACATAAACACAAAACCTAACCCTAACCCTAATGGCACTGTAACACTGACCATAACCCTAACCACAAAAACATATCCTGAACCATAAACCCTAACCTTAACAGCACCATAAAACTATCCCAAACCCAAACCCTAGTCCTAAGAGGCCAAACCCTAACCCCTAACCCTAACTCAGTTACACACTGGTCACATCAGGCACTCGGGGACTTGTAACAGCAGAAGCACCAAGACAGCGAGACACTGTAACCCTAAACCTATACCTAAGCCTAACCCAACAGCTAAGCCTAAACCTAAACATAACTCAATCCCCAAAATTTACACTAAACCTAACCCTACTCAAAACTCTAGCCTTAACCCCTAAACTCAACTGCAAACATAACCCTAACCTTTAACCCTAACCCTAACAATATCCCGAAATTTAACCCCAAGCTATAATGCTAAATCTAAAACTAATCATAACCATAACACTAATCCCTAAACCTAACTCTACTCATAAATCCCAGCATTAACCTAAAGCCTAATGCTAACCCTAAGAGTAATCCTAACACTATTCCTAACTCCAAATCTTACCCTGATTCTAACACTAAATCCAACCAGAACCCTAATGACATCCAAAACCTGAACTTAACCCTATCCATAACTGTACCACTAACCCGAACCAAACCTGAACCCTCGACTTCACCCTGACCCTAGCACTAATCCTAACCCTAAATCTTGCCCTAATTTTAACACTAAATCTAATGTAACCCTAATGGCATGCAAAACATAATTGTAACCCTATCCCTAACCCTAACCTAAACTTAACCCTAACACTAACCTTAACCCTACCACCAATTTAACCCTAATCACAGAATCACAAAATGTTAGGGATTGGGACTTTGAAAAATCATCTAGTCCAATCCCCCTCATCCTAATCCTAACCTTAAAACTAACTGTACCATAGCCCTAACCCTAATCACAGCCTACTCCTCACATTAAACATAACTCTAACCCTAACCCCCAATGCTAACCTTCATGTCATCGTAACCGTAACTCTAACCCTGAACTAACCCTAAATCTAAACCTAAGCCTAACCCAAACCCTGACATGAACCCTAACACTGAGCCTAACAACCCTAACCAGAAACCCTAACCCTGGTCACACACTGGCCAGAGCAGCAACTCAGGCACCTGTGACAGCACAGGCACCTCAATGGCAACACTGGCACCCCAAACCTAACCCTAAGCCTAACCCTAAGCCTGACCCTTCCCTCGATGGTGTCATTAACCCTAAGCCTAACCCCTAACCCTAAGCCTAACCCTGGTTACACACCGACCATAACAGCAACTCAGACATTTGTGACAGCACAAGCACCTCCACGGCAACACACCCCATACCAAACCCTGACCTTGCCCCTCAGTTGGCAGGGGCATCCTGGGAGGCTCTTGCTTTGACTCACCTGCTGAATCTGTCACACAGATATGTTGGACCTTTCCTTGAATTAATTTTGTACCTTTTGGGTTTTGCATTGTTTCTCTGGAAACATGGCAACTCATGTCCTAGAAATGGCAATTCATTATTTTTTATGGGAGTGTTGAGGACAAGGTCAGATTAAAATGCCTCCATGGTGCATTTGTATTTGCAGCCTTGGGGAGAAGGTTTGGAGGTATTAGAAACAAGGAATCATAGAATGGTTTGGGTCAGAAGGGATCTAAAAGATCACCTAGTTCAACTCCCCTGCCATGGACAGGGACATCATAGAATGATAGAATAATAGAGTACCAGTTTGGAAGGGACATCAAGGATCATCAGGTTAAACAAAGCACAGTCCTGAAGAGATGGCCTGGCATCCTGTCCAGATGAATCTGGAAATTTTCCAGTGTTGGGAAATCCACCACTTTCCTGGGGAAATTATTCCAGTGGCTGATTGTTCTCATTGTGAAAAATTCTCCTCTTGTGTCTAATCAGCATTTCCCCAGGAGTAACTTGTACTCATCACCCCTGGTCTTTTCCATGGAACTCCTTGTAACAAGGGAGTCTCCATCTTCTTTGGTGCCACTGTTGAAGCACTGCAGCATGGTGATGGAGTCTCCTCTAAGCCCTCTTGTTTCAAGGCTGAACAAACCCAGTTCTCTCAGCCTTTCCTCAGATGGCAGGCTTCATAGGCCTTTGATGATCTCTGTGGCCCTTCTTTGGACCCTCTCCAGCTTCTCCACATCTTTTTTGGATAGTGAGGCACAAAGCTGAACACAATGTTCCAGATGTGGCCTGAGGAGAGTGGGATAATGACTTCTTGATCTCCTCTGGTGATGCCCTTGTTGATACAACCCAGCATCCTGTTGGCTTTCTTTGCTGCTGCAGGACACTGTTCATTCATATTGATCTTGTTGTCCACCAGAACACCCAGACCCCTTTCCACAGAGCTGTGCCCAGTCTGTGCTGCACTCCAGGATTATGTCTTCCCATGTGCCAGACCTTTCACTTGTCCTTGTTGAAATTCATCAGTTTTCCAGCCTATCCAGGACTTCCCACAGAGTGGCTCTACCTTCCAAAGTGTCTCCTTCCCCACTCAGTTTGATATCATCAGTAAACTTCATCAGGGTGCACTTGATCCCATCACCCAGACCACTTATGAAGATATTAAACATTGCTGGACCCAATATTGATCTCTGGGGAAAACCACTTGGTGACTCCACTTGACAACTTTCACTAGTTCAGGTTGCTCATAGTTCCTGACTTTGAACACTTCCATGGTTGGGACATCCACAAGATCTCCGGGCAACCTGTTCCAGTGTCTCATACATAATTTCCTCCTTATATCCAATCTAAACCTGCCCTCTTTTTGTTTAAGGCCTTTGCCCTTTGTCCTGCCAATAAAGGCCTTGGTAAAAAGTCTCATGTCATTTTTCTTGGCCTATGACCACGACATTGTGACCTGCAAAAATCTTGAGGAGTGCCCAGAGATCTCCAAAGATCCTCCCAGTTTGCAGGTTTGAAGCACAGGACCTTAAGAATACAGAGGCTGATGGCCCTGGGCTCAGTGGTGTGGAGACTGCGGACAGTACAGGGGTAGCCTGAGAGTGCTTGAAGGGTGGTTTCAGAGCTGGTGGAGCTTTTCTTTGTAGTGGAAAACACTGTGAGAAAGAAATAATGCCATGAAGCACAGGTGGGGCGGTCCAGAATGAACACAAGGAGAAAGAAATATGAGTCCAAGTTCAGTGCTGTGGTGCAACACATCCCCCAGAAAGAGTCTGGATCAGCCCAAGGCTTTGCATGTCAAGGAAAATCCAAGAGTGATGGAGAGAGATCAGTAAATGAACATGAGAGCAAGGTGGGGCATCTGGGTGGATGACTCCAGCCTGCAGGGAAAGAGTCACAGGTGATGCGAGACTGTAGGACAGTCTGTGGTGGAGAAGAGAGAGGGATGTGGAAAAGCTGAAATTTCTTTGGTGATGGCTGTTTCTCTGCCACTGGTGCCTATGAGGAGACAATTCATTCTTCCAGCACTGGGACCTCCTTGCTTCTTTGTTCATACCTAGGAGCTTGGGAAGTGTCATCCCATAGTCCTGCCCTTGTCATTGCCCATCTCCACATCACACTGCCCCAGGAACAGCCCTGGGGAATGAGTGAGGGACAGGATCTCCCTTCCCTGGGGCTGGGGATCAGGGCCTGGCCCTTTGGTTAATGGGGTCAGGGCTTGGCCCTTTGCATTAATGAAACACATCCAGGTTTCCTCAGCATCAGAGCCACCTTTACCTTGCTTTTCCTGACCTACCATCACTGCCTCCAGTTTTTTGCTCTAACTGGACCCTGGAGATGCCTTCCCAGTAGTGTCCCTCAGTGGGACCCATTAACACTGCAAGAAACTTTGGAGGTTGTACTGACAATTCCTTCTGGAGAGGTTTCTTCAACTCCCTCTCAATATCTCAAGAACTCAGCTTCAAACCCACGTGAGGCAGTTATTAAAATATCTTGTTCTGGGCTTCTACTGCTGAGCTGGGCTGAGATCCTGGGCTGGAGGGAGCTCATGACAAGCTGTCTCTCTACAGATCTGCCCAGGGTCAGCTCCTCTACAAAGCGCAGCAGAGAGAAGGGCACTGCCAGGGTGTCTGAGGGAGATGAGCAAGGCAGAGAGAGAGCTGGAAGGTGGTCAGGACTGAGAGGATGACTGCGAGCTCACTGCAGGAGAAATCTCTGCAGCCCTTGGCACGGTAAGTCTCTGGGTGCAGGGCAATGCAGCTGGAGTTCCTGGAGGCATCTCCTCAAGCTGGCACAGCCCACAGCTTAGGGGCTGTGTAAGGGTGGGGGGCTCTTGTAGGCCATTGGGAATGGTGTGAAAGCGGGTGTGCAGCCAGGGGTGCCCAGGGCTGTCCTTCCCAGCAGGGTCCCTGCACTCCAGGGGCTGTGTGCCGGGGCAGGGACTCTGCCGCCTGCCAGGGTCAGCTCTCAGCCTGCCCGGGGAGCTCCTCCCAGTGCTGCAGGGAGAAGCTGTGGTTGGAAGGAGCCAGCCCTGGCAGGGCAGGGTCCTGCTGTTGAGAGGGTGCTGTGTGGGTCAGGGCTGCTCACAGCTGCAGATCAGTGCAACACATAGCCAGATTTTTGAAGAAGCACAGCAAGGCAGGGGCTCCCTGAAAGGGAAGGATCCTCTTCTATCAATTTTCTAATCTACCTCTTCTGGGTGGGCAATGGGACCTAGACATTCATGTCTCCATTCAGCAAGAGGCACTGAAACCTGTTTCTCTTAGGGGTGAATAAACCCTGGAGCATCAGAAATCGACACACCTTCACTTACAGACAGCATCACTGTGGCTTTTCCAGGCTCACCAGGGTTGATCTGATGGTGCCATCAGAGCCTGCCCAGACAGAGCTGCCTCTGGGCAGTGCTCTGGGGCTGGGAGGTGTCTGCAGGACAGAGCTGAGCACACAGCGGGTGGGATGGGATCAGGGAGGACTGGGAGGGAGGAGACATGGGCACAGAGTAACAGCTGAAGGCAGCAGAGCCATGAGCAAGTGATGGGGGGAAACTGCCAAGAAGCACTGGGGGAGGCTGCCTTCAGGCAGCTCTCTTGTGGTCCTTCCCTGGAGATGCATCTCATGTCCAGGAGCACTGACTGTCTGCTTGGTCTGTCCTGCTGGGCTTGTGAGCTGCCCCCAGAAAGGCAGAGCTCTGCTATGGGATCCCAGGGAGTGCTGAGCCTTTCCTTGGGTGTGGGCACTCTCCTCTCAGAACCCTTTCCTTTTCTCTGGGAAGGGTCTTGTCCTGCTACCACCATCTCAACTACACCTCTGGGGAGAGATAGAAAAGAGTTTGCAGCTCTGCCCTTTGAGACAGTGCTCCCTCATATGAGGCCAGTTGTTTTGGTTTAAAGAGTAATTTGTGTGTGAAGTCATCTCCAAGGCAGCAGAAGTAAATGTGCAGGGTAGGTGGGTAACAGACTGATGGACACTGCAGCTCTCCTGGCTCTGCACTAAGCCACAGAGATCTGAGCACTGTTGCATGTCCTGTCTCAAGACTTAAACATTTCCTTCATAAAAATGAAGATTTTTCGTCCTTGAAAGAACATTCACTGCATTTGATGGTGAAAAATAAAATCACAAACCAAATTTTTATCAGAAAATGCTGAGTCTCTCTTGTGCAGCCCACGTTCTTTGGGTCATGAGTACAGATACTGAACTTTCCCATTACAGGTGGGTTCCATCTGACATCCCTTGTGAACGGTAGAGCTGTCACAAAGCAGCTCCAGGTACCCACTGCAGCAGAGCAAAGCTGACTCCTCAGCTCCTCACAGCACACTCAGCCAGCACAAACCACAGAAAATAAATGCATTTCACCTGGGGGGATCTCTGTGAACAAGGGAGTGGCTTTGCTCAGAGGAGTCTGTCCTAAGTTTTCTCTCTCCTTTCCTTTTTGAACAGTGTCTTCATGCCATGAAACAAGAAATGATCAACAGCAGCTCCATCACCCAGTTCCTCCTCCTGGCATTTGCAGACAGGCGGGAGCTGCAGCTCCTGCACTTCTGGCTCTTCCTGGGCATCTACCTGGCTGCCCTCCTGGGCAACGGCCTCATCATCACCACCATAGCCTGTGACCACCACCTGCACACCCCCATGTACTTCTTCCTCCTCAGCCTCTCCCTCCTTGACCTTGGCTCCATCTCCACCATTGTGCCCAAATCCATGGCCAATTCCCTGTTGGAAACCAGAGCCATCTCCTACCTGGGATGTGCTGCCCAGCTCTTTCTGTTTCTCTTTTTCATTTCAGCAGAGTATTGTCTTCTCACCATCATGGCCTATGACCGCTACGTTGCCATCTGCAAACCCCTGCACTATGGGACCCTCCTGGGCAGCAGAGCTTGTGTCCACATGGCAGCAGCTGCCTGGGGCACTGGGTTTCTCAATGCTCTGCTGCACACAGCCAATACATTTTCACTACCCCTCTGCCAGGGCAATGTCCTGGACCAGTTCTTCTGTGAAATCCCCCAGATCCTCAAGCTCTCCTGCTCAGACTCCTACCTCAGGGAAGTTGGGCTTCTTGTGGTTAGTGTCTGTTTATCATTTGGGTGTTTTGTTTTCATTGTGGTGTCCTATGTGCAGATCTTCAGGGCTGTGCTGAGGATCCCCTCTGAGCAGGGACGGCACAAAGCCTTTTCCATGTGCCTCCCTCACCTGGCTGTGGTCTCCTTGTTTGTCAGCACTGGCTTTTTTGCCCACCTGAAGCCCCCCTCCATGTCCTCCCCATCCCTGGATCTGGTGGTGTAACCCTAAAACTAAGTCTGCCCTGAAACATAAACACTAGCCCTAACAGAACCATAGCTCAAAATCCAAGCCTAATACAAACCCAAGTCCTAAATCACCTCAACCTAAACCCTAACCCTAACCTGGTTACACACCGGTCATATCAGCTACTCGGGGACTTTTGACACCACAAGCAGCTCAAAAGAAACACACCGTAACTCTAAACCTCAACCTAAATCTAAGCCTAAACCTACCCCCAAACCTAACACTAAACCTAACCCTACCCCTAAATCTAACCCCTAGCTTTCATGAGAACCATAACCCTAACTCAGACACTAACCTTCAACTATCCTGCAACTTAACCCTAACCCTAACCCTAACCCTAACCCTAACCCTAACCCTAATCCTAACTGACCTAATTCTAAACCCTCAACCTAACCCTCATCTGAACCCTAACCCTAACAGGAAACCAAATCCTATCCCTAAGCTTTAACACTAACACTAACCCTAAATTTAACCCCTAATTACAACCCTAAATTGAAAACTAACAGTAACCATAATACTGTGCCCTCACCGTAACTCTAACTGTGAGCTTCACTCTTACCTTACCATGAACATAAACCCTAATCCGAGCCCTAACACTAACTAAACAGAAATTCTAACAATAATCCTAACCCTAAACCATACCCAAACCCTAACCCCCATGGCATCCGAAACCTAAACATAACCCCAACCATAACCCTATCCCTGATGCTAAACTAACATTAACCCTCAAATTAACCCTAACCCTACCCCTCAACTTAGCCCTAATCATAACACTAATCCTAAAACTAAATCTTAACATAAATTAAGTATTAAATTAAACCATAACCATAATGGCATCCAAAAGATTATTTTAACCTTTACCAAAACCCTGTCCCTAACCCTGAACTTAACCCTAACACGAAACATAAACCTAAATCTCAATTTAACCCTAACTTTAACCCAAATCCTAACCCTAACCTCAAAACTAACTGCACAATAGCCCTAACCCTAAGCCTAACTCCACCCTACTCCTCAAATTAAAAATAACCCTAAACCCAAACCTTAATTGCAGTGGTAGTATAATCTTAAACCTAACACAGAACTAAACCCAAATCTAGAACTAAGCCTTACCCAAACCCTCACCTTAACATGAACAACCGCAATATTCACCCTCACCCTGGTTGTACACTGGCCAGATCAGCCACTCAGAAATGTCTGACAGCACAAGCACCTCAGTGACAACACACCTAATACCTACCCCTAACCCTAACCCTAATCCTCACCTTAACCCTAACCCTTAACAATGCTAATTGAAACTCCTACCTTTAAACCCCACCCCTAACCCTAAACCTAACCCTAAAGGCACCATAAACCTAACCCTAACCCTAAACCTAACCTATCTCCTAACCTTCCATTCTAATGCTAAATACTAACCATACCCCTTTACCCTAAAATTAAACCTAACTTTAACCCTAAACCTAAACTTTAACCATAATGCTAAACCTAAACCTAACCCAAACTTTTAACCCTAACACTAAATTTAACCCCTAACTGTAATCCTAAATATAAATCTGACTCTAACCCTAACTGTAAGGCTAACCCCTAATCCTAACTCTAATCCTATCCTTAACCCCAACCCTAATCCTAACCCATAACACTAACCTTAACTCCTAACCACAACCCTAACCCCTATGACAGAATAGAATCAATGCCCTGACAGTGTGAAGGCTACAGCAGATGACTGAGAAGACGGCAGTCTCAGGCTTTCTGTGGGACTGGGATCCTGCAAGGGGCTTTGCCTTGGCAAACAATAAGAAACCAAACATTGGCACGTGAGCACTCAAACTAAAACGTCACAGAGAATCATAGAATGGCTTGGTTAGAAAAGACATTTGAGATCATTGAGTCCAACCATACCTGTCCACTACTAAACCAGATCTTCTAGCACCCCATCTACCCATCTTTTAAACACCTCCAGGGATGGTGACTCAAACACCTCCCTAGGTATCCAGTCCCATTGCCTGAGAAACCTTTCAGTGAAGCAACTTTAGGCCATTGCCTCTTATTCTATCACTGGTTACCTGGGAGAAACAACACACACCTGCCTCGCTACACCCTCCTTTCAGGTAGTTGTGGACAGTGATTTGGTCTCCCCTCAGTGTCCTCTTCTCTAGACTGTCCCAGTTCCCTCTGCCTCTCCTCATCAGGCTTGTTCTCCAGACCCTTCCCCAACTTTGTTGCCCTTCTCTGGACAGGCTTCAGTGTCTCAATGTCCTTCTTGGAGTGAGGGGCCCCAAACTGATCACAGTGATCAAGGTGTGGCCTCACCAATGCTGAGTACAGGGGAAGGGTGTCTTCCCTGGTCCTGCTGGCCATGCTGTTTCTGATACAAGCCAGGATGCTGTTGGCCTCCTTGGCCACCTGGGCACACTGTTGGCTCATATTCAGCTGCTGTGGACTAACACCCCCAGGTCACTTTCTGCTGGGCAGCTTTCCAACCACTCCTCCCCAGGCCTGTAGCTTTGCATGGGGTAGTTGTGACCCAAATGCAGGACCTGGCACTTGGCCTTGTTGGACCTCATACAGTTGGCTGCAGCCCATTGATCCAACCTCTCCAGGTCCCTCTGTAGAACCTTCCCACTCTTTTGTAGACCAACACTCCCAACCAGCTTAGTGTAATCTGCAAATTTTCTGAGGGTGCACTCAATCCCCTCATCCAGATCATTGATAAAGATGTTAAACAAGACTGGCCCCAAAACTGATCCCTAGGGAAGGCCACTTGTGACTGTCCTCCAGCTGGATTTAACTCCATTCCCCACCACTTTTTAGCCCACTACAGTACCCTCATCCTTGTCACTGTGATTCCCAGAACAGCCCTCCTAAGACAGTTCAACAAAGTCCTTTTTCATCACCATCCTCACCCCTGTTCAAGGCTTTTTTCTACAGCCTGTGCAGCAGGAAGGATGGGGATGGGGAGGGACAGAAAAAAATACTCAGCAAAGCCATGAGCTGCACAGAGAGCCCATTGGAGTGGTGGACCTGTAGTATTTGTTGTATCCCAGGCACTCCTCTGGAAGTGTGGGATATTGAGAAGGCTTTTGGTGCCAGGGATACAGAGAAGGCTGGCCCGTGTCACTGTGAGACCACTCTCAAATACCTTGCAAAGGGCAGAGACAGCAGAGAGGATTTTGCTGTCTTGGAAAAGGCAGACATGAAACCAGTCTTCAAAAAGGGCAGGAAGGAGGAATGAGAGAGGTCCACACTAGTCAGACGCACCAGGGAGGGTGATATGGCAAGTCATCCTGCAGCCGTCTCCAGGCATTTGAAGGGCAAGAAGGAACTGCAAAACACATGAGGGAGGGAAAAGAAGGGGATGTTTTGTACCTGGCCTTTAGCAGGACCTTTGATGTGGTCTCCTGTAGGCTCCTTAGAGACAGCTTGCTGACAGCTGGACTGAAGAAGTGGAATATATGGTGGGTGGGAAGTTGCAGAACAATGAAGTTAACTGTTATCCTTGGTACAAAGTCTTCCTGGCAGCCACTTACTAGCAGCATCCCCCAGTGAACAGCCCTTGACCATCACTGGGGAATGTCTTTTAGTATCTTTCTGTATTATGGGACTAAATGTACTTCCAACTCCTTCATGCATGATGTCAAGTGGAAGGGACCCCTTGAGTAATCTCACCCACTTAACACTGCCTGGAGCAGGAGAGTTGGACATGATGACGGTGGTGGGTTAAAATTGGCCATCATGTCCCCACCAATCCATTGTCTCACTCCCCCTCCTCAGCAGGACAAGGGAGAAAAACCTCCTGGCTCAAGACAAAGGCAGCCTTGATGCGGTGCCAGCACTGCTGGGTAACAGCCAAACCATTGGTGTGTGATCAACATGGCTTTAGCCAGGAGTGGGAAGCACAGCAGTGTATGGGCTGTGGTGGGGAAAGTGAACTCCATCCCAGCCAGAGCCAGGACAACAGTGTTCAGGGGTCTCTTCCCACCTGTGTTACTCTGGGATTCAATGAATCTTTCCCTTGGAGAGCTCTTTGATGGGACTCTACAGCCTGCAGAACAAAAGAGAGAACTGTGGGACAGCGTGGGAAAACCTGTGGTGGAGATGGCAAAGGGTGCTGTGAAGGCTGGAAATTGCCAAGAGAACCCAAGTCTTTGTCCTTTTGCCTCTGTAAATTGTCTCTGCTGTCAAGGCCTGTGAGGACACATGTTGTCCTCAAGTACCGGGGCCTCATTGTCTCCTTGCACACCCTCATACAGGTTTGGAACTGTCCTATGGTTGTCCTTCACTCAGCATCACACACCCCACTGCCCCAGGAAGAGCCTCGAGCAATGGGTGAGGGTCAGGATCTGACTTGCAGGGGCTGGGGCTCAGGGCTTGGCCTTTCTGTTTCATCAAGCCAAGCCAGGGTTTTCTCAGCAGCTGAGCTGCCTGCACAGGGCCTTGGCCTACCTGCAATCATGGCCTCCAATTGTCTGCTCTAACGAGTCCCTGGAGAGGCTTTGTTAGTACTGGCCCTCAGTGGGACTCATTAATACTTCAAGATACTTCAGGTTTTTCTTCTGACTTTGACTCATGGGAAGGTGTGTACAATCTTCTCTCAGTACCTGGGGTGCAAGGACTCAGCACCAAATGCATCATGGGGCTCATTAAAACAAAGCAAGCTCTAGTTTATATTAGTTTCCTAGTATAGATACAGAGAAAGATTTCCAAGAGCTTCTAATAAAAATGACCTTTTATTTTAAAGGGAGTAAGTTTTCTTTTTTAGAGACATGGTGATAGCAGAATGCTTTGCTTGATACTGATTGATCCAGAGTCTCTCCTATGGCGATGTGGACAGGCAGGAAAAGCTGTCCCTTGAGGCCTGACACAGTGTGGACAACCTTGCTCCTCACCTCCCCAGTCCCACCATGTCTCTCATCAGCCACCTGGGACTTGCATCCCTTTTCCTCACATCAGACTTCTCCCCTGCAGTCTGCAGCTGGAAGTTACAGCTCCTTTGTACCAGCTCCCACCTGCTTTCCCTCGAGAACTGGCAGCAAAAATGCAGAGAGAGATTTATCTTATTTTAGAAGAATCGGAATAAAACTGATCAGAGTCACTGTTGAAATAGAACACTCTCCTCAGCTCCATTCCAAGGACAAGCTGCCACCAATGAGGTTCACCTTCCCCAAGGTATAACCATGCAAGAAATGCTTTAAGGTTATATGAAATTATAAATGAAACACAATTAAAGATTTGGCTAAAGGCCTAATTAGACAGATCACTGAGAGACAGGCAAGCTTTTAACTTCCTGAAGCATAAAGCAGCAACTGGATTGTTGAGCGGTGCATGAATGATCAAACAGTAAGGGGAAGGGCAATGTGGAGAGCAATTGCAAGGGCTTCTGTGCAGGTAGGCTGCTGGAAAGGTGACTTCAGACATGGTCAGTTGAGTTAGGACAGGTGGAAATAGGTGACAGGTGAGGGAGATGAAATGCACAGCCTAATGGAGAGAGCACTGGCAGTGCAAAGGCAGTGGAAGGGCAATAGTTCTCCTCTTGCTATTCATGCACCTCCTGAAAACTCCTCATTTTGATCTCCTGGGAAAGCACTGACATTTGATTAAAAGTACTCAGTTCTTTCACCTGATGAGGTCATGCTCATAGGTGCAAAAATTCCTCCTCAGGTTTTCAGGCAGCGCTCCAGTGTCTGACCATAAGTATCCAGTGCTGCCTGCAGAGTGCCCAGTGTCTCTGCAGCACAAGCCTGGGACTGGCAGCTGTCACAGAGGACCTGCTGGAGATGAGACACTCTTGGAAGCTGCAGCTGGAGCCTGGGCAGAGGGTCCCAGGGCACCTAAACTGGCACCATGTGCCTGTGTCTCTGTAACTCCATCCCACCCCATCTTTATGATCACAACTCTTTGCAAACAAAGGCTGTACACAAAATCCCCCTGAGGCTAAAATATTAACAGAAGACAACAAAGCAAGGAGGACAACAACATCAACAATTTTTGAAGCTTAAATTTAACATGGGATATTTCTTTCACTTTACATCTTTCCTGCTGTTTCTTTGTTGCTTCATTTTAAAAAATTACTCTCAACACTTCCATCATACTGGAGCCTACAGCATTAAAAAGCTGTTTTTTTTGTTTTGTTTTTTTTTTGGTTTTTTTTTGTTTTTTTTGTATCTTGCACAGAGCCCAGGGCCCCCAAAACCTCCCTCCCCTAAATTGTCCATGCCACCTCTAACTCTTGTCACAGAGTGAATCATCCTGAGAGGTGTTGTCCACTGTTTCCTCATGGAGGAAAACAGGGTACAAAGCTTCAGTGAAACGCTCTCTTTTTGGATGGCCAAGATTGCACTAAGCCCATCAAATCTGTGTTATCTGTCTTTCTCTTAAAAGACACTGGTGTTTTGGCTTTAATCAGTAAGTTTTACATAGGGTGGAGTGCTCAGAGTCAATCATTCAGCATTATCTTGATGCTAAGTGTTATAGGTAAATTTGACTCAAATTGCAATAATAAATTTAAAAGTAATTTATTGAGTAGGAATAGGTGAGCAAAAGCAGCGCTGGGCAGCCGGGGAGTCTGCGCTCTGCCAACAGCTCGCACCTCAAAGCAGTCAGTTCTCCATATTTAAAGTATATTCCTATACTTATCCATTAGCTGATGCAAAACGCCTATACATATGCATGACCTTTCCCTGCTTCGTATTAAAATTAGGTCTCCTCCCCTCCATGCCTGCAGCAGAGCTTTGTGGTGGTGGTCATTGAGGGTCTTAGAGGGAAATCTTAATCCCTTGAATCTGAGCCTGAGTCCGTCTTTTGCTATTCTTGCTTATCAGCTCTAAGTGGGTTGAAGTTTTCTACAGGCCCTCATCCCCGTTTGGTATGCGGGGAGTTGTTCTGTTATATCACCTGCAAGGCTCATCCCTGGCCATCTTGGAGCCTAGGTCCTGTAATGAATTATTCATTAGGCCTCACTCCTGACATGTTAAGATCCCGCAATAAACTGGCTACAAGGCCTGTCTTTGTTAGGTTAAGATGACAAAACTATGAAGCTAGAAATGTTAGCGCTTACAGCTTAAAGAAACAAACTAAAAACATACCAAATGCCCGACACATGTCTTATAAGTACACTTCAGGCTTAATTTGTGGTTAAACAACACAACATTTAAATATAGCATTGTGGTTTGACATTACACAAGTTGTTTCCCAAGACAAATCGATTGTTTGATTAGCAAATTCTCTTAATATACCTATTACAATTCCCCCTTTTTCTTTTTTTTTATTATGAATTTGCTGATCAAACAAAACTATTTGTCTTTCCTAGGTCTGAGTATTTTATTACCAAAAGCTGTAACTTTTTGAATCCTGTTCTTTACTAACGTTACAAATCTGTTAATAACACAAGGTCCGAAAGTCAGTGCTAATAACAACATAATCAAAGGTCCACAGTGGACAAACACGGAGTAAGTCCTGTTCTTGAACATACCCACCAAGCCCTGGATTTCGGTGTGATGTGGTTAAAGATAAAGAGTGAGGGAAACACTTCCACCAGGGCTCTGATCGGCTTAGGGAGGTTGTTCTTCCATCCCCACATTTCTACGCCTCTCCCTCCTTTGCCTACTCCTTTGCCGGGAGCAGCAAGGTGTGCCTTCTTCTCAGCAGCAGTCATATTCTTCAGGGGTCCTTCCCTTTTTCTTTTTATAGCCTTTCCCGCACTTTTGGGTGGATCTCTGCAAGTGAAGATCTTTGAAATTGCTCACTAAGTCGATATGCTGTTATTTCTCCCAAATTTGGTTTATATAGATCTTCAGGTGAAATGAGGGATATTATTTTAGAACAATATCACCCCAAAACTTTGGTTTGTCTAATTCCTCTCACTTGTTTTGTTAGTTTACATAATTCCCACCAAATAAATAATAAAATATGATGTTCCTTGTTTTCTAAAACATATTTACCTACTACCCAAGGGCTCCCCACAGGACGTCCTTCCAAAGTGGTCCACTGTTTTTCCACAATTTTATTCCAGTGTTGATCTGGTGTTTCATACAAATTCTGATGCCAACAATTAAAACACACTTTGGTTTCTATAACATCTACTCTATTCCCCAGACATAAACTTTTACATTGGCCACAAATCACTTCAACCCAATAATCACATGAAAGATCTCGATATCTCCTTGTTCCCAATAATATCTCTAGCTAATTCAAATATTCCAAAAATATTTTCATGTGGTCCCTCCTCAAGAATCTCTCGTATTAGAGGAATTAGGACCCCAGTCCACTGATGCTGTATTCGAAGGTAGACGTCCTTAGGGCAGGTATGCAGCCACCTTTCAAATTCTTCCATTCATTTATCTGGAAGTAGATTGGCTTATACTTATCTCTTTGAAAACCTTAACTTCATCAAATTTGGTCCTGGAGTGACATTCCACTTCCCCGGAGGTCGGGGTCCCTTGATTCTGCTGGCGTGGGTCCATCCTTTTCCCACTGTCCTCACAGCAGTATCTGTAGTGAGCAAAACGACAAAAGGACCCTCCCACCCAGGCGTTAGAGATGATTCTTTCCATGTTTTTACTAATACTTGGTTCCCTGGGTGGATTTTATGTATTGAGAGATCTAACGGGGGCCCTTGCATAATTAAACCCTTTTTCCTGGGTTCCTGTCTCCTTTTTGATAATTCTAATATATATTCTGTTATTATTTTGTCCTCGACTTTTGGATATTCTACTAAGGTCCCGAAATGGTAAGGCATTCCATACATCATTTCAAAAGGAGACACTCCAGTATCAGTTCTAGGTTGTGTTCGTATATACAATAAAGCCAACGGTAAACATTTTACCCAATTCATTTTGGTTTCTATCATCAATTTGGTTAAGTGCTTCTTAATTTCCGATTCATTTCTTCCTTCCCAAATTTATTTCTGCCGCCAATAATAAATTTCGCCCCAATAAGGGCTTTGGTGAATTTGCCATATAAAGAAATTTATGTATTCCTAATTGTTTCCCCAGTTTGAACTTCAGAGGTTTGAGAAAATAGTCTTTTTGCTTTGGCCAGTAGCTCTCTTTACTGTTACAAAATCATTGTTTATAGGTGTTAGAGCTTGGTTTTTAAAACTGAAAATACAGCTCCGTTATTTACTAAAAATTCCACCCCCTCCCCGTTGTTGTTCCCCAGCTTTAATAGAACCAATGGATCACTTGGGTGAACTCCTTGGGTCCCCGTCATAGTTTCCTGCCATTGGGGCCTGGGTTCTGGGGGCGTTCGTGATTTTTCTACTTGTTTTTCTAGTGTTCTGTTCTTTTACACCATGCACATCGATTGACCCCCAGCAGGGGGTTTCCAAGGGCCTCCGCCTCCCTGAGTCCCTGTTTCTCCTTGTGTCGGGGCCCCCCCCTGCTGTAAAGCCGCCACAAGAGCTCTTTATCTCTTCTCCAGTTTTCCTCCGCAACTTCTGCCACCCCACCTCCGCCTTGCTGATTTTTCTAATGTTCTATTACACAGCTTAAAGGGCAGCTTTGGGCATTGTTCTGTACCAGTTAAACTGATCACAGTAATACCATGCTCGAGGCAAGAGGTGCAGGGAGTGCTTGTCCTACACCAGATGCACCTGAAATCAAAGCAACTCTCAAGATAAAACTCCTGTCTCCGTTTCGAGAGATATAGGCACTTGTGCACTCCCCACACTGAGGGGCTGAGTTATTACTTTGTTTTACATCTCCTCCCATACCATAGCGATGAGTTTGTATTTATCTCTTTACCATAGAAGTTTCACTAGTCTCACTGATTCTTTAAACTTTCTAAAGTCCTGAAGGATACCCATTCAAGGTCGCCTGAGTGCTCAATTCTATCCCAGTCAGACCACAATTTACATCGGTTACACCAGAAATCGTTTCCAAACTGCACCCAGACCTTCTGGTAACAGCCAAAACACTTAAAAATAAAAATTGGTTTACACGAAAAATTCTCAGGTCCATGTATAGGTCACCAGGAATTAAAACCTGGTTCAGGTAACCCTGTCACAAGGTCTGCCACACGCTTAAGAACACACTCAGAATCATACGGACACTGAGCACTGGAATGTGACCCCTGTCTGTTCCGAAGGGGGTGATCTGTCTCCCTTAAAGTGTGTTTGTGCAGTATCTAAAACTACTGGCAAAGCTCTGGTTTAGCTTCCCTAATATCCATGAGTCTTAAATTCCCACTTAGTTCCCCCCACATTACACAGCCACAAAGACAAATCACGTTTATAACACTGAGCTATAACCTCTCGCTTTGTTCGTCTCCAGCTGTTTCCCTCGCGGGAGAACAGAACCGAGGCTCAGAACTCTGCACCCGCTTGGCAGTTGGGCTGCAAACAACACAGACACTCAGTCACACAAACGGGCCTGTCACTCCTCTCACTCACAGCACAAAATATGCCAATTAAACAATAGTCAGGCTCTCATGTACCGCAAATCATAAACCGTTAACCATTGGCCACAGGTCCACACCAAACAGCGTAACTTAAACCATAACACACGGTACCGGGTTTTTACAACAGATGTGTAAGATGACAGTTATCCCACACAGCACTCCTGCTTTCCCAGCAGGATACCAGTTACCATTCCCTCACGGCTTATGGGATCTCGGGTCCCCCCTCACCCGGCGTGAGTCCCCTGTTGGGCCCAACAATCCCAAGGGGTGAGCAACATTGCCCCCTCACCAGGCGCAGGATTTCTCCATACGGACTTATAGGGTCTTGGCAAGCAATGCAACTCCTCACCTCGCCTGGGACGTCTCCACACAACTTACAGGTTCTTCCCCTGCCCCCGCTGCAGGTATTCCCAATTCACACACCTGGTCCGCCCACTGATGGTCTGTCTCTTTCCCCGCAGCGATCGGGTGGGGTTGGGAGATCCTCTGGAGAAATGATCCTCTCCCATCCGGTCCTGCAGCCGGGAAGAGAAGGGGTCCCATCTGGGGTGCCAGATTGATCTGCAGAGTCAAACCTTACAACTCGTAGAGAGGTATAAAGCAGGGGTGTTTTATTCTCTGGTGGGCGACAGGGCGGGTCGCTCCATAAAGGCCCTGTGTGCCCCACTCTTTTACAAAGGCATTATTTAAAGTACACACACACACATATTCATTAAATTTAGGATGGGTTAAGCTAATTAGTTCAAAAAGATTTTTAACATAAGTTCACTCCCATTCACGCTTGCTCACTGCCTCCTGTTGGTGCTTGTTAGCACCTTTGCAGACCTCTAGACAAAACAAAGCCAGCTTCTCACTTCAGACTGCAGGTGTTGCACACCAGGCATCTTCTTCTCTTGCTCCAGGCTCCTCACACACCAGGCACTGCAAGGCCTTTGCTGATAGTGTGGGATAGCTTGTTAGTTCTTGTAAAAGTTTCTCACTTTACACAGACAAAATGATCTAAACTTAAAGTTTCCCACCTAACACAGAGACAAAATGAAGCTAAGCTTATTTTCTAAAATCTAATTCTTAATACAGAAAATAAATGAATAAATCTAACTATATTTTATATGTTCACATATCATAACCATAAACACAACTCTAAACTGGATCCAAGAACTAATTCAAAACCTAAACCTTACACTAAATTTAGCCTAAACCTAACTATAACATTATAGCACCTTAAAAGTGCCCTTAACCATAACAGTAACCTGAACAAGAACACAAACCTATTTTATACCCTTAAATTAAAATTAAGCCAAAATGAACCATTATCCTGAACCCTAACCCTAACCCAAACCCTCAATGAAATGCTAACTTAAACATTAAAACTAACCTTAACCCTAACCCTAATCCTAATGCTAACCCTGACTCTGGTTACCCTGACCCTAGCCCTAACCATAACCCTAACTCCAACACTGACCCTAAACTTAAACCAAACAATAACAGGAACTGCACCGTAGCCTAAACCCAAACCCAAGCCTCTCCTGAATCTTGACCCTAATCCTAACCCTAAACCTTACCCTAACCCTAACCTAATTGTCACCTTAACTGTAACCCTAACCTTAACCCTAAATATAACCACAAAACCTGAACCTAACCCTAATGGCACTGTAACACTGACCATAACCCTAACCACAAAAACATATCCTGAACCATAAACCCTAAAAGCACCAAATCCTAAAACTTACCCTAACCCAAATCTAGTCCTAATAGACCAAACCTTAACCCCTAGCCCTAACTCAGTTACACACTGGTCATATCAGGCACTTGGGGACTTGTAACAGCAGAAGCACCAAGACAGCAAGACACTGTAACCCTAAACCTAAACCTAAGTCTAACCCAACAGCTAAGCCTAAACCTAAACATAACTCAATCCCCAAAATTTATACTACACCTAACAATAATAAAAACTCTAGCCTTAACCCCTAAACTTCATTGCAAGAATAACCTTAACCTTTAACCCTAACACTAATCCTAACAGTAACCATAAATTTAACCCCAAACTATAATGTTAAAAATAATATTAGCCATGACGGTAACACTAATCTCTAAACCTAATTCCAAATGTAAACCATAGCATTAACCCAAGGCCTAATACAAACCCTAACTTAAATCTAAGAGAAATCCTAATATTATTCCTAACTCTCACTCTTACCATAATTCAAACACTAAATCTAACCAGAACCCTAATGACATCCCAAACCTGAACTTAACCCTACCCATAACTGTACCACTAACCCTAAACAAACCTGAACCCTCAACTTCACCCTGACCCTAGCACTAATCCTAAACCTAAATCTTATCCTAATTTTAACACTAAATCTAATGTAACCCTAATGGCATGCAAAACGTAATTGTAGCCCTATCCCTAACCCTAACTTTACCCTAACACTAACCTTAACCCTACCCACAATTTAACCCCAACCTAAACTCCTATCACAGAATCAGAGAATGTTAGGGATTGGAAGGGACTTTGAAAGATCATCTAGTCCAGTCCCCCTCAGCCTAATCCTAATCTTAAAACTAACTGTACCATAGCCCTAACCCTAATCCCAGCCTACTCCTCACATTAAACATTACCCTAACCCCCAATGCTAACCTTCATGTCATCGTAACCGTAACTCTAACCCTGAACTAACCCTAAATCTAAACCTAAGCCTAACCCAAACCCTGACCTGAACCCTAACACTGAGCCTAACAACCCTCACCAGAAACCCTAACCCTGGTTACACACTGGCCAGAGCAGCAACTCAGGCACTTGTGACAGCACAGGCACCTCAGTGGCAACACTGGCACCCCAAACCTAACCCTAAGCCTAACCCTAAGCCTGACCCTTCCCTTGATGGTGTCATTCACCCTAAGCCTAACCCCTAACCCTAAGCCTAACCCTGGTGACACACCGACCATAACAGCAACTCAGACATTTGGGACAGCACAAGCACCTCCACGGCAACACACCCCATACCAAACCCTGACCTTGCCCCTCAGTTGGCAGGGGCATCCTGGGAGGCTCTTGCTTTGACTCACCTGGTGAATCTGTCACACAGATATGTTGGACCTTTCCTTGAATTAATTTTGTACCTTTTGGGTTTTGAATTGTTTCTCTGGAAACATGGCAACTCCTGTCCTAGAAATGGCAATTCATTATTTTTTATGGGAGTGTTGAGGACAAGGTCAGATTAAAATGCCTCCATGGTGCACTTGTATTTGCAGCCTTGGGGAGAAGGATTTGGAGGTATTAGAAACAAGGAATCATAGAATGGTTTGGGTTGGAAGGGATCTAAAAGATCATCTGGTTCAACTCCCCTGCCATGGACAGGGACATCATAGAATGATAGAATAATAGAGTACCAGTTTGGAAGGGACATCAAGGGTCATCAGGTTCAACAAAAGAACAGTCCTGAAGAGATGGCCTGGCATCCTGTCCAGATGAATCTTGAAATTGTCCAGTGTTGGGAAATCCACCACTTTCCTGGGGAAATTATTCCAGTGGCTGATTGTTCTCAGTGTGAAAAATTCTCCTCTTGTGTCTAATCAGCATTTCCCCAGGAGGAACTTGTACCCATCACCCCTGGTCTTTTCCGTGGAACTCTTTGTAACAAGGGAGTCTCCATCTTCTTTGTGGCCACTGTTGAAAACTGCAGCATGGTGATGGAGTCTCCTCTAAGCCTTCTTGTTTCAAGGCTGAACAAACCCAGTTCTCTCAGCCTTTCCTCAGATGGCAGGCTTCCCAGACCTTTGATGATCTCTGTGGCCCTTCTTTGGACCCTCTCCAGCTTCTCCACATCTTTTATGGATAGTGGGGCCCAAAACTGAACACAGTGTTCCAGATGTGGCCTGAGGAGAGTGGGATGATGACTTCTTGATCTCCTCTGGTGATGCCCTTGTTGATACAACCCAGCATCCTGTTGGCTTTCTTTGCTGCTGCAGGACACTGTTCATTCATATTGATCTTGTTGTCCACCAGAACACCCAGACCCCTTTCCACAGAGCTGTGCCCAGTCTGTGCTGCACTCCAGGATTATGTCTTCCCATGTGCAAGACCTTCTACTTGTCCTTGTTGAAGTTCATCAGTTTTCCACTTGACAACTTTCACTAGATCAGGTTGCTCATAGTTCCTGACCTTGACCACTTCCAAGGTTGGGGCATCCACAAGATCTCCGGGCAACCTGCTCCAGTGTCTCATAAATAATTTCCTGCTTAAATCCAATCTAAACCTGCCCCCTTTCCATTTAAGGCCTTTGCCCTTTGTCCTGCCAATACAGGCCTTGGTAAAAAGTCTCATGTCATCTTTCTAGGCCTATGACCATGATATTTTGACCTGCAAAAATCTTGAGGAGTGCCCAGAGATCTCCAAAGATCCTCCCAGTTTGCAGCTTTGAAGCACAGGACCTTAAGAATATAGAGGCTGACAGCCCTGGGCTCAGTGGTGTGGACACTGAGGACAGTAAAGGGGTAGCCTGAGAGTGCTTGAAGGGAGGTTTCAGAGATGGTGGAGCTTTTCTTTGAAGTAGAAAACAGGGTGAGAAAGAAATAATGCTGTGAAGCACAGGTGGGGAGGTCCAGGCTGGACACGAGGAGGAAGAACTCACACTCCAAGGGCAGTGCTGTGGTGCAACACATCACCCAGAAAGAGTCTGGATCAGCCCAAGGCTTTGTGTGTCAAGGAAAACACCAAGAGGGACGGAGAGAGATCAGTAAATGAACATGGGAGCAAGGTGGGGCATCTGGGTGGGTGACTACAGCCTGGAGGGAAAGAGGCACAGGTGATGTGAGACCGTAGGACAGTCTGTGGTGGAGATGAGACAGGGATGTGGAAAAGCTGAAATTCCTTTGGTGATGGCTGTTTCTCTGCCACTGATGCCTATGAGGAGACAATTCCTTCTTTCAGCACTGGGGCCTCCTTGCTTCTTTGTTCATACCTAGGAGCCTGGGAAGTGTCATCCCATAGTGCTGCACTTGGCATTGCCCATCTCCACATCACACTGCCCCAGGAACAGCCCTGAGGAATGAGTGAGGGACAGGATCTCCCTTCCCAGGGCCTGGGGATCAGGGCCTGGCCCTTTGGTTAATGGGCTCAGGGCTTGGCCCTTTGCATTCATGAAACACATCAAGGTTTCATCAGCATCAGAGCCACCTTTACCTTGCTTTTCCTGACCTGTCATCACTGCCTCCACTTTTTTTCTCTAACTGGACCCTGGAGATGCCTTCCCAGTAGTGTCCCTCAGTGGGACCCATTAACACTACAAGAAACTTTGGAGGCTGCACCTGACACTGACTTCTGGAGAGATTTCTTCAACTTCCCCCCAGTGGCTGAGGGCCATAAATTCAGCATCAATCCCACATGAGTGGTCACTGAAATAACGTGGACTGGGCTTCTGCTGCTGAGCTGGGCTGAGATCCTGGGCTGGGGGGAGCTCATGACAAGCTGTCTCTCTGCAGCTCTGCCCAGGGGCAGCTCCTCTGCAAAGCACAGCAGGGAGAAGGGCACTGCCAGGGTGTCTGAGGGAGATGAGCAAGGCAGAGAGAGAGCTGGAAGGTGGTCAGGACTGAGAGGATGACTGCGAGCTCACTGCAGGAGAAATCTCTGCAGCCCTTGGCACGGTAAGTCTCTGGGTGCAGGGCAATGCAGCTGGAGTTCCTGGAGGCATCTCCTCAAGCTGGCACAGCCCACAGCTTAGGGGCTGTGTGAGGGTGGGGGGCTCTTGTAGGCCATTGGGAATGGTGTGAAAGCGGGTGTGCAGCCAGGGGTGCCCAGGGCTGTCCTTGCCAGCAGGGTCCCTGCACTCCAGGGGCTGTGTGCCGGGGCAGGGACTCTGCCGCCTGCCAGGGTCGGCTCTCAGCCTGCCTGGGGAGCTCCTCCCAGTGCTGCAGGGAGAAGCTGTGGTTGCAAGAAGCCAGCCCTGGCAGGGCAGGGTCCTGCTGTTGAGAGGGTGCTGTGTGGGTCAGGGCTGCTCTCAGCTGCGGATCAGTACAGCACATTGCCAGGAGATTTTTCAAGCAGCACAGCAAGGCAGGGGCTCCCTGAAAGGGAAGGATCCTCTCCTATCAATCTTCTACTCTGTGTTATCTGGGTGGGCAATGGACAGAAACATTCACCTGTCAGAGGAGACAGTGAGACTCTAAATCTGTTTCTCTTAGAGGTGAATAAACCATGGAGTATCAGAAACCAACACACCTTCACTTACAGACAGCATCACTCTGGCTTTTCCAGGCTCATCAGGGTTGGTCTGATGGTGCCATCAGAGCCTGACCAGACAGAGCTGCCCCTGGGCAGTGCCCTGGGGCTGGGAGGTGTCTGCAGTGCAGTGGGTGGGATGGGCTCTGGGAGCACTGGCAGGGAGGAGACCTGGGCACAGAGAAACAGCTGCAGGCAGCAAAGCCATGGGCAAGGGGTGGGGAGAATCTTCCAAGAAGCACAGGGGGAGGCTGCCTTCAGGCAGCTCTCTTGTGGTCCTTCCCTGGAGATGCCTTCTGGGCATTGTCTGCTGGGCAAAGAGCTGACTCTCTCTGGATAACATCTCATCTCTAGGAGCCCTGACTGTCTGCTTTGCCTCTCCTGCTGGGCTTGTGAGCTGCTCTGAGAAAGGCAGAGCTCTTCTGTAGTATCCCAAAGAGTGCTGAGCCTCTCCTTGTGGGTGGGCACTCTAAGAGACATTTGCTTCTCTCTGGGAGGGGTCTTCTCCTGCTGTCTTCATCACAACTGCACCTTTGTGCTGGGAAAGAAAAGAGTTTGCAGCTCTGCCCTTTGAGACAGTGCTCACTCACATGAGGCAAATTGTTTTTATTTAAAGAGTAATTTGAGTGTGAAGTCACTTTCAAGGCAGCACGACTGAATGTGCAGGGTAGGTGGGTAACAGACTGATGGACACTGCAGCTCTCCTGGCTCTGCACTAAGCCACAGAGCTCTGAGCATTGTTGCATGTCCTGTCTCAAGACTAAAAATTTCATTCATAAAAATGAAATTTTTTCCTCCTTGAAAAAACATTCACTGCATTTGATGGTGAAAAATAAAAAGCACAAACAAAATTCTTATAACCAAATGCTGAGCCGCTCTTGTGCAGCCCACACTCTTGTGAGTCATGAGTGCAGATACAGATTTTTACCATTACAGGTGGGTTCCCACTGATATCCTTTGTGAATGGTGGAGCTGTCCCAAAGCAGCTCCATGTACCCACTGCAGCAGAGCAAAGCTGACTCCTCAGCTCCTCACAGCACACTCAGCCAGCACAAACCACAGAAAATAAATGCATTTCACCTGGGGGGATCTCTGTGAACAAGGGAGTGGCTTTGCTCAGAGGAGTCTGTCCTAAGTTTTCTCTCTCCTTCATTTTTTGAACAGTGTCTTCGTGTGACAAAAGAGCAAATGACCAACAGCAGCTCCATCACCCAGTTCCTCCTCCTGGCATTTGCAGACAGGCGGGAGCTGCAGCTCCTGCACTTCTGGCTCTTCCTGGGCATCTACCTGGCTGCCCTCCTGGGCAACGGCCTCATCATCACCACCATAGCCTGTGACCACCACCTGCACACCCCCATGTACTTCTTCCTCCTCAACCTCTCCCTCCTTGACCTCTGCTCCATCTCCATCGTTGTGCCCAAATCCATGGCCAATTCCCTCTGGAACACCAGAGCCATCTCCTACCTGGGATGTGCTGCCCAGCTCTTTCTGTTTGTCTTTTTCATTTTAGCAGAGCATTTTCTTCTCACCATCATGGCCTATGACCGCTACGTTGCCATCTGCAAACCCCTGCACTATGGGACCCTCCTGGGCAGCAGAGCTTGTGTCCACATGGCAGCAGCTGCCTGGGGCAGTGGGTTTCTCAATGCTGTCCTGCACACAACCAATACATTTTCACTACCCCTCTGCCAGGGCAATGTCCTGGACCAGTTCTTCTGTGAAATCCCCCACATCCTCAAGCTCTCCTGCTCACACTTCTACCTCATGGAAGTTGGTCTTATTGTGGTTAGTTCCTGTTTATTCTTTGCTTGTTTTGTTTTCATTGTGGTGTCCTATGTGCAGATCTTCAGGGCTGTGCTGAGGATCCCCTCTGAGCAGGGACGGCACAAAGCCTTTTCCACCTGCCTCCCTCACCTGGCCGTGGTCTCTCTGTTTGTCTGCACTGCATTGTTTGCCTACTTGAAGCCCCCCTCCGTCTCCTCCCCATCCCTGGATCTGGTGGTGTCAGTCCTGTACTCAGTGGTGCCTCCAGCAGTGAACCCCCTCATCTACAGCATGAGGAACCAGGAGCTCAAGGATGCCCTGTGGAAAATGATGACTGGAAGTTTTTCAGAAGCAATAAAGGGCCTGTTTTCTTCTGTACAGTGTTCATGATGTAACTCATTACAGGCCCAGCCTTCTCAGGTTTTTGGTGGTGATGGTCTTGGTCTGAGGTTTCTTGTTTGTATTGCGATAATATTGTCCAAAATTAAATGTTATTATTCAAACCACTTCCAATTCAATGTCTATTTATAGATGGGACTGTGTAAATGAGGTGCAGTGCTCTCTGTGTTTTTAAACAGATTAAAAGACCCTGCAGTGACTTTTCTGTCTAAGAACCTTCCACTGAGGCCTTCATAAAGCTTCACAGCAGGACCTGTGTACAGAGGTGGAGGGAAAAATACTCCCAGCACAGCAGCACTGCCAGGGAGCACCAGTGCTTGGTCTTTCCAGAGCTGCTCCCTTTCCCCTTCCACACTCTCCTTCTCAGCCCCTGTGTTGGTGGAAGGCCCGAGTGCTCTGGCAGTTGGGTCACAGTCCTGCTGTGTGATAGTCCTGCAGACAAGGACAGGTCATGGGCACTTCTGTGACAGAGCTGACTTCCATAGATTCATTTTACCCTCAGTGGCCTTTCATAGACTGGAACCAGTGCAGCACCCAAACACATCTGCCAGCATTGGAACAAGGCAGGGTCCCTCTGAGCATCTTCCATGGGCACCTAAGGGCTTGTGTGGGATGCTTCGCTGGCAGTGACCACAACCAGCTGAGTCTGTCTCCCAGCTTGACCAGCACAGCCCAACAGAGTCACCCCATGGTCCCAGGAACCACAGCCCACGTGCTCTACCAGCCCCACTTCAGGGACACTGGGCTTATTGTGGTTACACTTTCCTTAGCTCCAGTGTGTTTTGATTTCATTGTGCTGTCCCACGTGCAGATCTTCAGGGCTGTGTCATGGATTCCCTCTGAGCAGGGACGACACAAATACTTTTCCACCTGCCTCTTTTCCTCTTTACTCTAATGTCACTCTAACCCTAACTCTAAAGATAAACTTACTTGTGACCCTAATCTTAACCATAACCCTAAGGCAAACCTAGGGTTTGTGTTAACCTAAACCCTCAACTTATCAGTGACAATGAACCTAACTGTAACCCTAAAACTAAGTCTGCCCTGAAACATAAACACTAGCCCTAACAGAACCAAAGCCCCAGATCCAACCCTAATAGAAACCCAAGTCCTAAATCACCTCAACCTAAACCCTAACCCTAATCTGGTTGCACACCGGTCATATCAGCTACTCGGGGACTTTTGACACCACAGGCAGCTCAAAAGAAACACACCGTAACTCTAAACCTCAGCCTAAATCTAAGCCTGAACCTACCCCCAAACCTTACACTAAACCTAACCCTACCCCTAACTCTAACCCCTAGCTTTCATGAGAACCATAACCCTAAATCAGACACTAACCTTAAACTATCCCGCAACTTAACCCTAACCCTAACCCTAATTGACCTAATTCTAAACCCTCAACCTAACCCTCATCTGAACCCTAACACTAACGCTAATCCTAACCATAGAGAAAACTTAACCCAAATCCTATCCCTAAGGTTTAACACTAACACTAACCCTAAATTTAACCCCTAATTACAACCCTAAATCGAAAGCTAACAGTAACCCTAATACTGTGCCCTCACCGTAACTCTAACTGTAAGCTTCACTCTTACACTACCATGAACATAAACCCTAATCCGAGCCCTAACACTAACTAAACAGAAATTCTAACAATAATCCTAGCCCTAAATCACACCCAAACCCTAACCCTCATGGCATCCGAAACCTAAACATAACCCCAACCATAACCCTATCCCTGATGCTAAACTAACATTAACCCTCCAATTAACCCTAACCCTACCCCTCAACTTAACCCTAACCATAGCACTAATCCTAAAACTGAATCTTACCTAAATTTAGTATTAAATTAAACCATAACCCTAATGGCATCCAAAAGATTACCTTAACCTTAACCAGAACCCTGTCCCTAACCCTGAACTTAACCCTAACACTAAACATGCACCTAAACATCAATTTAACCCTAATTTAACCCAAATCCTAACCCTAACCTCAAAACTAACTGCACCATAGCCCTAACCCTAAGGCTTACTCCACCCTAATCCTCAAATTAAAAATAACCCTAACCCCAAACCTTAATTGCAGTGGCACTGTAATCTTAAACCTAACACAGAACTAAACCTAAACCAAACCCTCACCTTCACCTGAACATCTGCAACATACACCCTCACCCTGGTTGTACCCTGGCCAGATCAGCCACTCAGCAAGTTCTTACAGCACAAGCACCTCAATGACAACACGCCTAATACCTACCCCTAACCCCAACCCTAATCCTCACCTTAACCCTCACCTTGAACCTTACCATAACCCTAACCCTAATCCTCACCTTAACCCTCACCTTGAACCTTACCATAACCCTAACCCTAATCCTCACCTTAACCCTAACCCTTAACAATGCTAATTGAAACTCCTACCTTTAACCTCCACCCCTAACCCTAAACCTAACCCTAAAGGCACCATAAACCTAACCCTAACCTTAACCCTAACCTATCTCCTAACCTTCCATTCTAATGCTAAATCCTACCCGTAACCCTTTACCCTAAAACTACCCCTAACTTTAACCCTAAACCAAAACTTCAACCATAATGCTAAACCTAAAACTAACCCAAACTTTTAACTCTAACACTAAATTTAACCCCTCACTGTAATCCTAAATCTAAATCTGACTCTAACCCTAACTGTAAATCTAACCCCTAATCCTAACTCTAATCGTATCGTTACCTTAATCCTAACCCCTAACACTAACCTTAACTCCTAACTACATCCCTAACCCCTATGACATAAATGGATCAATGCCCTGACAGTGTGAAGGCTGCAGCAGGTGACTGAGAAGACGGCAGTCTCAGGCTTTCTGTGGGACAGGGATCCTGCAAGGGGCTTTGCCTTGGCAAACAACAAGAAACCAAACATTGGCACGTGAGCACTCGAACTAAAACGTCACAGAGAATCATAGAATGTCTTGGTTAGAAAAGACATTTGAGATCATTGAGTCCAACTGCTCAGTGGGAGTGAGGGGCCCAAAACTGATCACAGTGATCAAGGTACAGGGGAAGGATGTCTTCCCTGGTCCTGCTGGCCATGCAGTTTCTGATACAAGCCAGGATGCTATTGGCCTCCTTGGTCACCTGGGCACACTGTTGGCTCATATTCAGCTGCTGTGGACTAACACCCCCAGGTCACTTTCTGCTGGGCAGCTTTCCAACCACTCCTCCCCAGGCCTGTAGCTTTGCATGGGGTAGTTGTGACCCTAGTGCAGGACCTGGCACTTGGCCTTGTTGGACCTTATAGAGTTGGCAGCAGCCCATTGATCCAACCTCTCCAGGTCCCTCTGTAGAGCCTTCCCATCCTTGCATACATCAACACTCCCAACCAGCTTAGTGTAATCTGCAAATTTACTGAGGGTGCTCTCAATCCCCTCATCCAGATCATTGATAAAGACGTTAAACAGGACTGGCCCCAACACTGATCCCTAGGGAAGGCCACTTGTGACAGCGTTCTAGTTGGATTTCATCCCATTCCCCACCACTTTTTAGCCCACTACAGTACCCTCATCCTTGTCACTGTGATTCCCAGAAGAGCCCTCCTAAGACAGTTCAACAAATTCCTTTTTTCATCACCGTCCTCACCTTTGCTCAAGACTTTTCTCTACAGCCTGTGCAGCAGGAAGGATGGGGATGGGGAGGGACTGAAAAAAATACTCAGCAAAGCCATGAGCTGCACAGAGAGCCCATTGGAGTGGTGGACCTGTAGTATTTGCTGTATCCTAGGCACTGCCCTGGAAGTGTGGGATATTGAGAAGGCTTTTGGTGTCAGGGATACAGAGAAGGCTGGCCCGTGTCACTGTGAGACTGTTACCGAAAATCCAGAATAAGAAACTTATCAACACCACTGTGATGCGGATGAGCAGACACTTCTTTATTACGGCCAGGTGCGTGAGTGAGTCCTCTCACGATCAGCGCACACCATGCACCAAAATCACACATCTTACATAGAGCTCACTCATACGTATTCATTAAGTAGTCATACATAAACATGTTATTTCCAAGAAATCATTAGCATATTCTCCTCCTATTTCTGATTCTGTGCAATAACTGTTAGAACCATCTGGAAATGAGTCTGGGGTGTCGAATGGGTGGGCGACCCGTGAATCGGTGGTCGCGATCTCCCCCTGCCAGAATCACCTTTTGCTTAAGGACACGGTTTCTTGGCAGGCATCTACAAACCGTTACAGTAGGCTTCTCTTCCCGTTGTCTCCCCATTCTCATTAATCCAGATCTTGACAGCTACGTGTATTCTTCTAGTTTTCCATATAGGTATCATAAATCAGTTTACAGGTCAACTTGTACTTGTTACCTAAGTTACAGTTCCTACCAAATGATTTTGACCAATCCCTTCAGCCTTGGTACAGGCTGTACAGGGATTTCATAGCAGCATTCGGTTGCTGTGCAAGCATACTTTTCATTAAAATATTTCTTATAATCTTATAGCATTAAAATCCGAACTATTCATAAACTATAAACTAATATTTAATTCTAACATATCAGTAACATTTCCCCCCTTTGAAAGTGTTGAAAATTATTTCAATACTTTAACCTCTACTGCATAGCATTTAATCATTAACATTTTCGAAGCCAAGATTTGTTTCAGCATACTTTGATGGTGAATGGTAGTCTGGTGGAATAGTGGGAACTCGCTCATGTGATCATGTGTTAACTGCAATTCCATTAGTAAACTGTTTTTTTCAAACAGGTGTATACCAGCATGATCATCAAAAAGACAATTAGCAACAGAAACAGAGTTTTAATCAAAGATTGTATCCAGGAGCTTAAATTCCATCCCAATCCTTTGAAAATTTTTCCTATCCAATCCTCTGACATGTCTTCTCGAATTGATTCTGTTTCTTTCTCAATTGTTCCTAACAAATCCAGATCATGCTCTACATCCTGGGTAACGTTTGGAATGTGTATGCACCAGTGGTCTACCCTGTCCTTTAGATACCCATACACTCCGTGCTCTTTAAGTAGAAGCATGTCTAAGGCCATTCTGTTTTGCAGGGTCATTCTAGATGTTGCCTGCAATTGTATGTTCAGGTTCCTAAACCCTTCCCTCGTAACGTTTGCTAACTTCTCAACCTGACCTGTTCAATGGTACAGCCACTCTCTGTTTCTGTAAGAGGCAATGGGATTCAAAAGAGATTCTAGAGCCCAACTAATTTTTACTCCTGCCGAGGGTTCATTCCAGATATCATCATCCATCTCAGATCTTTTAGTCCGTTTTAAATGCAAATTCTCCAAAGGTCCCTTGAAGGGTGATCTTTTCCAAATCAGGCACAATGTTGGCATGCCTAAAGGAATTTGTTTCACTTTACCATCTACTGGTAAGTGAGTCGTCCAGGTTCCATCACTTAATGCCCAAATTAGATGTCCCGGACTCTGGATTGTATATTTTCTGCAACTTAAAAATGTTCCTCTTGCGATCATATAATCCTCAGTCAATTGAAGATCATTCCTGAGTCCTCGGCAGTAACACCCATATCTAACTGCAGCTGCTAAAGGGGGAATTTCCTGGATTGCTTTACTTACTGTATTGCAATCAAAAACCTTTTCACACTTCCACCAGGACACTGATTTCTCCTCTTCTCGTGACGAAGTTCCCCTTTCTGCTACTGTTGGCCAAACTGAATGAAGTGACCCTTCCCACTTAAAACACCAAGAGGTTTTTGCCATGTATCGAAACTGGGAAAATACAGTCATGGACCAAATTGATCCCCAAGTAGGTTGCTCTTTTTGTGGAGTTTGAGTATCCTTTTCACATTCCAATTCCATTATCATGCAGCTCACATTTCTCCTTATTGGTTCATCATAAGAACACCATCCATAACCATATCCTGAATCCAGTCCTGTCCAACCACCACTAATGTCTATAAAATTTGAATTTAATAATTTTGTACACTCAGCCCTATTTCCAGGGGAATTCCTTTGTTTTCTGATATATTTCACCTGTTCTTGCCATTGAGTCACTGGCCTCTGTTCACAATGAGTGGTGTCATTTCTATGTTCCAGGTTGGTCAGATTCACAGTTAAGATTCCCCATGGAATAGATTCACCTACTGTCCTTGGTATTGGTAAACAAGCAGTAATTTGTGTAACATTCTGCAAATTAGCAAATCCTTTAATTAATCCTAATATCAAATTTTCCTCGTGCGTTTGTTTGGGAATTTCAATCACTTGTTCTGTTCCTATTTGTCTTTTGTTCCTGCTTACCAAGTCAGCCCATGGATTCACCAGTACTACCTTCCAGCATCAGATCCAAAGAACAATAGAAAGCTGGTATAAGAAGTTAGACATGTTTCAGAGTCCGTCTCAAAGTCTCAGGGTCACGACTAACAATCTTCCATGAAGTAGGTGCTTTCTTCACCCGAGTATAATGTATCCAAGCTTCTGATTCAGCAATCTTGATAGCTGTGAAGGTGGTTAACAGTATCTGGAAAGGTCCTTTCCAGCGCTCCTGCAGAGGTTCAGAAGTCCACGTCTTCACATAGACAGAGTCTCCTGGTTGGAAATCATGGACCGGATTGTCCAGAGATAAAGGACTGTTCCAAATTACTGTACTCTGAATTGCAGCCAAAGTTTTCCCTAGAGAAAGCAAATAGTTATATACATCTTGTTTTCCTTTTACATGCATACCTGGATTTGGTTCTGGGGACTCATAAGGTTTTCCACACAGTAATTCATAAGGACTGATTGAGGTTCCACTCTTTGGCTGAACTCTAATTCGTAGTAATGCCAATGGAAGTGCTTGAGGCCATTTTAAATTAGTTTCCTGACAAATTTTACTTATTTGTCTTTTTAAGGTCTGATTCATTCTTTCTACTTTTCCACTGGATTGTGGTCTCCAGGATGTATGTAAATCCCAGGCAATACCCAATGTTTTACTAACACTTTGGACTACTTCAGCAACAAAGTGTGGACCTCTGTCAGAAGAAATTCCAATAGGGACCCCAAATCTTGGAATTATTTCTTGTAGTAACCCCTTTAGTACTTCTTTTGCTTGTGTGGTGCGACAGGGAAGGGCTTCTGGCCATCCTGTAAAAGTGTCAACCCCCACCAGAATGTGTCGGTACCCATTTTGTCTGGGTAACTCCGAGAAATCTACCTGCCAATAATCTCCAGGTTCTGTACCAGATTTTACCTTACCCATTTGGGCTCTTTTCTTGATTAGTGGATTATTTTTCAAACATACCTCACATTTTGCAGCTATCATTTTAGCTAATCCTAGCATTTTAACTGACACCACCTGTTTCTGTAAAGAAGTTACTAGGGCTTCTACACCCCAATGGCATTCCTGATGTCTTGTTTGAATTATTTCTCTCATCAAAATGGGTGGAATCACTACTTGTCCATTAGGGGTTACCCACCATTCAGCTAGGTTTTTCTTAGCATTTAATAACTAAGCTAACTTATCATCTTCCTCTGAATATTTTGGTTTTCCCCTAGGAAGGGTTACTGTTTTGGAAGGAATTAATGCCATTTGTAGTGCTTGCTCTTTTGCTACCTTCCTGGCTGTTTTATCAGCCAGATTATTTCCAGCAATTTCTTTTGTGTTTCCAATTTGGTGTGCTTTACAGTGCATGATTGCTACTTGTTCGGGTTTCTGAACTGCTTGCAATAATTGTAAAATTTCATTTTGATGCTTAATGTTTGATCCTTGAGAGGACAATAATCCTCTTTCTTTCCACAGGGCCCCATGGACATGCACTACCCCAAAGGCATATTTAGAGGCTGTCCAGATATTTACTTTCTTCTTTTCACTTAGTTCCAGGGCTCGAATCAAAGCAACAAGCTCTGCTTTCTGGGATGATGTGGTGCTTGCTAATGCTTTGACTGCTATAGCTGTGGTGTCTGTTGTTACCGCATATCCAGCGTATCGGGCTCCTTGCTCCATGAAACTGCTGCCATCTGTGTACAGTTCCCAGCCTGGTTGCTCCAGTGGTACAGAATCAGAAATAGGAGGAGAATATGCTAATGATTTCTTGGAAATAACATGTTTATGTATGACTACTTAATGAATATGTATGAGTAAGCTCTGTGTAAGATGTGTGATTTTGGGGCATGGTGTGCGTTGATCATGAGAGGACTCACTCATGCACCCGGCCGTAATAAAGAAGTGTCTGCTCATCCGCATCACAGTGGTGTTGATAAGTTTCTTATTCTGGCTTTTAGGTAACATGGGTACCTGCAGTGGGTGTTGTGGGGATGGGAGTAGCTGCAGTTCCCGTTGTCTCGGTCTGAGTCAATGCAGTGTCTGTCTTCAGGGTCTGAGGAGCTGCAGTGCTCTGTCATAGGTCTTGCAGGAGACACAGTATTTGTCACCAGGCTTTGAAAGGCCGCAGTAATTATGGTGGGGATTTGAGTAGCTACAGTACTTGTTGCAGGGGTGATCTCTGGGTGATATTCATAAACAGTTGCTCCAGCCTTAAACAAGACCTGAACTTCATTCAGGAAGCAGAACAATATGAGCAAGGTGGTTTGACCATCCCAAAGGTATTAAAAAATCCTCAAATGCTTTGGGAATTGGCCCAGCAGAGAAGGGGAAATGGTGGGAAGCAATCCCCTTCAGAAACTGGCTCCTGGAGGAGAAAAAGACAGACGTGTATTGTTAGTGGTTTCCAGCAGGTGACACCCGAGGTATGGAGATGGCTTCCCGATGTGTTGGCTTCCCAGCAGATACAGCTAAAAGTGACACCCCAGGATCAGAGATGTCTGCTAATTCGATTGAATCCCTGAGAAGAAAAGACAGACAGTGTCATTATGAATAAAATTGAGAAGATCACACCCAAAGTACAAAGATGCTGGAAAATATGGAACACAAATCCCAGATTATTCTCACAATCATTATTAAAGGAAGGGAGTTGGTGGGGTGTCCTTCAAACATCCCACAGTTTTTCTTATTGGACACCTGGAAGTTGAGAGCCCATCTCTAATTATCAGCAAGGCTGCTCATCCTTTGATTAGCAAGACTGCTCATCCATTGGACAATTGATCTATTTCCAACAGAATTTTTGAGACAAAACACTTAAATTTCTGCCTCTTACAGATGTCAAGGTGGCATGAGGGCAGCGGTGATTGTGTCCCCATGATGTCACAAAGGCAGGAGATCAGAGGTGGTTGTGTCCATGTGGTATCACAGTGCCAGGAGGACAAAGGTGACTGTGTCCCTATGGTGTCAAAATGGCAGGTGGGCACTGGTGGCTGTGTCCCTGTGACATCACAATGGCAGGAGTGCAGGTTTCACTGTGTCCCTGTGATGTGAGAATGGCAGGAGACATATTTGGTTTTTGTGCACCTGCTCACTGGCAGCACATGGGAAACTAAAAAGTCCTGGACTTAGGATAGATATCACTTAGCATCTGGCTAAGGCTAAGCTGCCCCTTGGGAATCCCACACACTAGAAGGAATAGAGAGACTCTGGAGTGAAGAAAAATTCCCCTTGTTCGAGGAAGAACTGATCAGAGATACCCTAAACAAAATAAACTCACATAAATCTATGGGACCTGATGGGATGCACCCACGAGGGCCTATGGAGCTGGTGGAGCTGATTGCTAAACCACTGTCTACCATCTTTGAAAGATCTTGGAGAATTTGAGAGGTGCCTGAAGACTGGACAATAGCCAATGTCATTCCAGCCTACAAAAAGGGCAAGAAGGAGGATCCGGGCAAGTACAGGCCAGGAAATTTTACACCTATGAGCATGACCTCATCAGGTGAAAGAACTGAGTACTTTTAATCAAATGTCAGTGCTTTCCCAGGAGATCAAAATGAGGAGTTTTCAGGAGGTGCATGAATAGCAAGAGGAGAACTATTGCCCTTCCACTGCCTTGGTACTGCCAGTGCTCTCTCCATTAGGCTGTGCATTTCATCTCCCTCACCTGTCACCTATTTCCACCTGTCCTAACTCAACTGACAGTGTCTGAAGTCACCTTTCCAGCAGCCTACCTGCACAGAAACCCTTGCAATTGCTTACTAGACTTCCATTCCCCTTATTCTTTGATCATTCAGACAGCTCTCAACAATCCAGTTGCTGCTTTGAGCTTCAGGGAGTTAAAAGCTTGCCTGTCTCTCAGTGATCTGTCTAATTAGGCCTTTGGTAAATATTTAATTGTGTTTCATTTATTATTTGTATAAGCTCAAAACATCTCTTGCATGGCTATGCCTTGTGGAAAGTGAACCTCATTGGTGGCAGCTTGAACTTGGCATAGAGATGAGGAGTGGGTTTTAAGGATGAATCAGATCAGTTCTGGTTTGTTTGTTCAGAAATAGGAAAGATCCTTCTTTGCCTTTGTGCAGCCAGTTCTGGAAGGAAAGCAGGTGGGAGCTGGTACAAAGGAGCTGTCACTTCCAGCTGCAGACTGCAGGGGAGAAGTCTGATGTGAGGAAAAGGGATGCAAGTCCCAAGTGGCTGATGAGAGATGGTGGGACTGGGAAAGTAAGGAGCAAGGTTGTCCACACTGTGTCAGGCCTCAAGGGACAGCTTTTCCTGCCTGTCCACATCTCCTTAGGAGAGACTCTGGATCAATACCAATCAGAGCATTCTGCTATCATTCCTTCTCTAGACCAAGAAATAATAAACTACACCCTTTAAAGTAAAAGGTCATTTTAATTAGAAGCTCTTGGAAATCTTTCTCTGTATCTTTACTACGAAACTAATATAAACTAGAGCTTGCTTTGTTTTAATGAGCCCCATGATGCATTTGGTGCTGAGTCCTTGCACCCCAGGTACTGAGAGAAGATTGTACACACCTTCCCATGAGTCAAAGTCAGAAACAAAACCTGAAGTATCTTGAAGTATTAATGAGTCCCACTAGGGCCAGTACTAACAAAGGCTCTCCAGGGACTCGTTAGAGCAGACAATTGGAGGCCATGATTTCAGGTAGGCCAAGGCCTTGTGAAGGCAGCTCAGCTGCTGAGAAAACCCTGGCTTGTCTTGATGAATCAGAAAGGCCAAGCCCTGAGCCCCAGCCCCTGCAAGGCAGATCCTGTCCCTCACCCATTGCTCGAGGCTCTTCCTGGGGCAGTGGGGTGTGTGATGCTGAGCGAAGGAAAATGGTAGGACAGTTCCCAGCCTTCACAGCACCCTTTGCCATCTCCACCACACCTTGTCCCACACTGTACCACAGTTGCCTCTTTTGCTCTGCAGGCTGTAGACTCCCATCAAAGAGCTCTCCAAAGGAAAGATTCATTGAATCCCAGAGTAACACAGGTGGGAAGAGACCCCTGAACACTGTTGTCCTGGCTCTGGCTCGGGTGGAGTTCACTTTCCCCACCACAGCCCATACACTGCTGTGCTTCCCACTCCTGGCTAAAGCCATGTTGATCACACACCAATGGTTTGGCTGTTACCCAGCAGTGCTGGCACCACATCAAGGCTGCCTTTGTCTTGAGCCAGGAGGTTTTTCTCCCTTGTCCTGCTGAGGAGGGGGAGTGAGACAAGGGATTGGTGGGGACATGATGGCCAATTTTAACCCACCACAGGCATCTTGTCCAACTCTCCTGCTCCAGGCAGTGTTAACTAGGTGAGATTGCTCAAGGGGTCCCTTCCACTTGACATCAGGCATGAAGGAGTTGAAAGTACATTTAGTCCCATAATACAGAGATGCTAAAAGACATTCCCCAGTGATGGTCAAGGGCTGTTCACCGGGGGATGCTACTAGAAAGTGGCTGCCAGGAGGACTTTGAATCAAGGACAACAGTTAACTTCATTGTTCTGCAAATTCCCACACACCATATATTCCACTTCTTCAGTCCAGCTCTCAGCAAGCTGTCTTGCTAAGTTAGGGACAGGGTTCTGGTTAAGGTTAAGGTAATCTTTTGGATGCCATTATGGTTATGGTTTAATTTAATGTTAAATTTTGGGAAAGATTTAGGTTTAGGATTAGTGTTATGGTTAGGGTTAAGTTTAGGGGTAGGGTTAGGGTTAATTTGAGGGCTAATGTTAGTTTAGCATCAGGGATAGGGTTATGGTTGGGGTTATATTTAGGTTTCGGATGCCATGAGGGTTAGGGTTTGGGTATGATTTAGGGCTAGGATTATTGTTAGAATTTCTGTTTAGTCAGTGTTAGGGCTCGGATTAGGGTTTATGTTCATGGTAGCGTAAGAGTGAAGCTTACAGTTAGAGTTAGGGTGAGGGCACAGTATTATGGTTACTGTTAGCTTTTGATTTAGGGTTGTAATTAGGGGTTAAATTTAGGGTTAGTGTTAGTCTTAAAGCTTAGGGATAGGATTTGGGTTAAGTCTTCTGTTAGGGTTAGGGTTAGGGTTAAGGTTAGTGTTAGGATTCAGATGAGGGTTAGGTTGAGAGTTTAGAATTAGGTCAGTTAGGGTTAGGGTTAAGTTGCAGGATAGTTTAAGGTTAGTGTCTGAGTTAGGGTTATGGTTCTCATTAAAGCCAGGGGTTAGAGTTAGGGGTAGAGTTAGGTTTAGTGTCAGGTTTGGGGGTAGGTTTAGGCTTAGATTTAGGTTGAGGTTTAGAGTTACGGTGTGTTTCTTTTGAACTGCTTGTGGTGTCAAAAGTCCCCGAGTAGCTGATATGACCGGTGTGTAACCAGGTTAGGGTTAGGGTTTAGGTTGAGGTGATTTAGGACTGGGGTTTGCATTAGGGTTGGATTTTGGGCTATGGTTCTGTTAGGGCTAGTGTTTCTGTTCCAGGGCAGACTTAGTTTTAGGGTTACAGTTAGGTTCATTGTCACTGATAAGTTGAGGGTTTAGGTTAACACAAACCCTAGGTTTGTGTTAGGGTTATGGTTAAGATTAGGGTTACAAGTAGGTTTATCTTTAGGGTTAGGGTTACAGTGACATTAGAGTAAAGTGGAAAAGAGGGACGTGGAAAAGTTTTTGTGTCGTCCCTGCTCAGAGGGAATCCATGGCACAGCCCTGAAGATCTGCACGTGGGACAGCACAATGAAATCAAAACACACTGGAGCTAAGGAAAGTGTAACCACAATAAGCCCAGTGTCCCTGAAGTGGGGCTGGTAGAGCACGTGGGCTGTGGTTCCTGGGACCGTGGGGTGACTCTGTTGGGCTGTGCTGGTCAAGGTGGGAGACAGACTCAGCTGGTTGTGGTCACTGCCAGCGAAGCATCCCACACAAGCTCTTAGGTGCCCATGGAAGATGCTCAGAGGGACCCTGCCTTGTTCCAATGCTGGGAGATGTGTTTGGGTGCTGCACTGGTTCCAGTCTATGAAAGGTCACTGAGGGTAAAATGAATCAATGCAAGTCAGCTCTGTCACAGAAGTGCCCATGACCTGTCCTTGTCTGCAGGACTATCACACAGCAGGACTGTGACCCAACTGCCAGAGCACTCGGGCCTTCCACCAACACAGGGGCTGAGAAGGAGAGTGTGGAAGGGGAAAGGGAGCAGCTCTGGAAAGACCAAGCACTGGTGCTCCCTGGCAGTGCTGCTGGGCTGGGAGTATTTTTCCCTCCACCTCTGTACACAGGTACTGCTGTGAAGCTTTACAAAGGCCTCAGTGAAAGGTTCTTAGACAGAAAAGTCACTGCAGGTTCTTTTAATCTGTTGAAAAACACAGAGAGCACTGCACCCCATTTACACATTCCCATCTATAACTAGACATTGAATTGGAAGTGGGTTGAAAAAAACATTTAATTTTGAACAATATTATCACAATAAAAACAGGAAACCTCAGACCAAGACCATCACCACAAAATACCTGAGAAGGCTGGGCCTGTAATGAGTTACATCATGAAGATGGAACTCGTTACAACTGTGCAGAAGGAAACAGGCCCTTTATTGCTTCTGAAAAACATCCAATCATCATTTTCCTCAGGGCATCCTTGAGCTCCTGGTTCCTCATGCTGTAGATGAGGGGGTTCACTGCTGGAGGCACCACCGAATACAGAACTGACACCACCAGATCCAGGGATGGGGAGGACATGGAGGGGGGCTTCAGGTAGGAAAACGCTGCAGTGCAGTCAAACAGGGAGACCACGGCCAGGTGAGGGAGGCAGGTGGAAAAGGCTTTGTGCCTTCCCTGCTCAGAGGGGATCCTCAGCACAGCCCTGAAGATCTGCACATAGGACACCACAATGAAAACAAAACACCCAAATGATAAACAGACACCAACCACAAGAAGTCCAACTTCCCTGAGGTAGGAGTGTGAGCAGGAGAGCTTGAGGATGTGGGGGATTTCACAGAAGAACTGGTCCAGGACATTGCCCTGGCAGAGGGGGAGTGAAAATGTATTGGTTGTGTGCACCAGAGCATAGAGAAACCCAGTGCCCCAGGCAGCTGCTGCCATGTGGACACAAGCTCTGCTGCCCAGGAGGGTCCCGTAGTGCAGGGGATTGCAGATGGCAACGTAGCGGTCATAGGCCATGATGGTGAGAAGAAAATACTCTGCACCAAACAAGAAGAATACAAAGAAGACCTGTGCAGCACATCCCGTGTAGGAGATGGCTCTGGTGTCCCACAGGGAATTGGCCATGGATTTGGGCACAATGGTGGAGATGGAGCCCAGGTCGAGGAGGGAGAGGTTGAGGAGGAAGAAGTACATGGGGGTGTGGAGGTGGTGGTCACAGGCTATGGTGGTGATGATGAGGCCGTTGCCCAGGAGGGCAGCCAGGTAGATGCCCAGGAAGAGCCAGAAGTGCAGGAGCTGCAGCTCCCGCCTGTCTGCAAATGCCAGGAGGAGGAACTGGGTGATGGAGCTGCTGTTGGTCATTTGCTCTTTTGTCACACGAAGACACTGTTCAAAAAGGAAAGGAGAGAGAAAACTTAGGACAGAGTCCTGTGAGCAAAGCCACTCCCTTGTTCACAGAGATCCTTCCCAGGTGAAATGCATTTATTTTCTGTGGTTTGTGCTGGCTGAGTGTGCTGTGAGGAGCTGAGGAGTCAGCTTTGCTCTGCTGCAGTGGGTACATGGAGCTGCTTTGGGACAGCTCCACCGTTCACAAGGGATGTCAGATGGAACCCACCGGTAATGGAAAAGTTCAGTATCTGTACTCACGAGTTGTAAGAGTGTGGACTGTACAAGAGAGGCTCTAGCATGTGGTTATAAGAATTTTTTTTTTTTTGTGATTTTTATTTTTCACCATTAAATGAAGTGAATGTTCTTTCAAGGAGGAAAAATCTTTATTTTTATTTATGAAATGTTAAGTCTTGAGACAGGACATACAACCATGCTCAGAGATCTGTGGCTTAGTGTAGAGCCAGGAGAGCTGCAGTGTCCATCAGTCTGTTACCCGACTGCCCTGCACTTTCACTTGTGTTGCCTTGGAGGTGACTTCACACACAAATTACTCCTTAAATAAAACCAACTGGCCTCATACTAGGGAGCACTGTCTCAAAGGGCAGAGCTGCAAACTCTTTTCTGTCCCAGCCCAGAGGTGCAGTTGTGATGAATACAGCAGAAGAGCCCACTCCGAAGGACAGGCTCAGCACTCCCTGGCACCGTACAGCAGAGCTCTGCCTTTCTGACGGCAGCTCACAAACCCAGCAGGACAGGCAGAGCAGACAGTCAGGGCTCCTGTAGATGAGATGTTCTCCAGAGAGAGTCAGCTCCTTGCCCAGCAGACTATGCCCAGAAGGCATCTCCAGGGAAGGACCACAAGAGAGCTGCCTGAAGGCAGCCTCCCCCAGTGCTTCTTGGCAGTTTCTCCTCACCCCTTGCCCATGGCTCTGCTGCCTGCAGCTGTTTCTCTGTGCCCAGGTCTCCTCCCTGCCTGTGCTCCCAGAGCCCATCCCACCCAGTGTGTGCTCAGCTCTGCCCTGCAGACATTTCCCAGCCCCAGGGCACTGCCCAGGTACAGCTCTGGCTGGGCAGGCTCTGATGGCACCATCAGACCAACCCTGATGAGTCTGGAAAAGCCACAGTGATGCTGTGTGCAAGTGAAGGTGTGTTGGTTTCTGATACTCCAGGGTTTATTCACCTCTAAGAGAAAGAGATTTGGAGTTTCATTGCCTCTTCCTGAACAGACACATGAATGTTTCTGTCCCATTGCCCACCCAGAAAACATAGAGTAGAAAATTGATAGAAGAGGATCCTTCCCTTTCAGGGAGCCCCTGCCTTGCTGTGCTTCTTCAAAAAATCTCCTGGCAATGTGCTGTACTGATCTGTAGCTGTGAGCAGCCCTGACCCACACAGCACCCTCTCAACAGCAGGACCCTGCCCTGCCAGGGCTGGCTCCTTCCAACCACAGCTTCTCCATGCAGCACTGGGAGAAGCTCCCCGGGCAGGCTGAGAGCTGACCCTGGCAGGCGGCAGAGTCCCTGCCCCGGCACACAGCCCCTGGAGTGCAGGGACCCTGCTGGGAAGGAGAGCCCTGGGCACCCCTGGCTGCACACCCGCTTTCACACCATTCCCAATTGCCTACAAGAGCCCCCCACCCTTACACAGCCCCTAAGCTTTGGGCTGTGCCAGCTTGAGGAGATGCCTCCAGGAACTCCAGCTGCATTGCCCTGCACCCAGACACTTACCGTGCCAAGGGCTGCAGAGATTTCTCCTCCAGTGAGCTCGCAGTCATCCTCTCAGTCCTGACCACCTTCCAGCTCTCTCTCTGCCTTGCTCATCTCCCTCAGACACCCTGGCAGTGCCCTTCTCCCTGCTGCGCTTTGCAGAGGAGCTGCTCCTGGGCAGAGCTGCAGAGAGGCAGCTTCTCATGAGCTCCCTCCAACCCAGGAGCTCAGCCCAGCTCAGCAGCAGAAGCCCAGAACAAAGTATTTTAATAACTGCCTCACATGGGTTTGATGCTGAGTTCATGAGATATTGAGAGGAATTTGAAAAAAAAACTCTCCAGAAGTCAGTGTCAGGTGCAACCTCCAAAGTTTCTTGCAGTGCTAATGGGTCCCACTGAGGGACACTACTGGGAACACATCTCCAGGGTCCACTTAGAAAACAGAAGGAAGTGATGACAGGTCAGGGAAAGCAAGGTAAAGGTGGCTCTGATGCTGAGGAAACCTGGATGTGTTTCATTACTGTAAAGGGCCAAGCCCTGACCCCATAAGCCAAAGGATCAGGCCCTGAGCCCCAGCCCCTGGGAAGGGACATCCTGTCCCTCACTCGTTCCTCAGGCCTGTTCCTGGAGCAGTGTGATGTGGGGATGAGCAATGCCAAGGGCAGAATTATGGGATAATGCTTGCCATGCTCCCAAGGGTGAACAAGGAGATAAGGAGGCCCAAATGCTTGAAGGAAGAGTTGTCTCCTCATAGAAGTCGATGGCAGAGACAAAAACCATAACCAAAGAATTTCTGGTTTTCCTCATCTCTCTCTTCTCCACCACAGGTTGTCCTATGGTTTCACCATCACCTGTGCCTCTTTCCTTGCAGTCTGGAATCATCCACCCAGATGCCCCATCTTGCTCTCACCTTCCTTTGCTGATATCTCTCCATCCTCCCTGGATATTCCTTGACACACAAGGCCTTGGGCTGATCCAAACTCTTTCTTGATGATGTGTTGTACCACAGCACTGCCCTTGGAGTGAGAGTTCTTCCTCCTCGTGTTCACTCTGGACCTCCCCACCTGAGCTTTGTGGCATTGTTTATTCTCACACTGTTTTTCTCTACAGAGAAAAGCTCCACCACCTCTGAAACCACCCTTCAAGCACTCTCTAGGCTACTCCTATAGTGTCCTCAGTCTCCACACTCCCTAAGCCCAGGTCCCTTAGTCTCTGTATGTTTGAGGCCATGTGCTTGAGACCTCCAGGTTCCATCTTGGGAGATCTCTTGGCGCTCTCCAAGGTGTTTGGACATGAAAACGTCATGGTAATAAACCATGAAAGATTGTGTGAGAATTTTACCAAGTCCTGTAACGGTAGGACAAGGGGCAATGGCCTCAAACTGAAAGAGGGTACTTTTAGATCATATATAAGGCAGAAATATAAGGCTATCACAGAATCACAGCATGGTAGGGGTTTGAAGGGACCTCAGGAGACCATCTAGTCCAATCCCCCTGCCAATGCAGGTACCCTACAGCAGGTTGCACAGAAAAGCGTCCAGGTGGGTTTTGAACATCTCCAGAGATGGAGACTCCACAGCCTCTCTGGGCAGCCTGTCCCAGAGCTCCATCACCTTCACAGTAAAGAAGCTTTCCCTTAAATTTCTCTGGAACTTCCTGTGTTCCAGTTTGTGCCCATTGCCCCTTGTCCTGTCACTGGGCACCACTGAAAAGAGCCCGGCCCCATCCATTTGGCCCCCACATGTCAGATATTTATAGACATTGATCAGATCCCCTCTCAGTTTTTCTTCTCCAGGCTGAAGAGCTCCAGCTCTCTCAGCCTCTCTTCATACAGGAAATGCTCCAGATTCCCAATCATCTTTGTGGTCCTCCACTGGACTCTCTCCAGAAGATTTCTGTCTTTCTTGAACTGAGGAGCCCAGAACCTGGACACAGGATTCCAGATGTGGCCTCACCAGGGCAGAGTAGAGGGGGAGGAGAACCTCCCTTGACCTGCTGGCCACGTTCTTTTCAACGCACCCCAGGATACTCTTGGCCTTCCTGGCCACAAGGACACACTGCTGGCTCATGGACAGCCTGCTGCCCACCAGCACACCCAGGTCCTTTTCCACAGAGCTCCTCTCCAGCAGCTCAGCCCTAACCTGTACCCATGCATGCGCTTATTCCTCCCCAGGTGAAGGACTCTGCCCTTGCTCTTGTTGAACCTCATCAGTTTCCTTTCCACCCAGCTCTCCTGTGTGTCCAGATCTCGTTGAATGGCAGCACAGCCTTCTGCTGTGTCAGCCACTCCTCCCAGCTTCGTGCCATCAGCAAACTTGCTGAGGGTGGATGCTACCCCTACATCCAGGTCGTTGACAAAGGTGTTAAACAAGACTGGGCCCAGTACCGACCCCTGGGGAACACCGCTGGTTACAGGCCTCCAACTAGATTCTGTGCCACTGATCACAACCCTCTGAGCTCTGCCAGGCAGCCAGTTCTCAATCCACCTCACCATTCACTCATCTACCCCATACCTTCTAAGGTTTGCTACAAGGTTGCTGTGGGATATGGTATTAAAAGCCTTGCTGAAATCAAGGTAGACAACATCCACTGCTCTCTCCTCAGCTACCCAGCTGGTCATCACATCATAGAAGGCTACCAGATTGGTCAAGCATGATGTCTCCTTAGTGAAACCATGTTGACTACTCCTGATAACCTTCTTTTCTTCCAATTGCTTAGAGATGGTATCAAGAACGAGCTGTTCCATCACTTTCCCAAGGATGGAGGTGAGGCTGACTGGCCTGGAGTTTCCTGGATCTTCTTTCTTGCCCTTTTTGAAGACAGGAGTGACATGGCTATCCTCCAGTCTTCAGGCACGTCTCCCATTGTCCAGGACCTTTCAAAGATGATAGAGAGTGGTTTAGCAATCAAGTCTGCCAGCTCCTTCAGCACTCGTGGGTGAATCCCATCGGGGCCCATGGATTTGTGTATATTGATTTTGTTTAGGCTATCTCTAACCAGTTCTTCCTCAACCAAGGGGCAGTCTTCCTCCCTCCAGACTCTCTCTCTTCCCTCTAGCATCTGGGGCTCTTGAGGGGCACTTTTAGCCGTAAAGACTGAAGCAAAGAAGGCATTCAGTATCTCTGCCTTCTCAGCATCTCCCAAAAGCAGGGCACCCACCTTGTTCAACAGCAGGCCCACATTTTCCCTGGTCTTCCTTTTGTTATTGATGTACTTGAATAAACCTTTTTAATTGTCTTTAACCTCCTTTGCCAGATTCAGCTCCAAGTGGGCCTTAGCCTTCCTACATGCGTCCCTGCAGGCCCTGACCACGTTCCTGTGTTTCTCCCAAGTGGCTAGACCCCTTTTTCACATTTCATAGACTTTCCTCTTCCCTTTGAGATTTCCCATGAGCTCCTTGCTCATCCATGTGGGTTTCCTGCCACTCCTGCATGATTTCTTTCTCTTAGGGATGCACCGGTCTTGGGCTTGGAGGAAATGGTACTTGAGTGTTGACCAACTCTCTTGGGCCCCCTTAGCTTCCAACAGTCTAGTCCATGGGATACCCCCAATTAGGTCCTTAAGAGGTCAAAATTGGCTCTCCTAAAGTCCAGGGCTGCAACCCTGCTTATTGGCTTACATCTCCCACATGAGATCTTGAACTCCACCATCTCATGCTCTCTGCAACCCAGGCTGCCCCTGTGAGCGACGGAGGAAACTTTGCGAGCCGACTCAATGTGAGTGATAAGGCAGAGTTCACTTTATTGCTCTCATTCAGTCATATTTATACAAGTTACAATAATTATTCTTACTAGTCCTTAGCTAATTGGCTTAAGCTCTAAACGTTACATTTACATGGTCCCCCCTACTTGCGGTTTAACGCTGAAGCATTCTCTACATTTTTCACACACTCACTGTCTCAAGGTTGTTTACCAGATTGAGATAAAGTCGCAGTGTCAGCATTCAGTACTTTTCCACTGCAGCCTGCTGAGTGTTAGACAGGCTCTGCTCACACAACTATTCTGCCTTGCTCTCTGAGCCATTCCCTAACAGGACTCCCCCCTCTACAGGGAACTTGTTATACCCCATCTGGAACAATGTGTCCAGTTTTGGGAACCCAGTACTGGAAAGGTGCTGGGGAGCTGGAGCAGGATTAGTGAAGGGCCTGGAGACAGTCAGGGGCCTGGGTCACTTTCTCTGTGAAGAAAGACTGATGAAACTGAGATTGTTCAGCCTGGAGATGGGATGACTGAGGGGCACCTCACAGCAAGGAGAGCCTCAGCTTTTCCACCATGGAGCTAGGCAAACAGTGGAACAAGCATTGGTCCTCCATCCTTGCAGGTTTTCAAGACCCAGATGGACCAAGCCTTGAGCAACCAGGTCTGACCATATACCTGATCCCACTTTGAGCTGAAGGGCTTTCTACAGGTCTCCCAAGGTGTACTCTGAACCGAAATGATTTCATCATCCTGGGATCTCTTGCCTGGTACCAGACAAGAGATACCATCTGATCAGCAGATGAGAAAGCAGATGTTTATAGGGCACAAATCCTCCTGTGATCTATGTGACCATCTAAATGAAGTCAGGTGAACATCTCCTCCCCTCTACTGACTGCAAGGGCAGCCTGGGATGCACAACCTCAGACAGCTCTACATGACCCCTGAAGCTCATTGCATCCAGCTTTAACCACCTCAAAGGCCATGGTCCGGACCCCAAAGCTCCTTTCCATCAGTTTGGGGCATCACAGAAGCTGAATGCCACCTGCAACTATAAAATACATTCCTAATGTTCATGGACAGCAAGGAGATTCTCTTTCTGGTGCTTTCTCATGCCACATGGACTCCATGTGGTTTTTGTCTCCCCTTGTTTTGGACAACTCTTTGGGTGTCTCTCTGGTCTTGCTCATACAGGCTCCTCTTAGAGCTGAGAGGGGATCTTGACCTTCCTTCAGTGTCGTTTGCCATCACAGCACTTTTAAATCACTTCCTTCCTTCGTTCCCCTGGCCCCTGATCATCCCCCACACAGCCTGGGTATTAGCTCACTCCTGGCCTCTTCTTTCCAGCTGAACCCCATCCAAGCTGAAGTCCCAGGTCTGGTTCTGAGCCTCCTTTGGCCCAAGGCAGCCTCCCAAAAGGATGGAATAAATCAAGCAAGGATGGCTGAGCAGCCAAAGCAAGCCTGGAGATGATCCCTGGGGTGTCCCTGGGCCAGAGGGGCAGCACATGTGACTCAAAGGAGACTTGGGCAAGGAGTGACATGCTGCTTGGTGAAAGGTCTGCTCCAAAAGTGATAGGACTGAGCAGGGTGTCCATGAGCATGATCTACCCTCCTGCCTGCCACAGCCAGTCAAGTGGCTGTAACAGAGGTGCACCCAGAAAGGTCCCCTTCACCTGCCTCACCCTTCCCTTTTTGGACACAGGCAGTTGCTCAATGACTGTGGACTCTGTGACTCACAAACAAGGCAGAAGTTCTGGAAGCTCACTGGCAGCACAAGGAGCCAGCTGAGGAAAACGTGGACTCAGAGCTCAGTGGTGCAGGCCAAGTATTGACAGGACCTGGAAAAGGCTCAGGAACTCAGTGCATTTTTTCCATCTTTTTCTCCTGGTGACACCTGCCCCCAGACCTCCCTGGTCCTCAGGTCTCCTGCCAATATCTGTGCTAGCAAGGCTGCAGGTCAGGAGACAGTATCCAGGATCTACAGCTGCACCAGCTGGTCAGTGGCATCTCAGCCCCTGGTAAGGGGGCTCACGCCCTTCAGTTGTTGCTCTCTGAGATGTCCTCTCGTAGTGAAGTTCCATATGCTGCTTGGAAACGTGACCCAGGACCCATGGGAACCCTTCTGGAGCATTCTCACCAGAAAAGGACACCTCAGTTGAGAGAATTTCTTCCTCTCCATTCACTAGGAAGGAAAGTATAGACAACTTGATTTGACTTGGCCATCTGTGGTGGGTTGACCCTGGCTGGATGCCAGATGTCCACCAAAGCCCACTCTGTCACTCCCCATTCTCAACTGGCCAGGGGGAGAAAAATATAACAAAAGGCCATGAGTGGAGATAAGGACGGAGAGAGATCACTCAGCAATTACTGGCACGGGCAAAACAGACTCGACTTGGGGGAAAAAACAAATTTACTTTATTACCAATCAGACAAGAGAAGAATGAGAAGTAAAACCAAATCTTAAAACACCTCCCCCATCCCTCCCTTCTTCCTGAGCTTCACTTCCCTCCTGATTTTCACCCCTTCCCCCCACCACCCAGGTGGACAGGGAATGGGGTTGGGGTCAGTTCATCACACGGTGTTTCTGCCGCTCCTTCCTCCTCAGAGGGAGAACTCCTTCCCCCGCACCAGCGTGGGGTCCCTCTCACGGGAGACAGTCCTCCACCAACTGCTCCAACGTGAGTCCTTCCCATGACCGACAGTTCCTCACGAACTGCTTTAGCATGGGTCCATTCCATGGGGTGCAGTCCTTCAGGAAGGGACTGCTCCAGCCCGGGTCCCCCACGGGGTCACAAGTCCTGCCAGCAAACCTGCTCCGGCGTGGGCTCCTCTCTCCACGGGCTACAGGTCCTGACAGGAACCTGCTCCAGCGCGGGCTTCCTGTGGGGTCACAGCCTCCTTCGGCATCCACCTGCTCCGGCGTGGGGTCCTCCACGGGCTACAGGTGCTCCACGGGCTACAGGCTGCTCCACTATGGAACTCCATGGGCTGCAGGGGGACAGCCTGCCTCACCCTGGTCCTCACCACAGGCTGCAGGGGAATCTCTGCTCTGGCACCTGGAGCACCTCCTCCCCCTCCTTCTTCACTGACCTTGGTGTCTGCAGAGTTGTTTCTCTCACATCTTCTCACTCCTCTCTCCAGCTGCAAAGTGTGCAGCTTTTTTCTCCTCTCTTCCTTTTTTTTTTTCTTAATTATGTTATCACAGAGGCGTTACTGATTGGCTCGGCCTTGGCCAGCGGTGGGTCTGTTCTTGTAGCCGGCTGGCATTGGCTGTGTCGGGTCGGACATGGGGGAAGCTTCTGGCAGCTTCTCTCACAGAAGCCACCCCATGTCCCCCCTCCCGCACTGCTACCAAAACCTTGCCATGCAAACCCAATACACATGGATACCAGGTGGGAGCTTCCTGCAGGTTTCTCATTGCAATCAAGTTCATCCTGAACCCCAGGAACATGCTCAGCACAACACAGCCTGAAGGCCAAGCTGCATGGAGAGCACAGCACCAGCCTGGGTCTACTCAGGTTTTCTCTTACTTGGATCACCACCTCCTGGAGGTACAATGGTCTTCTGGTCAGGATCACTAAACTGCCTGAGGAAGGGTGGGAAGGGGATGAGTTGTCCTCTAGGCAGTTGGAAGCAGAGACACAGTTTTAGGCCCTGGTAATCACTGGGAATTTTCAAGAACATAGATGTCTGCTAGAAGGCTTCTTATGAGGGAAGGTGGAAGGTGATCTCTGAGCTGACATGGGGAGATGTTCTCCTGGGTATGTTTTCCATCAGAAGAGAAGGCAGGACTGGTGGAAGATGTGGAGGACAGCTTTGGCTGCAGTGCAAGTGAGGTGGTATAGCAGAGAACCCTTGGGGAAGTCAGCAAGACAAACTGTATTTGGGCTCAGGAGAGAGGAAGAATCACCTCCCCCAACCCCCTGGGAGTGCTCTTCCTAATGCAGCCCCAGGTGCCATTGTCCACTTGAGCTGCAAAAGTGCAAAGCCAGGAGAAGAGAAGGCTTTGGGGAGACCTAAGACAGCCTTCTCACAGCTTCTTGGATATCAGCAAGGAAATGGAGCCAGGCTCTTTCTGTTGTGCATGATGGCAGGATGAGGCAAATGGTCATCAGCTGAAACAATGGAGGAAAAACTTTCTCCTCATCAAGAGAGTCCTCTGAGCAGCCTTCTCTGACCTCATTACTGTCCCTGCTGAGAGCAGGAGGTTGTCCTAGAGATCTTCTGAGATCCCTTCCAGCATGAATGATTCTGCACTTCAATCCACAACAGATCTTCCCTTCATGATGGGTGGGACAGTATTAAATTTCCCAGTGACCACTGAAGTTTAGTCAGATGATGGGTGACTTTCTTGTCCACACCAAGCATTGTTGCTCAGATGCAGGGCTGCTTGGCAGGTACCCTCAGACAGCCCTGATCATTTCATTGCTTTACCTTTTCTACCTTTTCCCCCTGTTTTCCTGCTCACAATTTGCTCCCCTTGACTACCCTTGTACACTTCCATGCAAACAACCCATCTCTGTTTACCCTTTCCTCCCTGGCGCTTCTTTGGGTTCCTTTGTACCTTCATTTGGTGTTTCTGAGCTTGTCACCAGGGGAATTCCTACCCTGTTCAGCAATTCCATGGAACTAGTACCTCCTTCTCTTATCTGTAGTGCCCTGCCATTCCTCATGCTGTTATCTTTTCAGAGGCACCACAAATCTGGCGGGTCATCTGTACAAACACATTACAAGATGTCAAAACAGAGCTTCACTGCAAGGGGTGGTCCTTGAGAAACTCTGGGATTTGGCAATAGATGGCTCATGAAATTTTACAAGAAGTTGCAAACACTTTTTTTGGTGGTATAATAACGCTAAACATGAGGGCAGGCTGGGACCTGAACAGCTCAGAAATGACTCTGAGGGGAAGGGCCTGGGCATGGTGAGGAATGCCATGTCAGTGAGTAGTGCATGCTCCAAGTTAATCAGGTCAACTGCATACTGGGATGTGTAAGGAGGAGTGTTACTACCCAGACAAGAGAGTTCTCAGCCTCCTCGACTCAGCACTGGTGTGGCCATAACTGGACTCTTGTGTCTGGGTGTGGAGCATCCTGAGATGGAGGAATGGGGAGGAACTCAAGAGCTTTTAGAGGAAATTTGCTAGGATGGGGTTTAGGACTTCTGTGGAGAGGCTGAGACCTGGGCTTCTGTAGTCTGTTGAAGTGGAGGCTCAGGGCTCTATAGCAGTAGCCTGTAACACCTTGAAGTGTGGTTCCAGACAGGATGGAGCTTTTATTGCTAGTGGGAAGAAAAGCAAACCTCCCCACACTGCAGCCTGGAACGCTCAGACTGGATGCCAGAACAAAGAAATATCAGTCAGGGTGAAATACTGTTGTGCAAGAGGTCACCCAGAGGGTCTGGATCAGCCCATGGCTTTCCATTTCAAGGAATGGCCAGTGAAAGTAGAGAGACATCAGTGAAGACATAGAAATGCTGTGGTGAGAGCTAGGTGGGAAAGCAAGAAGAGTGTCAACAACATGAAGGGAAAGAGATGCAGGCATGGACAGTGCAGGACAGCCTGCAGTAGAGATGGCCAATGGCTCTAGCAAGACTGGAAGGTCCAACAGGATTGAGGTCTTTCTCCTCTTGGCCATGGCAGTTGTCTCTGCCACCAAGGCTGGTGAGAGCAAATTTTATTGTGAGGTTCTCAGGATCTGCCTTTCCAGGGTCCGAGGGTCAGGGCTTGGCCTTTCTGCTTCATAAAACAAAGCAAAGGGTTTTCTCAGCATCACAGCCACCTTCACAGGGCCTTTGCCTATCTGCAATCACAGCCTCCAATGATCTGCTCTAACGAGTCCCTGGGGAGGCTTTGTTAGCAATGAGTCTCAGTGGGACTTATGAATGTTTCAAGGTACTTTGAGTCTTGCTTTTGACTTTGACTCCTTCAGAGCGCTTTGTTCAGTCTTCTCTTACTATCTGAGGTTGATGTAACGAGCCCCAAGTGCCCTAACAAGCTATTTATCTTCTTGCCATTTTCTTCAAGTCTCCAAGACTTGTACAGCTAATTGAAGCTGGTTTATACCGTAGCTAAGAAGGAAGATTTCAAAATTAGAGGAGAAGTTACAGTAGCATTCTCCAGGTGATAATGATCTCTAGAGTGTCCATTCAGGAGGTCTGGACTGGTAGGGGAAGCATTTCCTTGAGGTCTGACACTGCATGGACAGCCATGCTCCTCATGTCCCTAACCTCACCATTGCTCTAATTGTCCTGGGACTTGCATCACTGTCATCTGCAGCTGGGTGTTACAGCTCCTTTGTGCCATCTCCCAACTGCTCTCCTTGGAGAACTGGCTGCACACAGCCACAGAAGGATTATTCCTGCTTGCAAACAAAGAAAAGTGAAGTGTGATATAGTTCCATAAACAATAAAATCACACTCCTCAACCATATGCTGAGCACAAGCTCCCCCTAAGGAGCTTGTCTTTCTACAAGGAATAATCTCATGAGAAAGATTTTAGGTAGGTAGGTACAAAAAGATGAACAGAAACATAATGAAAGAGTTGTCTAAAGAGACAAATATTGCAGCTACCCAAACCCTGGTGGAGAATCCTGTTGCTCCAGTCTTCACAACTGCAGCTACTCAGACCTCAATGACACAAGCCCTGGTGAAAAGTGATGAATCTGAGCTAGAGGGACAACCAGTGCCAGTAATCATTGACACTACACAGAAAAAAAAAAAAAAAAAAAAAAAAAAAAAAGTTAAAAGAAAAGAATTTACTTTGCAGCAGATGAAGAGAAAGCAGGTGTATCACAAGAAGGAAGAGACAGAAATTGAGGTAATCACCTGATCTTTATCCCTGAGTGAGCTGCAAGATACACAAAAAGATTAGAGCCGTCATGTAGGCGAGCAAATTATTACTTGGTTGCTGCGATGCAGGGAGAATGGAGTCAGTAGCCTGGAACTGGGGGGGAGGCAAGCCAGGCAGCTGTGGTCTCTTGCCAGAGAAGGTGGAAATGATAATGCAATCAGAAATAACCCCCACAAACCCTCAGCCTCTGGAGTTGTCTTCTGTCAGGCGTGAGGGAAAGGCATCCCATCAGGGATGATGTTGTATTGCCACCAGGGGTAGGCAAATGGGCTATCATGGATAAAGGTATTCAGCTCTTGAGGGAGCTGGCTGTGCAAAAACTGATCTGTGATGATCCAGACAATGCACAGGTACCCACAATACAGAGGAAGTCCAATGCACAATACCCATGGAGAGGAAGCTCATATGGAGCACACCCACATCGTATGCCAACTCTTTGGAAGGACTGGGATGGAAGGACAAAGAAGGACCAACACCAGATGAACTGGCTGTCTGACTCTGGCAATACAAGGAAAGCCTCTCTCCCTCCCTTGTTTCAGATGTGGAGAAACTGACCTATAAAGTGTCCCAATTATGCTCTCTACCCACAGAGACCAATGTCTCAGCCACTAGAACTGAGCGTGCTCCTGTGCAAAGGAGACGGCCTACACCAACAGGGTCATTGTGGTTTTACTTGCATGACCATGGAGAAGACATGAGAAAATGGGATGGGAAACCTACCCTGATGCAAGAAAGATGAGCACATGAGTTGCAAGGTGTCCTGGTTTTGGCTAGGATAGGGTTAATTTTCTTCTTAGTAGTTAGAAAGCACTGTGCTTTGGAATCAGTGAGGATTGTCATGACCAGAAATGTTGATAACTACCAAGGCAACCGTGCCTGGGCAGTTTCCAAGAACAGAGGACTGGAAGGGAGGAGTGCAGAAGAAAAGTGTAGCAGTGAGTAAAACCCAGAACTGACATGGGTTTAGAATTAGGTCAATTAGGGTTAGGGTCATGTTGCAGGATAGTTTAAGGTTAGTGCTTGATTTAGGGTAATGGTTCTCATTAAAGCTCGGGGTTAGAGTTAGGGGTAGGGTTAGGTTTAGTGTAAGGTTTGGGGGTAGGTTTAGGCTTAGATTTAGGTTGAGGTTTAGAGTTACGGTGTGTTTCTTTTGAGCTGCTTGTGGTGTCAAAAGTCCCCGAGTAGCTGATATGACCGGTGTGTAACCAGGTTAAGGTTAGGGTTTAGGTTGAGGTGATTTAGGACTTGGGTTTGTATTAGGGTTGGATTTTGGGCTATAGTTCTCTTAGGGCTAGTGTTTGTGTTTCAGGGCAGACTTAGTTTTAGGGTTACAGTTAGGTTCATTGTCAGTGATAAGTTGAGGGTTTAGGTTAACACAAACCCTAGGTTTGCGTTAGGGTTATGGTTAAGATTAGGGTCACAAGTAGGTTTATCTTTAGGGTTAGGGTTAGAGTGACATTAGATTAAAGTGGAAAAAGGCACTTAGAAAAGTTTTTGTGTCGTCCCTGCTCAGAGGGAATCCATGGCACAGCCCTGAAGATCTGCACGTAGGACAGCACAATGAAATCAAAACACACTGGAGCTAAGGAAAGTGTAACCACAATAAGCCCAGTGTCCCTGAAGTGGGGCTGGGAGAGCACGTGGGCTGTGGTTCCTGGGACCATGGGGTGACTCTGTTGGGCTGTGCTGGTCAAGCTGGGAAACAGACGCAGCTGGTTGTGGTCACTGCCAGCAAAGCATCCCACACAAGCTCTTAGGTGCCCATGGAAGATGCTCAGAGGGACCCTGCCTTGTTCCAATGCTGGGAGATGTGTTTGGGTGCTGCACTGGTTCCAGCCTATGAAAGGTCACTTAGGGTAAAATGAATCTATGGAAGTCAGCACTGTCACAGAAGTGCCCATGACCTGTCCTTGTCTGCAGGACTATCACACAGCAGGATTGTGACCAAAGTGCCAGAGCACTCGGGCCTTCCACCAACACAGGGGCTGAGAAGGAGAGTGTGGAAGGGGAAAGGGAGCAGCTCTGGAAAGACCAAGCACTGGTGCTCCTTGGCAGTGCTGCTGTGCTGGGAGTATTTTTCCCTCCACCTCTGTACACAGGTCCTGCTGTGAAGCTTTACGAAGGCCTCAGTGGAAGGTTCTTAGACAGAAAAGTCACTGCAGGGTCTTTTAATCTGTTTAAAAACACAGAGAGCACTGCACCTCATTTACACAGTCCCATCTATAAATAGACATTGAATTGGAAGTGGGTTGAATAATAACATTTAATTTTGAACAATATTATCACAATAAAAACAAGAAACCTCAGACCAAGACCATCACCACCAAAAACCTGAGAAGGCTGGGCCTGTAATGAGTTACATCATGAACACTGTGCAGAAGAAACCAGGCCCTTTATTGCTGCTGGAAAAATTCCAGTCATCATTTTCCTCAGGGCATCCTTGAGCTCCTGGTTCCTCATGCTGTAGATGAGGGGGTTCACTGCTGGAGGTACCACCGAGTACAGAACTGACACCACCAGATCCAAGGATGGGGAGGAGATGGAGGGGGGCTTCAGGTAGGCAAACATGGCAGTGCTGAGAAACAGGGAGACCACGGCCAGGTGAGGGAGGCACGTGGAAAAGGCTTTGTGCCGTCCCTGCTCAGAGGGGATCCTCAGCACAGCCCTGAAGATCTCCACATAGGACACCACAATGAAAACAAAACTCCCAAATGCTAAGGAGATACTGACCACAATAAGCCCAACTTCCCTGAGGTAGGAGTGTGAGCAGGAGAGCTTGAGGATGTGGGGGATTTCACAGAAGAACTGGTCCAGGACATTGCCCTGGCAGAGGGGGAGTGAAAATGTATTGGCTGTGTGCAGGAAAGCAGTGAGAAACCCAGTGCTCCAGGCAGCTGCTGCCATGTGGACACAAGCTCTGCTGCCCAGGAGGGTCCCATATTGCAGGGGTTTGCAGATGGCAACGTAGCGGTCATAGGACATGATGGTGAGAAGAAAATACTCTGCTGAAATGAAAAAGAGAGACAGAAAGAGCTGGGCAGCACAGCCCAGGTAGGAGATGGCTCTGGTGTCCCATAGGGAATTGTCCATGGATTTGGGCACAATGGTGGAGATGGAGCCCAGGTCAAGGAGGGAGAGGTTGAGGAGGAAGAAGAACATGGGGGTGTGGAGGTGGTGGTCACAGGCTATGGTGGTGATGATGAGGCCGTTGCCCAGGAGGGCAGCCAGGTAGATGCCCAGGAAGAGCCAGAAGTGCAGGAGCTGCAGCTCCCGCCTGTCTGCAAATGCCAGGAGGAGGAACTGGGTGATGGAGCTGCTGTTGGTCATTTGCTCTTTTGTCACATGAAGACACTGTTCAAAAAGGAAAGGAGAGAGAAAACTTAGGACAGACTCCTCTGAGCAAAGCCACTCCCTTGTTCACAGAGATCTCCCCAGGTGAAATGCATTTATTTTCTGTGGTTTGTGCTGGCTGAGTGTGCTGTGAGGTGCTGAGGAGTCAGCTTTGCTCTGCTGCAGTGGGTACATGGAGCTGCTTTGTGACAGCTCCACCGTTCACAAGGGATGTCAGATGGAACCCACCTGTAATGGAAAAAATCAGTATCTGCACTCATAGCTCTGAAGAATTTTGGGTGCAGAAGGGAGGCTTAGCACATTCTTATATATATTGTGTTTGTGGTTTTTATTTTCAACACCATATGTAGTGAGTGCTATTTCTGGGATTAAAAACCTTCATTTTTATGGCTTAAATGTGAAGTTTTGAAACGGGACATGCAAAAGTGCTGTTCTCCAGAGAGAGTCAGCTCCTTGCCCTGCAGACAATGCCCAGAAGGCATCTCCACGGAAGGACCACAAGAGAGCTCCCTGAAGGCAGCCTCCCCCAGTGCTTCTTGGCAGATTTCCCCCACCCCTTAGCCCGTGGTTCTACTCCCTGCAGCTCTTTCTCTGTGCCCAGGTGTCCTCCCTGCCAGTGCTCCCAGAGCCCATCCCACACAGTGTGTGCTCAGCTCTGCCCTACAAACACCTCCCAGCCCCAGGGCACTGCCCAGGGACAGCTCTGGCTGGTCAGGCTCTTATGGCACTGTCAGAACAACCCTGATGAGCCTGGAAAACCACAGTAATGCTGTGTGTAAGTGAATGTGTGTTGGTTTCTGATACTCCAGGGTTTATTCACCTTTCAAAGAAAGAGATTTGGAGTCTCACTGCCTCCTCTGATAGGTGAATGTTTCTGTCCCATTGCCCACCCAGATAACATACAATAGAAGGTTGATAGAAGAGGATCCTTCCCTTTCAGGGAGCCTGTTCATTGCTGTGCTTCTTGAAAAATCTCCTGGCAATGTGCTGTGCTGATCTGCAGCTGTCAGCAGCCCTGATCCACACAGCACCCTCTCAACAGCAGGACCCTGCCCTGCCAGGGCTGGCTCCTTACAACCACAGCTTCTCCCTGAAGCACTGGGAGGAGCTCCCCGGGCAGGCTGAGAGCTGACCCTGGCAGGCAGCAGAGTCCCTGCCCCGGCACACAGCCCCTGGAGTGCAGGGACCCTGCTGGCAAGGACAGCCCTGGGCACCCCTGGCTGCACACCCGCTTTCACACCATTCCAAGTTGCCTACAAGAGCCCCCCACCCTTACACAGCCCCTAAGCTGTGGGCTGTGCCAGCTTGAGGAGATGCCTCCAGGAACTCCAGCTGCATTGCCCTGCACCCAGAGACTTACCGTGCCAAGGGCTGCAGAGATTTCTCCTGCAGTGAGCTCGCAGTCATCCTCTCAGTCCTGACCACCTTCCAGCTCTCTCTCTGCCTTGCTCATCTCCCTCAGACACCCTGGCAGTGCCCTTCTCCCTGCTGCGCTTTGCAGAGGAGCTGCCCCTGGGCAGAGCTGCAGAGAGACAGCTTGTCATGAGCTCCCTCCAGCCCAGGAGCTCAGCCCAGCTCAGCAGCAGAAGCCCAGAACAAGATATTTTGGTGAACCCTCATGTGGGTTTGACGCTTAATTATGGGCCCTCAGCCACTGAGAGGGAGTTGAAGAAATCTCTCCAGTGTCAGGTGCAGCCTCCAAATTTTCTTGTAGTGTTAATGGGTCCCACTGAGGGACGCTACTGGGAACGCATCTCCAGGGTCCAGTTAGAGGAAAAAACTGGAGGCAGTGATGACAGGTCAGGGAAAATGAGGTAAAGGTGGCTCTGATGCTGAGGAAACCTGGATGTGTTTCATTAGTGCAAAGGGCCAAGCCCTGACCCCATTAACCAAAGGCCCAGGCCCTGATCCCCAGCCCCTGGGAAGGGAGATCCTGTCCCTCACTCGTTCCTCAGGGCTGTTCCTGGGGCAGTGTGATGTGGAGATGGGCAATGCCAAGGGCAGGACTATGGGCAAACACTTCCCAGGCTCCCAAGGATGAACAAAGAAGCAAGGAGGACCCAGTGCTGGAAGAAAGAGTTGTCTCCTCATAGACATCAGTGGCAGAGACAAAAGCCATAACCAAAGGAATTTCTGATTTTCCTCATCTCTCTCTTCTCCACCACAGGCTGTGCTATGGTCTCGCGTCACCTGTGCCTCTTTCCTTGAAGGCTGGAGTCATCCACCCAGCTGCCTCACCTTTCTCTCATGTTCATTTACTGATCATGTAAGCCTGCCATCTGAGGAAAGGCTGAGAGAACTGGGTTTGTTCATCCTTGAGACAAGAAGGCTTAGAGGAGACTCCATCACCATGCTGCAGTGCTTCAACAGTGGCCACAAAGAAGATGGAGACTCCCTTGTTACAAGGAGTTCCATGGAAAAGACCAGGGGTGATGGGTACAAGTTACTCCTGGGCAAAAGCTGATTAGACACAAGAGGAGAATTTTTCACACTGAGAACAATCAGCCATTGGAATAATTTCCCCAGGAAAGTGGTGGATTTCCCAACACTGGACAATTTCAACATTCATCTGGACAGGATGCCAGGCCATCTCTTCAGGACTGTGCTTTTGTTTAACCTGATGATCCTTGATGTCCCTTCCAACCAGATATTCTATTATTCTATCATTCTATGATGTCCCTGTCCATGGCAGGGGAGTTGAACCAGATGATATTTTAGATCCCTTCCAACCCAAACCATTCTATGATTCCTTGTTTCTAATACCTCCAAACCTTCTCCCCAAGGCTGCAAATACAAATGCACCATGGAGGCATTTTAATCTGACCTTGTCCTCAACACTCCCATAAAAAATAATGAATTGCCATTTCTAGGACATGAGTTGCCATGTTTCCAGAGAAACAATTCAAAACCCAAAAGGGACAAAATTAATTCAAGGAAAGGTCCAACATATCTGTGTGACAGAGTCACCAGGTGAGTCAAAGCAAGAGCCTCCCAGGATGCCCCTGCCAACTGAGGGGCAAGGTCAGGGTTTGGTATGGGGTGTGTTGCCGTGGAGGTGCCTGTGCTGTCACAAGTGCCTGAGTTGCTGCTCTGGCCAATGTGTAACCAGGGTTAGGGTTTCTGGTTAGGGTTGTTAGGCTCAGTGTTAGGGTTCAGGTCAGGGTTTGGGTTAGGCTTAGGTTTGTATTTAGGGTTAGTTCAGGGTTAGAGTTCCAGTTACGATGACATGAAGGTTAGCATTGGGGATTAGGGTTAGGGTTATGTTTTATGTGAGGAGTAGGCTGGGATTAGGGTTAGGGCTATGGTACAGTTACTTTTAAGGTTAGGATTAGGATGAGGGGGATTGGACTAGATGATCTTTCAAAGTCCCTTCCAATCCCTAACATTCTGTGACTCTGTGATTAGGGTTTAGGTTAGGGTTAAATTGGGGGTAGGGTTAAGGTTAGTGTTAGGGTGAAGTTTAGGTTAGGGTTAGGGATAGGGTTACAATTACGTTTTGCATGCCATTAGGGTTACATTAGATTTAGTGTTAAAATTAGGGTAAGATTTAGGGTTAGGATGAGTGCTAGGGTCAGGGTGAAGTTGAGGGTTCAGGTTTGGTTAGGGTTAGTGATACAGTTATGGGCAGGGTTAAGTTCAGGTTTTGGATGTCATTAGGGTTCTGGTTAGATTTAGTGTTAGAATCAGGGTAAGATTTGGAGTTAGGAATAGTGTTAGGATCACTCTTAGGGTTAGCATTAGGCTTTAGGTTAATGCTAGGGTTTATGAGTAGAGTTAGGTTTAGGGATTAGTGTTATGTTTATTAGTTTTAGGTTGAGGATTATAGTTTGAGGTTAGATTTAGGGTTATTTTTAGAGTTAGGGTTGAAGGTTAAGGTTGTGTTTGCAATGAAGTTTAGGGGTTAAGGCTAGAGTTTTTATTATTGTTAGGTGTAGTATAAATTTTGGGGATTGAGTTATGTTTAGTTTTAGGCTTAGCTGTTGCGTTAGGTTTAGGTTTAGGTTTAGGGTTACAGTGTCTTGCTGTCTTGGTGCTTCTGCTGTTACAAGTCCCCGAGTGCCTGATGTATCCAGTGTGTAACTGAGTTAGGGTTAGGGTTTAGAGTTTGGTCTGTTAGGACTGGGGTTTGGGTTAGGGTTAGGGTTATGGTGTTGTTAGGGTTAGGGTTCATGCTTCAGGATATGTTTTTGTGGTTAGGGTTATGTTTAATGTTACAGTGCCATTAGGGTTAGGTTTAGATGTTGTGGTTATGTTTAGGGTTGAGGTTTGTGTTACAATTAAGGTGACAATTAGGTTAGGGTTAGGGTAAGGTTTAGGTTTAAGATTAGGGTCAGGATTCAGGAGAAGATTAGGTTTGGTTTGGTACAGTTAATGTCATTGTTAGGTTTCCATTTAGCGTTAGTGTGGTTGTTAGGGTTATGGTTGGGGTTAGGGTTAGGGTTAGTGTTAAGGTTAGGGTTATGATCAGTGTAACCAGGGTTAGGGTTGGAGTTGGAGTTAGGGTTAGGATTAGGGTTAAGTTTATGTTAATGGTTAACTCTAGTTTCAGGATTAACATTAGGGTTAGTTTTTGGGTTAGGTTTAGTGTTTGTGTTAGGTTTAGTGGTTAAGGTTTTGGTAGAAAATAGGTTTATGGTTAGGGTTAGGGTTAGGGTTAGGGTTAGGTTTAGGTTTTAGGATTTGTTTTATGGTTAGCGTTAGCGTTAAAGGTTAGGGTTTGGGTTAGGGCTAGTTTAAGGTTTAACCTGAGGTTTAAGGTTTAGGCATAGGGTTGGGGTGCCATGAGGTTTAGGGTTAGGTTTAGAGTTAGAGTGTTAGGGTTATGGTTAGGGTTAGGCTCATTTTTATCATTAATTTGAGTGTTAGATGAGGGTTAGCATTAGTGTTAAGGTTTATCGTTAGAATTAGGGTTAGGTTTATTCTTTCTCTATGGATTAGGGTTAGAGCTAGGGATAGGTTTAAGGTTAGGTTTGAGATTAGGGTTAGGGTTCTTGTTATGGTTAATTTGATAGTTAGATTAGGGTTAGCATTAGGGTGCCACCAGGGTTAGAGTTAGGGTTAGGATTAGTGTTTAGATTCAAGTTAGCTTTTAGTTGAGGGTTTGGGCTAGGGCTAGGATTTGGTTTTGTTTGAGGTTGAATTTCAGGGTGTAAATTAGGTTTAGATTCTGATTCAGGCTACAATTCTGGTTAAGGGTACATTGAGGGTTGCCTAAGGTTATAGTTATGTTTAGGCTAAATTTAGGGTAAGGTGTAGGGTTCAAATTAGTTTTAGGATCAATTCTAGAATTGTGGTCCTGGTTCAGGTTTGTGTTTGGTTTAGGATTAGGGTTTCATTCAGAGTTAGGATTAGGGTCACCGTTAGGCTTAAGGTTAGGGGTTAGGTTTTCACAGAATCATAGAATGTTAGGGATTGGAAGGGACCTCGAAAGATCATCCAGTCCAATCCTCCTGCCGCAGCAGGAACACCTAGAAAAGTGCACACTGGAAGGCATCCAAGTGGGTCTTGAATGTCTCCAGAGAAGGAGACTCCACACCCTCCCTGGGCAGCCTGTTCCATTGCTCTGTTACTCTCACAGTAAAGAAGTTTCTTCTCAAGTTCAAGTGGAACCTCCTGTGTTCCAGCTCACACCCATTACCCCTTGTCCTACCATTGGACACCACTGAGAAGAGCCTGGTTCCATCCACCTGACACTCACCCTTCATATATTTATAAACATTCATAAGGTTAGCCCTCAGTCTTCTCTTCTCCAAGCTAAAGAGGCCCAGCTCCCACAGCCTTTCCTCATCAGGGAGATGCTCCACTCCCTTCATCATCTTGGTGGCTCTGTGCTGGACTCTCTCAAGCAGCTCCCTGTCCTTTCTGAACTGTGGGGCCCAGAACTGGACACAATATTCCAGATGTGGCCTCACCAGGGCAGAGTAGAGGGGGAGGAGAACCTCCCTGGACCTACTGACCACACTCCTTCTAATGCAACCCAGGATGCCATTGGCCTTCCTGGCCACAAGGGCACAGTGCTGGCTCATGGTCATCCTGCTGTCCACCAGGATTCCCAGGTCCCTTTCCCCTACACTGCTCTCTAGGAGATCATTTCCTAACCTATACTGGAACCTGGGGTTTTTCCTGCCCAGAAAAACAAAAACCAAAACAAACTATTTTTTATATGCATTGCTCTAATTCCCCTAGATCTTTCCACGGTAAGGCCTTTTCATACTCTGTACCTTGCAGAATGTTTTTCAAGAGCTCATCAGTTACACAATGTGCCCTATGCACTGTTCTCTGTAGTTGCAATAGGGTTGTCTGCGTCGCCAGCGTGCTTCTTGGGTGCTGTTATCCAGGGACGTACCCACTTGGCCGGTATCCAGTGGTTCTTTTCACCTGTAGAAACACATGCACAACCCCTTCCCCAAGTTATTAATGTATGCGGCCCTGACCATTCACTACGAACAGGATCAAATACTTGTACATCAACTTTTTGTGAACTAAAATCATTGTTATTACGAATAAAGTGATTAAAAATGGGTGTGTCAGTCTGGTCCGCTCTTGGGTTCAACCAACTCAACACATAACAAGCTTTTGTAGTTATTACTTGTGGACTCCTTTCCCCCTCCTTTTTAAAAATGCATAGGTAATGTTTTAGTGATTGATGGGCGTGTTCGATAATGGCTTGTCCTCCAGAATTGTGTGGTATTCCTGTGACATGTTTGATTTTCCACCTTTCAAAGAAGCCTTGTACAGTTCTGCTAGTATAAGCAGGAGCATTATCAGTTTGTATAAGGTCGGGACAACCTAAAACCGCAGTGGCGGAAGTCCAATGTTGAATGCATGCCATTGAGTTGGTGGACTTATGTGGCGTAGCCCAAATTACTTTTGAACAGGTGTCTATGGTGACATGGACAAATTTGAGCACTCCAAAAGAAGGAAATTCAGTAACATCTGTTTGCCAAATTTGTCGAGGCTGTAGTCCTCGAGGGTTAGCTCCCTCTTGTTGCAGGGGTGTAATCCTGGCACAATCAGGACAAGCAGCGACCACAGCTCTAGTGTCATTGTGAGATAAACCAAATTGTTTTTGTAATGCCCTGGATGATTGGTGGAAAAAGGAATGTGAATCCATAGCCTGTTGGACTGCAGTAAGGCAATTTACTGGAGAGGCAACTAGGCCATCAATATAAGAGTTGCCTTCTTGTAGACATCTGGGAAGATCTAGGTGGCTCCTGATATGTGTTATCCACCATGGGAATCTCCTAGAAATGACTTTGTTCCATAATTGCAGAACTAAGTCTTTTAGTTTCTGGTTCGTAAATGTCCCCAAGAGAGATCGTGATAAGCGACTGACTATTCCAACAACATATTTGGAGTCACATACAAGATTAATAGCTTGCTCACGAGAAGCTATAAATGAGAGCAACACAGCTCTAAGTTCTAGAACTTGCACAGATCCTTCTGCTTTTTCTACATTCGAAACCCATTCGCCCTGAGGTGTCTTAAACTCAAAGCCACACTTGTTCGTTCGGCCACTGGCACCAGTAAAAACTGTAACGGCATCAACAGTTGGTGAAGACTGCTGCATAGGAAACTCTTCCAGAATCAAAGTAGTTTTGAACAAGGGGTGATTTGGATAATGATTATCCAAAGCAATCCCATGAGTTGCAGCAGCAAAAACACTCGAAGACTGTGTCCACCAATCGGCGAGCGTTAGCGTCTGTACTGGCAGGATCACTCGTTCAGGATCCTGGCCGGACAGAACACGCACACGTGACCTGGCCTTCAATAACAGATGACCGATTGCACCTGCTCGTGTGGTCACAGTAGCTCTCAGGGTGCTGCTGTGAAAGGCCCATTCTAATAATATCATTGGTGATTGCTCGGGTAATTGTGTAATCAACGCTACGATTTCAACATTACGATTATAAATTATAATGACACATGGACAATTTAACACCCTTCTATCAACCGCCGAGTTTTGAATTTTATTCATTATTAAATCAAGGGCCTTTTGGGCCAAAGGGGTAAGCGTCCTTGGATCCGCAGGAGAGGAGCTGCCTTTTAATAAACCTAACAAAGGAGCTAGGTCTGAGTTCGTGATCCCACAGAATGTTCTCAGCCATTGTAGGTCACCTACTAGTTTCTGAATGTCATTAACGGTTTTGATTATTGGATTAGCAATGATTTTTTGAGGAATTAGTTTAGTTTCTACAATTTGCATATCCAAATAGTGCCAAGGGGAATGTTTTTGAACCTTCTCAGGAGCAATAACAAGGCCAAATGCCTGTAAAAAGGCAACCAGTTCTTTTTCCTTTTGTGGCAAGATAGGATCTGGGCTCGCTACTAACAGATCATCCATATAATGGTACGTAAGCAAATTTGGGTTGTCATGCCTCCATGGCTGGAGAGCTAAGTCCACAAACCACTGGCATATTGTTGGAGAATTTTTCATGCCTTGAGGTAACACAACCCATTGGTATCGCTGTGAGGGGGCAGCTCTGTTTATCGAAGGCACAGAAAATGCAAATTTGTCACTGTCATCCTCATGTAAAGGGATAGTGAAAAAGCAGTCTTTGAGATCTATTATCAATAGATCCCAATTCTGTGGTAACATAGCTGGAGACAGTAACCCAGGCTGTAGGGCTCCCATGGTCTCCATTCTATCGTTAACTGCTCTTAAATCATGCAACAATCTCCATTTTCCCGATTTTTTCTGAATTGTAACTATTGGGGTATTCCAGGGGCTTACCGAGGGTTTTATATGTCCTAACTGTAATTGTTCCTGCACTAGAATTTGAATAAGATGCAGCTTCTCTTGAGGCAAAGGCCACTGATCGACCCAAACAGGATCCTCTGTTTTCCATTTTAATTTAAGGGTTGGGCGAGAGCTGCCATCAGTGGCCCCAATTAAAAATCATTAGACAGCTTTACACCTCACTGAGCCAAAACATCCCTTCCTAATAGGGAAAGCGATGTGTTTAGGACATATGGTTTTACCCATGCCTGATGACCTTCCGTATCCTTAACAGAAATGAAGTCTTTACTAACCTGTGTACAACGACTCCCCCAATGCCTGAAATGGTTGAACTAGTTTCCTCAAGTGCCCAAGAGCGAGGCCACACCGAGGCTGGTAAAACAGTCACATCAGCACCTGTATCTAGCATCACAGAAACACGAGAAAGGACAACACCATTAGGTCCAGAAATTGTTACATCACATTTTGGTCGCTCAGCCCCCAAGACCTGGCAAAAGGCAACTTGCGGAATTCCGGTAGATCCGAAGCCTCCCGAGCCCCTTATGCGAGTTCCTTTGTGAGGCACACATGCCTGAAAAGGAATGAGCTGAGCAATAGCACTTTCTGCGGGTATATGCACCGGGGGTGCAAAAACTTTAACCACGATTCCAATAGGACCTGTGCAATCAGCATCAATACATCCAGGAAGTACAACAATTCCCCTTTTTGAAGAAGATGAGCGACCTATAAGGAGGGCTGATAAACCATGTCCTAGGGGCCCCGAAACCTTAGAGGGTAAGACATGTACTTCAGAATCAGTGATCGTTACTGATCTTGCCACGGCCAAATCGACTCCTGCACTTCCCCTTGTGGCGGAGGGCAAGTCATCGAGACAGCCATGGCCTTGCGATGTGTTTGGGGATATTTTTTGGCCGCGTCCCTCGGAGCGCGGCGATTCCCGTTTCCCTGATCCGAGAGGGGAGTTCCGTCTTTGGCAAATTTGGAGCGACATTCTGCGGCTTTATGCCCAAATTTTCCGCAGCGTGAGCAATTCCCGTTCAGGGATACCTTCCTCTCTCCCACCTGCTTGCAGTTTCGCTTGATATGCCCTTCCTGGCCACAGAGATAACATCGAGGTCGTTGCCCTCTGTCCCCAGTTCTCAGGGTGTGTCCTGTTCTTAAAGCTGCTGCAAGCGCAGTAGCGTGAATTTTGGCCTCTTCCTCTACCAAGGGGGCCCTGGCACAGGCTTCTATTATTCAGGTGATAGAGGCCCCTGGTGGCAGAGTCGCTATTAGCTGCTCACAAGCCATATTAGCATTCTGCACAGCAATTTCCTTAGTTAGCAGAGCCTTTAGATCAGGGGTAACATTAGGAGCAGCCTCAATAGCTTCTTGGAGCCGATCAACAAATGTAAACCAATGTTCATTGGGTTTCTGCATAATTTTAGTATATGGTGGGCTAGGTGCTTGTATTTGTGGCAAGGCTAAAAAAGCCGCCAATCCAGCATTTTTAGGTTGCTGCAACACTCGTGTAGGCAAAGCAGCTTGTCTGGGCGGGTCGCGGTATTGACCCATTCCCATAAGGGCATCAAGGGTAGCAAATTGTAACGGATCACCCTGAGGTAAATGAACATTCTCAAGCATTTTTACTTCAAGTTGTTCCTGCCACTTCGCTACCCACAACATAAATGTAGTAGGGGATAAGATAAGCTCCATTATGGCTCTTAAATCAGCGGGAACGAGCTCATTATATCTAATTAGGGATATTACCTGATTTTTCACCAACTTATTAGCATGACCATATTGCACAACATTTTTTTGTATTCCTTGCACCACTTTCCAATCCAGAGGTTTCCATGCAGGCTGTCCCTGCCTAACTACCACAGGTGCAGCCAAAGGAGAAAAGGAAAAGTCTCCCTCTATAGTAAAATTTTCAACTTATGAGTTGCTTGGGTGTGTGAGTGCTAAAATTAGGATCTCGAGGTGCATTTTCATTAGCCCTAGGAGCATTATTTCGGCTTAGTATCATTCCTCCCCGTGACCCTCGTCAGTTAATCTTCTCCAATTCTGAGAATTTTTCATCAATGTTTCTTAACCCCTCACTTATTGACTTATGTGCATTTTTATATGCAGCCTTTATGTCCTTTCTTGCCGATCCTCGGTCCAGCCGCTCCGTTTGCTGCAATAGTTCCGTCATCGTTCTGCGCTGAAGTCGCAATGCTCTCCGGAGGTCGGTAGATGGCGCAGGAGACCGTTCAGCGTCGCTTTCGGGCGGTAATGGTGGGAGATCGTTTAAAGGATTCAGATCAATGTCCATTTCTTCCGCGGCTGGGGCTGATGGTTGGGGGTTAGAAATATCTGATCGCTCCTTCCCTTTACTGTCCGTTTCAGTGCATGGAGGAGCTTTATCGCCATTGGGATTCCATGGCGGGAGTCCAGTGTCATAACCCCAAGCTATCTGCTCAGCCCGTGACATAACTGGACAAGCAATCAGAGGGTAATCAGGGGGGTCCTCTATAGGGGGCCGATCATCGCCTAGACCCTCACTGTTAGAGCCCCCCTGGTTATCTTGGTTCTTCTCTGGAGACCGCACCGCAACCCTTATAGCTGCAGCGACGTGTTCCTCACCATGTAGTTGATCAATCATAGTTTTTACAGTACGATAAGTTTTAGCAAGGTCCTTCGCCCCTTTCATCCCGACGTGGACACTTTCCCAAAGTTCTGCACCAATCATTTGCCAAGTGTCCGTGCTATAAACGTCCTGCGTAGTGGAGAGAAGACCTCTACGCTTTCCCCAGCATAACAACTCCACTAATGCTGCTCGTTGAATTTGCGTTTTAGTCCTTTCTGCTAACGCCAGGAGACTGTCTAAGAGCCCCTTCTCCACTGCAGATGACGTAATCCCCATCCTGCTCTTTTGACTCTTGACTCACCGGTCAAAATCCCCATGCACGGTTCTCCGCCTTTCTTCTGGCGCCCAGCTTATCTCCGCTGGCATCAGCAGGATGCCTCGCTGCTCCACGGAACGGTCAGAACGCGTCCCCAATTCACATGTCGGGGTCACCAATTGTTGGGGGCTTCTCAGGCGAGCGAGAAAGAACAATTCACACATCTATGAGATGCAAGTTCAATCCCCTTTATTATCAGTAAGCTGCTTGTTATATACCCCTTTGTGTTCCGTATATGTGTCCATGCACCAAGCATGCTATAAAACTAATTTATTATTGGTTACTAGCTACTGTTCACACGATGACCCCTCAGTCCCACTGGTTTCTACTTATCTTGGTTTCAGGTTCGCTTCCTTGCTGCAATATCCTGTTTTTTAAGCTCAGTTTATCATTACACAACGTAGCCACATTCCTTCACTGCAGCCCATCCCCCCATAACACAGCTGCAATCATCCTAGCTAGTATCATAGTCATGTAATATTGCTAAGGCCCAAACACATGGCCAGCAGGTCAAGGGAGGTTCTCCTCCACCTCTGCTCTGCCCCGGTGAGGCCACATCTGGAGTCCTGTGTCCAGTCTTGGGCTTCCCAGTTCAAGAAAGACAGTGATCTTCTGGAGACAGTCTAGCAGAGGGCCACAAAGATGTTGTGGGGCTGTGGTGTGAAAGGGGCTGAAGGGCAATTTGGCAGGAAATAAACCCCTTTGTATTCCAACTCACCCTCGGATCACTGGAGGAGCTGGGGGCGGCTGGGCTTAGATCCTGAGTGATGCCCAAGTGAGCACTATTGGTCCAACAACTGCGCATGCACCGAACAGTGCATTGCACTCCTGCACTCACAATTCATGGCCTCACACGGCTGAACCTGCAGCCTTCAGTGGTGTCCCGTGGGGCACGGGGTTTGTGTGGCTGGCTGTGGACAGACACATGTGATGAGACACCATCAGTCCGGGAGCGTCAGTGCCGGAATCACTCCACAGTGTCCCGCACCAGTTGGCCAGTCACCATCTATGGACTCTCCCAGCCTTATCAGGTGGCAGCCCAGTGAGAAATGGTGCAGCAAGTCTGTAAGCAAATGAAAGCACCTTTAATAGAGCAACAGGATGAATACAGACTCGTATGGATTGCCGGTGATAAACCACTGTCTGCAGAAGTATATACAAGCATTAAGGGTACAAGGCTTAGTCTTACCCGAAGGCGTCCCAATGAGGGGGAAGAAAGGCTCAGGCTGTTGGCCAGACCCAGGGGTCAGAGGTCTGTAACGGCAAACAAGCCAGTGCTGATAAACAGGGAGACCACGGTCAGGTGAGGGAGGCACGTGGAAAAGGCTTTGTGCCGTCCCTGCTCAGAGGGGATCCTCAGCACAGCCCTGAAGATCTGCACATAGGACACCACAATGAAAACAAAACACCCAAATGCTAAACAGGCAATAACCACAAGAAGCCCAACTTCCCTGAGGTAGGAGTGTGAGCAGGAGAGCTTGAGGATCTGGGGGATTTCACAGAAGAACTGGTCCAGGACATTGCCCTGGCAGAGGGGTAGTGAAAATGTATTGGCTGTGTGCAGCAGAGCATTGAGAAACCCAGTGCCCCAGGCAGCTGCTGCCATGTGGACACAAGCTCTGCTGCCCAGGAGGGTCCCGTAGTGCAGGGGTTTGCAGATGGCAACGTAGCGGTCATAGGCCATGACAGTGAGAAGAAAATACTCTGCTGAAATGAAAAAGGCAAAGAGAAAGAGCTGGGCAGCACATCCCAGGTAGGAGATGGCTCTGGTGTTCCAGAGAGTATTTGCCATGGATTTGGGCACAACGATGGAGATAGAGCCCAGGTCGAGCAGGGAAAGGTTGAGGAGGAAGAAGTACATGGGGGTGTGGAGGTGGTGGTCACAGGCTATGGTGGTGATGATGAGGCCGTTGCCCAGGAGGGCAGCCAGGTAGATGCCCAGGAAGAGCCAGAAGTGCAGGAGCTGCAGCTCCCTCCTCTCTGTGAATGCCAGGAGGAGGAACTGGGTGATGGAGCTGCTGTTGGTCATTTGCTTTTTTGTCACATGAAGACAGTGTTCAAAAAGGGAAGGAGAGAGAAAACTTAGGACAGACTCCTCTGAGCAAAGCCACTCCCTTGCTTACAGAGATCCCCCCAGGTGAAATGCATTTATTTGCTGTGGTTTGTGCTGTCTGAGTGTGCTGTGAGGAGCTGAGGAGTCAGCTTTGCTCTGCTGCAATGGGTACATGGAGCTGCTTTGTGACATCTCTGCCATTCACAAGGGATGTCAGATGGAACCCACCTGTAATGGAAAAGTTCAGTATCTGCACTCATGACTCAGAAGGACGTGGGCTGCACAAGAAGAGAGGTTTAGCACATTCTTATAAGAATTGTGTTTGTGGGTTTTAGTTTTCAACACCATATATTGTGAGTGCTCTTTGTAGGATAAAAAATCTTCATTTTTATGACTGAAATTTGAAGTTTTGAAAGAGGACATGCAAAAGTGCTGTTCTTCAGAGAGAGTCAGCTCCCTGCCCAGCAGATAATACCCAGAAGGCATCTCCAGGGCAGGACCACAAGAGAGCTGCCTGAAGGCAGCTTCCCCCAGTACTTCTTGGCAGTTTTCCCCCACCCCTTGCCCATGGCTCTGCTGCCTGCAGCTGTTTCTCTGTGCCCAGGTCTCCTCCCTGCCAGTTCTCCCAGAGCCCATCCCACCCACTTTGTGCTCAGCTCTGCCCTGCAGACACCTCCCAGCCCCAGGTCACTGCCCAGGGGCAGCTCTGTCTGGTCAGGGTCTGATGGCACCATCAGACCAACCGTGGTGAGCCTGGAAAATCCATAGTGATGCTGTCTGTAAGTGAAGGTGTGTTGGTTTCTGATACTCCACAGTTTATTCACTTTTCAGAGAAAGAGATTTGGAATTTCACTGCCTCCTCTGACAGGTGAATGTTTCTGTCCCATTGCCCACCCATTAGACATAGATTAGAAGACTGATAGAAGAGGATCCTTCCCTTTCAGGGAGCCCCTGCCTTGCTGTGCTGCTTGAAAAATCTCCTGGCAATGTGCTGTACTGATCTGCAGCTGTGAGCAGCCCTGACCCACACAGCACCCTCTCAACAGCAGGACCCTGCCCTGCCAGGGCTGGCTCCTTCCAACCACAGCTTCTCCCTGCAGCACTGGGAGGAGCTCCCCGGGCAGGCTGAGAGCTGACCCTGGCAGGCGGCAGAGTCCCTGCCCCGGCACACAGCCCCTGGAGTGCAGGGACCCTGCTGGGAAGGACAGCCCTGGGCACCCCTGGCTGCACACCCGCTTTCACACCATTCCCAATGGCCTACAAGAGCCCCCCACCCTCACACAGCCCCTAAGCTGTGGGCTGTGCCAGCTTGAGGAGATGCCTCCAGGAACTCCAGCTGCATTGCCCTGCACCCAGAGACTTACCGTGCCAAGGGCTGCAGAGATTTCTCCTCCAGTGAGCTCGTAGTCATCCTCTCAGTCCTGACCACCTTCCAGCTCTCTCTCTGCCTTGCTCATCTCCCTCAGACACCCTGGCAGTGCCCCTCTCCCTGCTGTGCTTTGCAGAGGAGCTGCCCCTGGGCAGAGCTGCAGAGAGACAGCTTGTCCTGAGGTCCCTCCATCTGAGGTTCTCAGCCCAGCTCAGCAGCATAAGCCCAGAACAAGGTATTTTAATAACTGCCTCACGTGGGTTTGACGCTGAGTTCATGAGATATTTAGAGGAAGTTGAAAAAACCTCTCCAGAAGTCATTGTCAGGTGCATCCTTCAAAGTTTCTTGTAGTGCTAATGGGTCCCACTGAGGGACACTACTGGGAACACATCTCCAGGGTCCACTTAGAAAACTGGAGACAGTGATGACAGGTCAGGGAAAGCAAGGTAAAGGTGTCTCTGATGCTGAAGAGACCTGGATGTGTTTCATTAATGCAAAGGGCCAAGCCCTGAGCTCATTAACCAAAGGGCCAAGCCCTGAGCCCCAGCCCCTGGGAAGGGAGATCCTGTCCCTCACTCATTCCTCAGGGCTGTTCCTGGGGCAGTGTGATGTGGAGATGGGCAATGCCAAAGGCAGGATTATGGGACGATGCTTCCCATGCTCCCAAGGGTGAACAAGGAGGCAAGGAGGCCCAAGTGCTTGAAGGAATATTTGTCTCCTCATAGGCATCGATGGCAGAGACAAAAGCCATAACCAAAGGAATTTCTGGTTTTCCTCATATCTCTCATCTCCACCACAGACTGTCCTATGGTCTCACCATCACCTGTGCCTTTTTCCCTGCAGGCTGGAGTCATCCACCCGGATTCCCCACCTTGCTTTCTCTTTGACTCACAAAGCCTTGAGCTGATCCAAACTTTTTCTTGATGATGTGTTGCACCACAGCACTGAACTTGGACTCATATCTCTTTTTCCTCATGTCCACTCTGGACCTCCCCACCTGAGCTTTGTGGCTTTATTTCTGTCTCACGCTCTTTTCCTCTACAAAGAAAAGCTCCACCATCTCTGAAACCTCCCTTGAAGCACTCTCAGGCTACTCCTATACTGTCCTCAGTCTCCACACTCCCTAAGCCCAGGTCCCTTAGTCTCTGTATGTTTGAGGCCATGTGCTTGAGACCTCCAAGTTCCATCTTGGGAGACCTCTTGGAATTCTCCAAGGTGTTTGGACATGAAAACGTCATGGTAATAAACCATGAAAGATTGTGTGAGAATTTTTACCAAGTCCTGTAATGGTAGGACAAGGGGCAATGGCCTCAAACTGAAAGAGGGTACTTTTAGATCATATAAAAGGCAGAAATATAAGGTTATCACAGAATCACAGCATGGTAGGGGTTGGAAGGGACCTCAGGAGACCATCTAGTCCAATCCCCCTGCCAATGCAGGTACCCTACTGAAGGTTGCACAGGAAAGTGTCCAGGCAGGTTTTGAACATTTCCGGAGATGGAGACTCCACAACATCTCTGGGCAGCCAGTTCCAGTGCTCTGTCACCTTCAGTAAAGAAGCTTTCCCTTAAATTTCTCTGGAACTTCCTGTGTTCCAGTTTGTGCCCATTGCCCCTTCTCCTGTCACTGGGCACCACTGAAAAGAGCCCAGACACACCCATTTGGCCCCCACACTTCAGATATTGACAGACATTGATCAGATCCCCTCTCAGTCTGCTCTTCTCCAGGCTGAAGAGCTCCAGCTCTCTCAGCCTCTCCTCATACAGGAAATGCTCCAGATTCCCAATCATCTTTGTGGTCCTCCACTGGACTCTCTCTAGAAGATTTCTGTCTTTCTTGAACTGAGGAGCCTGGAACCTGGACACAGGATTCCAGATGTGGCCTCACCAGGGCAGAGTAGAGGGGAAGGAGAACCTCCCTTGACCTGCTGGCCACGCTCTTTTCAATGCACCCCAGGATACTCTTGGCCTTCCTGGCCACAAGGACACACTGCTGGCTCATGGCCAGCCTGCTGTCCACCAGCACACCCAGGTCCTTTTCCACAGAGCTCCTCTCTAGCAGCTCACCCCTAACCTCTACTGATGCATGCGCTTATTCCTCCCCAGGTGAAGGACTCTGCACTTGCTCTTGTTGAACCTCATCAGGTTCCTTTCTGCCCAACTCTCCTGTGTGTCCAGGTCTCGTTGAATGTCAGCACAGCCTCCTGGTGTGTCAGCCACTCCTCCCAACTTCGTGCCATCAGCAAACTTGCTAAGGATGGATGCTACCCCTACATCCAGGTCGTTGACAAAGGTGTTAAACAAGACTGGGCCCAGTACTGACCCCTGGGGAACACCGCTAATTACAGGCCTCCAACTAGGTTCTGCACCACCTCTCCATTCACTCATTTACCCCATACCTTTTAAGCTTTGCTACAAGGCTGCTGTGGGATAGGGTATCAAAAGCCTTGCTGAAATCAAGGTAGACAACATCCACCGCTCTCTCCCCATCTACCCAGCTGGTGTTATAAATGTGTGCTAAAAAGACTAATAAATGGAGACTTGCTGAACATTATAGAATGAGCTTTTCTCCTGTCGCCGCCGACAAATGGTGACCCCGACGTGCCAGCGACGCGATTCCAGCTACGCGATTCCAGCAGCGTAATTCCAGCAGCGCCTCAGGGGTTACAGGTCCCGCCACAAAAGGGACGGCAAGAGCGTGCAGGACACGCCGAAGCTTCAGGTGAGCGTGACAGACGTGCCTGACTGGTACCACGGTCCCGCGACAATTGGTTCGGGTCCCATCGCAGCGGGGATGGCCATAAGCGCACGAAGAAAATACGCCGGGCCCCAGACGAACGTACAGGCGTGTCTGGTTAATACATGTTGCCGAGGTCTTGAAAGGCTGCAAAACAGCGTTGTAGTTTAAAAATATGGAAAGGCAAGCAGCATATGATTTGTTTACCTGCTTTCTAAGGAAAAGACAGGTTAAAGATATAGATTTAAAAAAGGAGCTTCCTAGCTTGTTGAATTATGGGTATGCAAAGGGTTGTTCTCAAAATCCTCATACAGTGCATGAATTGTCAGAATGGCGTAAACTTGGTGATAAATTGTGGGAAGCAGCTATTGATGGAGATAAAACTGCAAAAAAGTTAGGGAAAGCATGGAGAGTGATTCATAATGACTTATTACAGCATCAAGCGGAACAAAAAGGTGCCTCTCAGGCATCCGCTGCCCATGAAAATAATAAATTATATGATACTGGCTGGCTGCAGGATCTTCCCATGCCGCCTGCTGTTTCCATGGTTTATTTGCCGTCTTTCCCTCCCCCCTCTGACAGCGTATCCTCAGACTCCCGCTGTGAGCCGTCCGCCCTGTCCACCCCCCGAGTCGAATCTAACATCAAGCCAAAGGTCTCTAACAACCCATTTATCACCGAGCCGACCCCTGGAGCGGAAATGACTCCAGCGGAGACTGTGGCACAGGGACGAAGGGACGCTTGGGCTGCTTTGGCGAGGGAGGGGCTGGAACGCGGGGATGAGGACGTGCTACAGGCTTGTCCGGTTGTGTTTCAGGCAGCACAGGGGGGAGGAATGCAGGCACCTGTGACACCTTTGGATTGGAAATTACTTTCACAATTGCGTTCCACTGTCAGTCAATTTGGAGTTCATAGTGAGCCGGTCAAACAAATGTTAGATTATATTTGGAGTACTCAAATATTATTGCCTTCAGATTCCTGGGGGGAATAATAAAAGCTTATTTTTACCCAACATCAACAATTACTATTTAATGCACACTGGCAAGGTTTGGTAAATGAAGCTGTAGCTATTCAGCGACAGCCCAGGGACCCTTTGCACGGAGTTACGGTAGAGGAACTTATGGGTACCGGATCTTTCCTAAGCACAGAGGCGCAGGCATTGATAGGTCCGGATAAATTAAGGGAGGCAATGCTTTTGGTTTGCCTTGCTATCAGCCAGGTGAAGGAACCAGGAGGGGTACCTGTCTATATGGGCATAAAACAAGGAGGGGAGGAGACTTTTGGAGCTTTTATCGACAGAGTTGCTGCCGCGATAGAGAGAGCTGGGGTATCAGATTGGCTGAAAGGTACTTTATTAAAACAATGTGCACTGCAGAACTGTAATGCAACCACGCGAAACATTCTTAATACTCTTGGGGCGAATTGGACGATAGAGGAAGCACTAGAGAGGATGGCATCAGTGCCAATGGGGACACAAGCTTTAGTGGTAGACGCTATTAAACAGCTAGGAGTGGGTTTACGGGAACAAGGAAAAGGTTTGCAGGATCAGGCAAAAGCTTCACAGACGCAGGTGTTAGCTGCTCTTGCACCCTTTCAAGCCTCGGCTGCTACTCAATCACGAGCACCTCAGAGCAACGTACGTGTCAAATGCTTCAGATGTGGAGGAGCAGGCCATGTCCGAAAGGACTGTTTTGCCTCAGGTGTCTGGTGTGCCAAATGCCGATCAGACACCCACAACACCGGAGCCTGCCGCCGCCGTCCGGGAAACTTCAATGGGAGCGCGAACAGCAACAGCCGCACTCGGACACAAATAGCTGCTGCTCAACAAACAGCAAGCCCTGCCTCCAGCCCGCTACCAGAGGGAGTCTCGGAATGGACCTGGCAGCCACATTAGATGTTGATCTTATGACAACACGGCCGTGTAAAGTTCCCACCGGTATACATGGCCCGATTATAATAAAAGGCAAACAGATGGGAGCACTGCTGCTGGGACGATCATCTGCCTCCATGATGGGACTCTTTGTTTTACCTGGTGTTATTGATGCCGATTACACTGGAGAAATTATGGTAATGTTACTCACTCCTTTTCCACCTATTCGGATTACAAAAGGACAGCGGATTGCGCAATTAGTGCCCTTGAAACAGCTTTCTAAAGACTTGCCGCCTGCAGCCGCTGATTCGAGAGACAACAAAGGATTTGGATCAACAGGAGGTTTAACCCTTTTAACGCTGAATTTACATGACAGACCTAAGCACAAAATTAAACTTGAATATAACAACCACCAGATCACACTTATGGGACTTTTAGACATGGGTGCGGATTCCAGTATTATTGCTCCCCAATACTGGCCTCAACATTGGCCCCTTCAATCTGCCACTACTACTGTTTCCGGAGTCGGGGGCCTGACTTTAGCCAGCCGCTCACCCACAGTGACGGTGAGATTGGACAATGGCCAGGTGTCAGCTGTTTTTTCCATCGTGCAGTTGCCACCTGCGGTACAGTGTCTTATTGGACGGGACATTCTTACTCAGCTGGGAGTTGTTTTAACAAATGAGCACCCTTTGGCCTTTTAGCCATTGCTTGGACTTTCCCAATTCCCATCACTTGGACCACGGATACACCAGTATGGGTTAAGCAATGGCCTTTAAAATGGGAAAGTCTATGGCATGCTCATCAATTAGTGAAGGAGCAATTACAGCAGGGACACTTGAAATTATCTGTCAGTCCGTGGAACACTCCAATCTTTGTTATAAAGAAGAAGTCCGGAAAGATTCATCTTCTACATGATTTAAGACAGGTTAATAAGCAGATGGAACCAATGGGGGCACTACAGCCAGGGTTGGTCTGATGGTGCCAAATATTTCAAATATTTTCCTTAGATGTGAATAAAAATTGGAGTATGAGAAATCAGCAGAGCCTGCCTTACAGACACTATGGCTTTTCCCTGCTCATCAGGGTTGGTCTGATCGTGCCATCAGAGCCTGACCAGACAGAGCTGCCCCTGGGCAGTGACCTGTGGCTGGGAGGTGTCTGCAGGGCAGAGGTGAGCACACAGTGGATGGGATGGGCTCTGGGATCACTGGCAGGGAGGAGACCTGGGCACAGAGAAACAGCTGCAGGCAGCAGAGCCATGGGCAAGGGGTGGGGGGAAACTGCCAAGAAGCACTGGGGGAGGCTGCCTTCAGGCACCTCTCTTGTGCTCCTTCCCTGGAGGTGCTTTCTGGGCATTGTCTGCTGGGCAAGGAGCTGACTCTCTCTGGAAAGCTTCTCATCTGCAGGAGCCCTGACTCGCTGCTTTGCCTGTTCTGCTGGGTTTTCGACCTGCCCCCAGAAAGGCAGAGCTCTGTTGTAGGATCCCAGTGACTGCTGAGCTTTTCCTTGGGGAGGGCTCTTCCGCTCTCTTCATCACAACTGCACCTCTGGGCTGGGACATAGATGATTTTGCAGCTCTGCCCTTTGAGACATTGCTCCCTCATATGAGGATAGTTGATTTTGTTTTAACAGTAAATTGAGTGTGAAGTCACCTCCAAGGCAGCACAAGTGAAAGTGCAGGGCAGTTGAGTAACAGACTGATGGACACTGCAGCTCTCCTGGCTCTGCACTAAGCCACAGAGCTCTGAGCACTGTTGCATGTCGTGTCCCAAGATTTAAAATTTCATTCATAAAAATAATGATTTTTCCTACTTGAAAAAACATTCACTGCATTTAATGGTGAAAAATAAAAATCACAAAAAAAATTTCTTCTAAGGACATGCTGAGCCTCTCTTGTGCAGCCCACACTCTTCTGAGTCATGAGTGCAGATACTGAACTTCTCCATTACAGGCGGGTTCCATCTGACATCCCTTGTGAATGGTGGAGCTGTCACAAAGCAGCTCCATGTACCCAATGCAGCAGAGCAAAGCTGACTCCTCAGCTCCTCACAGCACACTCAGACAGCACAAAGCACAGACAACAAATTCATTTCACCTGGGGGGATCTCTGTGAACAAGGGAGTGGCTTTGCACAGAGGAGTCTGTCCTAAGTTTTCTCTCTCCTTTCCTTTTTGAACAGTGTCCTCATGTGACAAAAGAGCAAATGACCAACAGCAGCTCCATCACCCAGTTCCTCCTCCTGGCATTCACAGAGAGGAGGGAGCTGCAGCTCCTGCACTTCTGGCTCTTCCTGGGCATCTACCTGGCTGCCCTCCTGGGCAACGGCCTCATCATCACCACCATAGCCTGTGACCACCACCTCCACACCCCCATGTACTTCTTCCTCCTCAACCTTTCCCTGCTCGACCCTGGCTCCATCTCCACCATTGTGCCCAAATCCATGGCAAATTCCCTCTGGGACACCAGAGCCATCTCCTACCTGGGATGTGCTGCCCAGCTCTTCCTGTTTCTCTTTTTCATTTCAGCAGAGTATTGTCTTCTCACCATCATGGCCTATGACCGCTACGTTGCCATCTGCAAACCCCTGCACTATGGGACCCTCCTGGGCAGCAGAGCTTGTGTCCACATGGCAGCAGCTGCCTGGGGCACTGGGTTTCTCAATGCTGTCCTGCACACGACCAATACATTTTCACTACCCCTCTGCCAGGGCAATGTCCTGGACCAGTTCTTCTGTGAAATCCCCCAGATCCTCAAGCTCTCCTGCTCACACTCCTACCTCAGGGAACTTGGGCTTATCGTGGTTAGTGCCTGCTTAGTATTTGGGTGTTTTGTTTTCATTGTGGTGTCCTATGTGCAGATCTTCAGGGCTGTGCTGAGGATCCCCTCCGAGTAGGGGCAGCACAAAGCCTTTTCCACGTGCCTCCCTCACCTGGCCGTGGTCTCCCTGTTTATCAGCACTGGCTTGTTTGCCCACCTGAAGCCCCCATCCATCTCCTCCCCATCTCTGGATCTGGTGGTGTCAGTTCTGTACTCGGTGGTGCCTCCAGCAGTGAACCCCCTCATCTACAGCATGAGGAACCAGGAGCTCAAGGATGCCCTGAGGAAAATGGTGACTGGAAGTTTTTCAGAAGCAACAAAGGGCCTGTGTTCTTCTGCACAGTGTTCATGATGTAACTCATTACAGGCCCTGCCTTCTCAGGTATTTTGTGGTGATGGTCTTGGTCTGAGGTTTCTTGTTTTTATTGTGATAATATTGTTCAAAATTAAATGTTATTATTCAACCCACTTCCAATTCAATGTCTATTTATAGATGAGACTGTGGAAATGAGGTGCAGTGCTCTCTGTGTTTTGAAACAGATTAAAAGACCCTGCAGTGACTTTTCTGTCTAAGAACCTTCCACTGAGGCCTTCGTAAAGCTTCACAGCAGGACCTGCGTACAGAGGTGGAGGGAAAAATACTCCCAGCACAGCAGCACTGCTAGGGAGCACCAGTGCTTGGTCTTTCCAGAGCTGCTCCCTTTCTCCTTCCACCCTCTCCTTCTCAGTTCCTGTGTTGGTGGAAGGCCCGAGTGCTCTGGCAGTGTGGTCACAGTCCTGCTGTGTGATAGTCCTGCAGACAAGGACAGGTCATGGGCACTTCTGTGACAGAGCTGACTTCCATAGATTCATTTTACCCTCAGTGGCCTTTCATAGACTGGAACCGGTGCAGCACCCAAACACATCTCCCAGCACTGGAACAAGGCAGGGTCCCTCTGAGCATCTTCCATGGGCACCTAAGAGCTTGTGTGGGATGCTTCGCTGGCAGTGACCACAACCAGCTGAGTCTGTCTCCCAGCTTGACCAGCACAGCCCAACAGGGTCACCCCATGGTCCCAGGAACCACAGCCCACGTGCTCTCCCAGCCCCACTTCAGGGACACTGGGCTTATTGTGGTTACACTTTCCTTAGCTCCAGTGTGTTTTGATTTCATTGTGCTGTCCCACGTGCAGATCTTCAGGGCTGTGTCATGGATTCCCTCTGAGCAGAGACGACACAGAAACATTTCCAGGTGCCTCTTTTCCACTTTAATGTCACTCTAACCCTAACCCTAAAGTAAAACCTCCTTGTAACCCTAATATTAACCCTAACCATTACCCTAATTGACCTAATTCTAAACGCTAAACGAAACCCTAATCTGAACCCTAACCCTAACAGAAAACTTAACCCAAATCCTATCCCTAAGCTTTAACACTAACACTAACCCTAAATTTAACCCCTAATTACAACCCTAAATCGAAAGCTAACAGTAACCATAATACTGTGCCCTCACCCTAACTCTAACTGTAAGCTTCACTCTTACACTACCATGAACATAAACCCTAATCCGAGCCCTAACACTGACTAAACAGAAATTCTAACAATAATCCCAGCCCTAAATCATACCCGAACCCTAACCCTCATGGCATCCAAAACCTAAACATAGCCCCAACCATAACCCTATCCCTGATGCTAAACTAACATTAACCCTCAAATTAACCCTAACCCTACCCCTCAACTTAACCCGAACCATAACACTAATCCTAAACCTAAATCTTACCCTAAATTTAACATTAAATAAAACCATAACCATAATGGCATCCAAAAGATTACTTTTACCTTAACCAGAACCCTGTCCCTAACTTAGCAGGACAGCTTGCTGACAGCTGGACTGAAGAAGTGGAATATATGGTGGGTGGGCATTTGCAGAACAATGAAGTTAACTGCTATCCTTGGTTCAAAGTCCTCCTGGCAGCCACTTTCTAGTAGCATCCCCCAGTGAACAGCCCTTGACCATCACTGGGGAATGTCTTTTAGTATCTCTGTATTATGGGACTAAATGTCCTTTCAACTACTTCAAGCTTGATGTCAAGTGGAAGGGACCCCTTGAGCAACCTCACCTAGTTAATCCTGCCTGGAGCAGGAGAGTTGGACAAGATGCCTGTGGTGGGTTAAAATTGGCCATCATGTCCCCACCAATCCATTGTCTCACTCCCCCTCCTCAGCAGGACAAGGGAGAAAAACCTCCTGGCTCAAGACAAAGGCAGCCTTGATGCGGTGCCAGCACCGCAACTATCAACCTAATCCATACAGAGTCCATAAGACCAACCCTAACCCTACTGTTCAGTCTAACATTGAATTTTCACCCTAAAACAAAAACATAACCCTTAACACGAAAATTAACCCTAACATTAACCATAAACCTAAACTTTTACCTGAATCCTAACTCTAAAACTAACCCTAATGTTGAACCCTTACCTAACACTAGCCCTGAATTTAACACCTCACTATAAATAGAAACCTAAACCTAACCCTAAACCTAACTTTAATTCTAACTCCTAACTCTAACACTAAACTTACCTCTTACCCTAATATTAATCTTAACCAAAATCCAAACCCTAACACTAACCCTAAAAATAATCCTAAAGCAAATCCTAACCCTAAACCTTACCCTAAATTTAATCTCATACCTTACCATAACCCAAAATGCACCTTAGAACTAAACTTGACATTAAGCATAACCCTAACCAAAACATAACACTCATCTTAACCCTAAAACTAATCTAACCCGAAGCCTCACCTTAAACCAAACACTACTCCTAAAAACCCTTAAAGCTAACTGTAACCTTAACAATAACACTAACTGTACGATAGCCTAACCCTAACCCTAGTCCTTACCCTAACCCTAACCCTGACATAATCATCACCTTAACCCTAACCCAAAAACCTAACCTAAAACCTAACTGTAATTCTAAACCTAAAAATAATCCTAAACAGCAGTAAGTCTAAAACTAACTTTAACCTTAACACCAACACTAACAGTACCATAGCCCTAACCCTACCCCTAACCTAATCCTCATCATCACCACAATACTGCCCCTAACACTAACCCAAATACTAACCTTAATGGCACCCTAGCCCTAAATATAACCCTAATCTTAACCCTTATGCTAACCCTAACCTGTCCCTCAACTTACCCGTAACACTAACCCTAACTGTAAGCCTAAAGCTAAAACTATCCCAAACCATAAACACTAACCCTAACAGCACCCTAACCCTAAAGTTAATCCTAACCCAAAACCTAGTCCTAATGACTGTAAACCTAAATCCTAACACAAACCTGGTTACACCCCGGTCATATCAGCCACTTGGGAACTTGTGCACAAGCACCTCAACAGCAACACACCCTAATCTTAAACCTAAACCTAAACCTAAACCTAAACCTAAACCTAAACCTAAACCTAAATTTAAATATTACCCTATCCCTAAAATTTACACTAAGCTTAGCCCTACTCCTAGCCCTAATCATAAACCTAACCCCTAACCTTAACCCTGACCATAAACATAACTCTAACCCTAAATCTTACCTTGAGCCAAACCGTACAGCTAATCCTAACCCTAACCAAAACCATAACCCTAACCCTAAAACCAAAATAAACCTCACCCTCAATCAAACCCTCACCCTAATGCTATACCTTAACCTAACTATCAAATTAACCATAACAAGAACACTAACCCTAATCTTAAACCTAACCTCAAACCTATCCCTAACTCTAACCCTAATTCATACAGAAAGAATAAACCTAACCCTAATCCTAACGATAAACCTTAACACTAATGCTAACCCTCATCTAACACTCAAATTAATGATAAAAATGAACCTAACCATAACCCTAACCCTAACTATAAACCTGATGGCATCCCAACCCTATGCCTAAACCTTAAACCTCAAGTTAACCCTTACACTAGCCCTAACCCAAACCCTAACCCGTAACGCTAACACTAACCACTAAAAAAATCCTAAAACCTAAAACCTAAACCTAACCCAAACCCTAACCCTAAACCTAACATAATCCCTATCAAGACCTTAACAACTAAAACTAACCTGAACACTAAACCTAACCCCAAAACAAACCCTAACCCTAAAGCTAACCCGTGACACTAACGATAACCATTAACATAAACATAACCTTAATCCTGACTCTAACTCCAACTCAAACCCCAACCCTGGTTACTCAGATCATAACCCTAACCACAACCATGATCCTAACCAAAACACTAACCCTAAATGGAAAAAAAAACCCAATAATATTAAATGTACCAAAACAAACCTAATCTTCTCCTGAATCCTGACCCTAATCTTAAACCCAAACCTTACTCTAACCGTAACCTAATTGTTACCATAATTGTAACACAAATCTCAACCCTAAACATAAACACAAAACCTAACCCTAACCCTAATGGCACTGTAACACTGACCATAACCCTAACCACAAAAACATACCCTGAACCATAAACCCTAACCTTAACAGCACCATAAAACTATCCCAAACCCAAACCCTAGCCCTAATAGACCAAACCCTAACCCCTAACCCTAACTCGTTACACACTGGTCACATCAGGCACTCGGGGACTTGTAACAGCAGAAGCACCAAGACAGTAAGACACTGTAACCCTAAACCTAAACCTAAGCCTAACCCAACAGCTAAGCCTAAACCTAAACATAACACAATCCCCAAAATTTACACTAAAACTAACCCTACTCAAAATTCTAGCCTTAACCCCTAAACTCAACTGCAAACATAACCTTATCCTTTAACCCTAATCCTAATAATATCCCGAAATTTAACCCCAAGCTATAATGCTAAACCTAAAAATAATCATAACCATAACACTAATCTCTAAACCTCACTCTACTCATAAATCCTAGCATTAACCTAAAGCCTAATGTTAACCCTAAGAGTGATCCTAACACTATTCCTAACTCCAAATCTTACCCTGATTCTAACACTAAATCTAACCATAACCCTAATGACATCCAACACCTGAACTTAACCCTTCCCATAACTGTATCACTAACTCGAACCAAACCTGAACCCTCAACTTCGCCCTGACCCTAGCACTAATCCTAACCCTAAATCTTACCCTAATTTTAACACTAAATCTAATGTAACCCTAATGGCATGCAAAACGTAATTGTAACTCTGTCCCTAACCCTAACCTAAACTTAACCCTAACACTAACCTTAACCCTACCCCCAATTTAACCCTAATCACAGAATCACAAAATGTTAGGGATTGGGACTTTGAAAAATCATCTAGTCCAATCCCCCTCATCCTAATCCTAACCTTAAAACTAACTGTACCATAGCCCTAACCCTAATCCCAGCCTACTCCTCACATTAAACATAACCCTAACCCTAACCCCCAATGCTAACCTTCATGTCATCGTAACCGTAACTCTAACCCTGAACTAACCCTAAATCTAAACCTAAGCCTAACCCAAACCCTGACCTTAACCCTAACACTGAGCCTAACAACCCTAACCAGAAACCCTAACCCTGGTTACACACTGGCCAGAGCAGCAACTCAGGCCCTTGTGACAGCACAGGCACCTCAGTGGCAACACTGGCACCCCAAACCTAACCCTAAGTCTGACCCTAAGTCTGACCCTTCCCTTGATGGTGTCATTCACCCTAAGCCTAACCCCTAACCCTACGCCTAACCCTGGTTACACACCGACCATAACAGCAACTCAGACATTTGTGACAGCACAAGCACCTCCACGGCAACACACCCCATACCAAACCCTGACCTTGCCCCTCAGCTGGCAGGGGCATCCTGGGAGGCTCTTGCTTTGACTCACCTGCTGAATCTGTCACACAGATATGTTGGACCTGTCCTTGAATTAATTTTGTACCTTTTGGGTTTTGAATTGTTTCTCTGGAAACATGGCAACTCATGTCCTAGAAATGGCAATTCATTATTTTTGATGGGAGTGTTGAGGACAAGGTCAGGTTCAAATGCCTACATGGTGCATTTGTATTTGCAGCCTTGGGGAGAAGGTTTGGAGGTATTAGAAACAAGGAATCATAGAATGGTTTGGCATCCTCTCCAGATGAACCTGAAAGAACTGCACCAAGGTGATGGAGTTCATCAGTTTTCCAGCCTATCCAGGACTTCCTGCAGGGTGGCTCTACCTTCCAAAGTGTCTCCTTCCCCAGTCAGTTTGATATCATCAGTAAACTTCATCAGGGTGCTCTTGATCCCATCACCCAGACCACTTATGTAGATATTAAACATTGCTGGACCCGATATTGATCCCTGGGGGCCCCTAATTGGTGACCCCAGTTGACATCATTCATTAGGTCAAGTGGATCATAGTTCCTGACCTTGGACACTTCCAAGGGGCATCCACAACATCTCTAGACAACCTGTTCCAGTGTCTCATCAATAATTGTCTCCTTATATCTAATCTAAACCTACTCTCTTTCCCTTTAAGTCCATTGCCCCTTGTCCTGCCAAGAAAGGCCTTGGTAAAAAGTCTCACAGTGTATTTCATGGCCTATGACCACGACATTTACATCTGCAAACACCTTGGTGAGTGCCCAGACATCTCCCAAGATCCTTCAAGGTGTGAAGCACATGGCCTGAAACACAGAGAGGCTGAGAGCCCTGGGCTCAGTGGTGTGGAGACTGAGGACAGTACAGGAGTAGCCTGAGAGTGCTTGAAGGGTGGTTTCAGAGATGGTGGAGCTTTTCTTTGTAGAGGAAAACAGTGTGAGAAAGAAATAATGGCACAAAACACAGGTGGGGAGGTCCAGAATGGACACAAGGAGAAGAAATATGAGTCCAAGTTCAGTGCTGTGGTGCAACACATCACCCAGAAAGAGTCTGGATCAGCCCAAGGCTTTGTGTATCAGGGAAAATCCAGGGAGGATGGAAAGGAATCATTAAAGGAAGGTGGGAGCAAGGTGGGTCAGCTGGGTGGGTGACTCCAGCCTGCAGGGAAAGAGGCACAAGTGATGTGAGACCGTAGGACAATCTGTGGTGGAGATGAGAGAGGGATGAGGAAAAGCTGAAATTCCTTTGGTGATGGCTGTTTCTCTGCCACTGATGCCTATGAGGAGACAATTCATTCTTCCAGCACTGGGGCCTCCTTGCTTCTTTGTTCATACCAAGGAGCTTGGGAAGTGTCATCCCATAGTCCTGCCCTTGGCATTGCCCATCTCCACATCACACTGCCCCAGGAACAGCCCTGAGGAATGAGTGAGAGACAGGATCTCCCTTCCCAGGGGCTGAGGATCAGGGCCTGGGCCTTTGGTTAATGGGCTTAGGGCTTGGTCCTTTGCATTAATGAAACACATCCAGGTTTCCTCAGCATCAGAGACACCTTTACCTTGCTTTCCCTGACCTGTCATCCCTGCCTCCTGTTTTTTGCTCTAACTGGACCCTGGAGATGTGTTCCCAGTAGTGTCCCTCAGTGGGACCCATTAGCACTGCAAGAAACTTTGGCGGTTGCACCTGACACTGACTTCTGGAGAGGTTTCTTCAACTCCCTCTCAATATTTCATGAACTCAGCATCAAACTCATGTGAGGCAGTTATTAAAATAACTTGTTCTGTTTTTCTGCTGCTGAGCTGGGCTGAGATACTCAGATGGAGGGAGCTCATGACAAGCTGTCTCTCTGCAGCTCTGCCCAGGGGCAGCTCCTCTGCAAAGCGCAGCAGGGAGAAGGGCACTGCCAGGGTGTCTGAGGGAGATGAGCAAGGCAGAGAGAGAGCTGGAAGGTGGTCAGGACTGAGAGGATGACTGCGAGCTCACTGCAGGAGAAATCTCTGCAGCCCTTGGCACGGTAAGTCTCTGGGTGCAGGGCAATGCAGCTGGAGTTCCTGGAGGCATCTCCTCAAGCTGGCACAGCCCACAGCTTAGGGGCTGTGTGAGGGTGGGGGGCTCTTGTAGGCCATTGGGAATGGTGTGAAAGCGGGTGTGCAGCCAGGGGTGCCCAGGGCTGTCCTTCCCAGCAGGGTCCCTGCACTCCAGGGGCTGTGTGCCGGGGCAGGGACTCTGCCGCCTGCCAGGGTCAGCTCTCAACCTGCCCGGGGAGCTCCTCCCAGTGCTGCAGGGAGAAGCTGTGGGTGGAAGGAGCCAGCCCTGGCAGGGCAGGGTCCTGCTGTTGAGAGGGTGCTGTGTGGGTCAGGGCTGCTCACAGCTGCAGATCAGCACAGCACATTGCCAGGAGCTTTTTCAATAGCACAGCAAGGCAGGGGCTCCCTGAAAGGGAAGAGTCCTCTTCTATCAATCTTCTACTCTCTGTTTTCTAGGTGGGCAATGGGACACAGACATTCATCTCTCCATTCAGCAATGGGCACTGAAACTCCAAATCTGTTTCTCTTAGAGGTGAATAAACCCTGGAGTAAATAGAAATCGACACTCCTTCACTTACAGACAGCATCACTGTGGATTTTCCAGGGTCATCAGGGTTGGTCTGATGGTGCCATCAGAGCCTGCCCAGCCAGAGCTGCCCCTGGGCAGTGCCCTGGGGCTGGGAGGTGCCTGCAGGGCAGAGCTGAGCACAGAGTGGGTGGGATGGGCTCTGGGAGCACTGTCAGGGAGGAGACCTGGGCAAGAGAAACAGCTGCAGGCAGCAGAGCCATGGGCAAGGGGTGGGGGGAAACTGCCAAGAAGCACTGGGGGAGGCTGCCTTCAGGCAGCTCTCTTGTGGTCCTTCCCTGGAGATGCCTTCTGGGCACTGTCTGCTGGGCAAGGAGCTGACACACTCTGGGGAACATCTCATCTGCAGGAGCCCTGACTGTCTGCTTTGCCTGTCCTGCTGGGCTTGGGAGCTGCCCCCAGAAAGGCAGAGCTCTGCTGTGGGATCCCAGGGAGTGCTGAGCCTTTCCTTGGGGTTGGGCACTCTCCTCTCAGAGCCCTTTGCTTCTCTCTCAGAGGGATCTTGCCCTGCTGTCTCAATTACAGCTGCACCTCTGGTGTAGGATAGGTAAGAGCTCACTGATCAGTGCTCTAAAACAGTGCTCCCCTGCTCCTGTATGAGTTTTTTGGTTTTCTTTTTTTTCTTTTTTTTTTTTTAAATTAGTTTTTTAGCTGTTTATTTACCCCCAAGGCAGCACAAGTGAATGTGCAGGGTAGGTGGGTAACAGACTGACGGACACTGCAGCTCTCCTGGCTCTGCACTAAGCCACAGAGGGCTGAGCCCTGTTGCCTCTTCTGTCTCAAGACTCTTGGTATTTTCAGTCATAAAAATGAGAATTTCTACCCCTAGAAAGAGCACTCACTACATCTGATGGTGAAAAATGAAAACCACAAAATATTCTTATAAGGACATGCTGAGCCTCTCTTCTGCAGCCCAGACTCTACTGAGTCACGGGTGCAGATACTGAACTTTTCCATTACAGGTGGGTTCCATCTGACATCCCTTGTGAACGGAGGATCTGTCACAAAGCAGCTCCAGGTACCCACTGCAGCAGAGCAAAGCTGACTCCTCAGCTCCTCACAGCACACTCAGCCAGCACAAACCACAGAAAATAAATGCATTTCACCTGGGGGGATCTCTGTGAACAAGGGAGTGGCTTTGCTCACAGGAGTCTGTCCTAAGTTTTCTCTCTCCTTTCCTTTTTGAACAGTGTCTTCGTGTGACAAAAGAGCAAATGATCAACGGCAGCTCCATCACCCAGTTCCTCCTCCTGGCATTTGCAGACAAGCAGGAGCTGCAGCTCCTGCACTTCTGGCTCTTCCTGGGCATCTACCTGGCTGCCCTCCTGGGCAACGGCCTCATCATCACCACCATAGCCTGTGACCACCACCTCCACACCCCCATGTACTTCTTCCTCCTCAACCTCTCCCTCCTTGACCTCTGCTCCATCTCCACCATTGTGCCCAAATCCATGGTCAATTCCCTGTGGGACACCAGAGCCATCTCCTACCTGGGATGTGCTGCCCAGCTCTTTCTGTTTCTCTTTTTCATTTCAGCAGAGTATTGTCTTCTCACCATCATGGCCTATGACCGCTACGTTGCCATCTGCAAACCCCTGCACTATGGGACCCTCCTGGGCAGCAGAGCTTGTGTCCACATGGCAGCAGCTGCCTGGGGCACTGTGTTTCTCTATGCTCTGCTGCACACAGCCAATACATTTTCAATACCCCTCTGCCAGGGCAATGTCCTGGACCAGTTCTTCTGTGAAATCCCCCAGATCCTCAAGCTCTCCTGCTCACACTCCTACCTCAGGGAACTTGGGCTTCTTGTGGTTAGTGCCTGTTTAGGATTTGGGTGTTTTGTTTTCATTGTGGTGTCCTATGTGCAGATCTTCAGGGCTGTGCTGAGGATCCCCTCTGAGCAGGGACGGCACAAAGCCTTTTCCACGTGCCTCCCTCACCTGGCCGTGGTCTCCCTGTTTATCAGCACTGGCTTGTTTGCACACCTGAAGCCCCCCTCCATGTCCTTTCCATCCCTGGACCTGGTGGTGTCAGTTCTGTACTCGGTGGTGCCTCCAGCAGTGAACCCCCTCATCTACAGCATGAGGAACCAGGAGCTCAAGGATGCCCTGAGGAAACTGATAACTGAGTGCTATTCTGAAGCAATAAACTTCCTGTCTTCTTCTGCAAAGCAGTTACCATGTAATTCAGGGCAGGCACAACCTGTCTTTTGAATTGTTTTTATCTGCTTTTGATAACGTCTTTTACTCGTGGTCATGTTGGCATCCCCTTTCTAATTCACTCTCTGCTTTACTTTTCTGACTGAGTGGCTGTGTAAATGAGGACCCCCGCTCTCTGTATATTTCATCCAAATAAAGGGCTTTCCAGTGATTTTTTTCCCCTCAGTTTCTTCCTCCAAGGCTTTTCTGGAACTGCAGGGACAATTCCTGTGTTCATAGGTGCAAGGGAAAAGAGTCTCAGCATGACAGCACTGCCAGGGAGCACCAGCACTTGATCCTCACAGCTCTTTCCTTCCCACTTCCACACTCTCTCTCTGAGCCCTTGTGTTGGTGGAAGGCCTGAGTGCTCTGCCAGCTTGGTCACAGTCCTGCTGCCTGGTAGTCCTGTGACCACAGGCAGGAGCAGGCAATGGGCACCTCTGTGATAGAGCTGGCCTCCATAACAGCATTTCCAGAAAGAAAGGTGATGTCCTCAGGGCAGTGCCTGAAGGCTTCCATCTTCTTCCAAAGTTTCTCCCAAGAATATTCTCACACAAGCTTGAAAGCTTTGCTCAGTCTTTTCTCAGCACCGGAGGTTCATGGACTCAGCCTCAAAAATACCATGGACTCATTAAAATGCCAAAAGCCCTAGAAAGCCATGTCTCTCCCATCATTTTCTACAAGAATTGAAGACTTGTAGAGGTAGAGAGGTTTCAGGAGGGAAGGTAAAGTGGACACTTTCAATGAGCACTTGTGGTGGTTTAACCACAGACAGAACATGCGGTCCTGCACTCACTCTCCCCACCTGGTGAGATGGGATAGGAATCACAACAAAGGGGGCACAGATTAGGATGAAGGACAGGGACAGCTCCCTCACCAGTTATGATCACAGCTAAAATAGTCTCGATTTGGGGAAGAAAAATCCATTTAATTTGTTGCCATTCATCTGAGTAGCACAGTGAGACATAACAACCACATCTTAAGACACCTTCCCCCCACCCCTGCATTCTTCCCAAGCTCAAATTGCTTTGCTCCAGATTTCTCCACCTTCTACCCCCCAGCAGCACAGGGGAGAGGGAATGGGGGTTGGAGTTGGTTCACCATTGTCACATGAAAGCCCAGGGACAAAGAGTTCCAACGTGAGCTTCCCATGGAGTCACAGACCTCCTCGGGCACAGCTCCTGCCTTTGGCATGGAGATGCCCATGGGCTGCAGATGGGCCTCTGCTCCAGCACACCTCCTCAGCCCCACGGCTCTGGGAGTCCCCCCAACTCTGGCATTAGAGTGACTCTGGGGTCTCCATTCCATCCTTGGACTCATCTTTTCTGCTCCAACATGGAGTTCTCCATGGTCTACACGTGGGTATCTGCTCTGCTGTTGAACCTCCATGGTCTGCAGGGACTTCCTCTGCATTCTTCTACTCCATGCAGTTGAACTGCGTTTCTGAGGTTCTCTGCTCTCCCCTCCTCCTCCTTCAACCTGGCAATGAAGCTCACCCTTTCTTTAGGCCATTTTAGGTCTTTTGTTCAGATCAATGTCCTCTCCTCCAGGTTCTCTCCACTTTCTCTTTATTTAAAGACAGTCCTTCCCCTCACAAATATGGATTCACAGAGGTGTTTTTTTTATTACTAATTATCTCAGCCTGGGCTTCTGGGGGATACAGCTTGGAGCCTGGGGAGCTTTCTCAAAGCTTCTCACAAGGTGGCCCCTTCCCCCACTACCAAAAACAACCCCCACATGCACACAAACCCAACACAGCAGCCATGTGAGCTATCCCACCATGTCTCTGTAATCACAACAAGATCATGGCCCTGTGACCACACACACCTCTCTAGTTCTTCCTGTTTATTTCCCAGGCTGTGTGCGTTGGGGTACAGGTATTTCAGTGAGGTAGTTGAGCGTGGAGGTTTCTGGCTCCAGTCAGATGTGATGTTGTGACTGTTGCCATTTTGGATCTCTCTCCCTGAGCCCTTCAGTTTAAAGCCCATCTCACCAGGTTGGATGGCCTGCTACCTAAGATACCTTGACCTCTTCCACACAGGTGAACTCCATCACTGCCTAACAGGTTGCAATCAAATAAACTGCATTACCATAAAAGATGAAACCCTCATGACATCACCAGCCCCATAGCCAGGAGTTCCTATGGAATAGACGTCTGTTACTGTCTGGCCCCTTTCCTCGAACTGGCAACATGGAAGAGAAGATGACTTGGGCACCAATATTGTTCACTGCAGCCCCCAGGGCTTTATAGTCTTTCCATATTCTACCCAGATTAGGGCTTGTGGTGTCATTCATCCCCACATGGAAGAGTAATAGGGGACAGTAGTCTGTTGCCTTGACAAGTTGGGGCACCCTCTCTGCAATGTCATGAACCTTTCCTCCTGGAAGGCAGCACATCTCTGGTGATTCTCTGTCAGGTGGCAGATGGGTACCTCGGTGCCCTTTAATATAGAGTCACCCACTACAGGCACTCCCTGTTTCTTTTCACGCTGTCCACTGTGTGGTGGTGTTACAGTTTCACTCAGTAGGCCTCCTTCATGAGAGCTGATGGCTGGTAAGGCTTCATATCTGTTTGTGGTTGTGATGCTGGAGGGTGATGGAGACTCGAGTGGATTTCTGCTTTGGAGGTAACAGTGAAAGCAAACCGTGGCCTGCACTCTGCTGCCAAAGGAGTGGAGAAAAACACATTGGCAATGTCTATGGTGGCCTACCACTTGGCTGCCTTGGACTCCAGTTCCTACTGGAATGCTAACACGGCCATCATGACAGCACTCAGTGGTGGTATGACTTGGTTCAAGCCACAGAAGTCTCCTAGCAGTCTCCACTCTCCATTAGACTTCTGCACTGGCCATTCCACTACTGCCAGTGAGTTGGCACATGACGAGTGTGCCCTGTATAAGTTTCTGCCACATGGATCATGTGCATTGGACTTCATCTGTGTCTGTGGGTAAATGCACATTGTCTGGATCTTAATGAACCATCTCCTGCACGGGCAGTTCCCTCAAGTCCTGGATAGCCCTCTCCATGGTGGTCCACTTGCCTGATGGCCTTACAACATCTTCCTTGAAGGGACACCTTTCCCTCATGCCTGACACATGTTGTCTCCAGAGGTTGAGGGTTTGTGTCTTTTTTCCAACTGCTTTGTCAACGTCCTCTTCCCTGGAAAGGGATCCCAGCTGCTTGGCTTCCCTTCCTGCTAATTCCAAGATACTGGTCCTGTTACCCCGCAGTGGAACCTGATCAAGGGCTGGAATGTTTTCACATCTGTCGTGGCTCACTCATGGATAAAGACCAGGTGATTACCTCTGGTTCTGCCTCTTCCTCCTGTTCTCGTGATGACCCTGGTTCTTCTTCATCCCTTACTAAGTGGGCTATATTTTTGTATATTTCTTTTTCTGTACAGAGGTGATCAATACTGGCACCAACTGATCCTCTAGTTCAGCTGCCTCATCCATCCCTGGGGTCTGAGTAGCTGAATTGTCTGTCTTTGGGGTCTGAGTAGCTGCAGTTGCAGAGGCTGCAGCAGTTACTGTGCCCATCACCTGGGTCTGAGTAGCTGCAGTACCTGCTGCAGGGGGTGATCTCTGGGTGATATTCTACACTAGTTGCTCTAACCTTACTAAGACCTGAAGCTCTTTCAGGAAGCAGAGCAAAGGAGCAGGCAGGTTTGACCTTCCCAAGAATATTTAAAGTCTTTGGAATTGGCCCAGCAGAGAAGGGGAAATGGTGGGAAGCAATCCCCTTCAGAAACTGGCTCCTGGAGGAGAACAAGACAGACGTGTGTTGTTAGTGGTTTCCTGCAGGTGACACCCGAGGTATGGAGATGGCTTCCCGATGTGTTGGCTTCCCAGGAGATACAGCTAAAAGTGTAACTTTTAGTCATTTCCAGCAGATGACACCCGAGGACCAGAGATGTCTGATCAATCGATTGGCTCCCCGAGGAGAAAAGCCAAACAGTGTCATTATTAATGGAATCGAGAAGATCACACCCGAAGTACAAAGATGCTGGAAACAGAGAACACAAATCCCAGATTATTCTCACAATTGTTACTAAACGGTGCAGCTGAGTGAGACACTGGATCAGGATTCCAGAGCTGACAGTCAGTGCAACAAGGAGCCAATAAAGAGCTCCTTCCCACAGCTCTAACAACAAATCTAAACCACAATAAAACAACATTGTGTCAAGTGAGTATTAGACCAATACAATTACAATTGTGTTTTAACACACCAAACAATACTCTGGCAGGAATGTGGGAGGAGTTGTGAAAAGGCACCCAAGTGGGGATGAGGACTTTTGGACCTGGCTAATTTGTGGTGAACAGGTCCCCAAAGTGAGAACCCTCTGCTGCTGGCTCCTACACCAAAGGAACCAGGTCTGAAAGCTCTTGCTGGTCCTTCTCTCCATGGGGTCACCACTTCATAGCCCTAACACACTTGGGCTTTGCAACTTGAGTGATGCCCTAGACCATGAATATGATCACATGCTGTGTTGACTGCGCTTCTGAAATTGTAAACATCTGCTGATGGCTCCTGCACCAAAGCAGCCAGGTCTGAAAGCTGTTGCTGGATCTTTTCTTAGCCTGGCCACCCTTTCATAGCCACCACCACCTTGGGCCTTTGTACAGTGCTGTCCCATCCCACTCAACAGGGTTAGGGGGAGGCTGCTTTTGGATCTCACAGCAGTGACAACCATTATTTCAAGAGGTCCTATTAAACTACAATTTATTAAAAGTGTAGTAAAAAGTGCAGCAGTGTTACAAAAGATAAAAAACTTGGCAAAAAAAACCAAAATGCAAATGACTTGGTCAAGGAAACTTGCACACACCTGACACTTTGTGACAAAACTAAAACTTACAGCCACTTAGAAACACCAGCAATGTCATCACCTACAGCAAACTGAACAATAACTATCAAAACTTGCAATCATTTGGCAACACTAAAAATTTATCACAACACTAAAAACTGGTGATCACTCGACAATGCTGAAAACTTATATCCCTGATGTGCCAAGAATGTAGTTAAGCTGGGAAAGAAAAAGGAAGATTGAAAGAGGAAAGAGGACAAGGAGAGAGACAGAAAAGTTTTCAGACAACACAAGATTGACAAAGGAAAAACATAAAAAAAGAGACAAGTTACAGCAAAGTTCAGTCCAGCCATTCTGGGACCCTTGGCTGGCAGGCACCCACACTGCCATTATTAATTCACCTTTTCATAGACAAAAGTTCTCAGGTCTCCACCTGACTCTCTTCAATCAGCACATGAAGTGCCAGGTGATGTGATGTTGCATTAGAAGGGGTGGGGGGTGGTAACCATCTTTGTGCACATGCAGCAGCCATTTGGTGACTTTGTGGGCCCCTTGGACTTCCTTACCAGCAAGGGAGTAAGGAAGGGAGTTGGTGGGGTGTCCTTCAAAGATCCCACAGCTTCTCTTGTCGGACACCTGGAAGATGTGAGCTCATCTCTAACTATCAGTGAGGCTGCTCATCCTCTGATTAGCAAGGCTGCTCATCTGTAGAGACAATTGGTCTTTTTCCAAGAGAACATTTGAGACAAAGCACTCCCTTTTCTGTCTCTGACAGATGTCACAATGGGATGAGGGCAGCGCTGGCTGTGTCCCCATGGTGTAACAGTAGCAACAGGTCAGAGGGAGCTGTGTCCATGTGATGTCACAGTTGAAGGAGGACAGTGGTGGCTGTGTCCTTGTGACATCACAATGGCAGGAGGGCAGGTGTCACTGTGTCCCTGTGATGTGAGAATGGCAGGAGACATTTTGATTTGTGTGCACCTGCTCACTGGCAGAACATGGGAAACTGAAAAGTCCTGGACTAGGGATCAACATGACTTAGCATCTAGATAATGCTGAGTGATTGACTCTGAGCACTCCACCCTATGTAAAACTCTCTGATTAAAGCCAAACAACCAGTGTCTTTTAGAGACAGACAGATAACACAGATTTGATGGGCTTAGTGCAAACTTGGCCATCCAAAAAGAGAGCGTTTCACTGAAGCTTTGTACCCTGTTTTCCTCCATGAGGAAAGAGTGGACAACACCTCTCAGTATGATTCACTCTGTGACAACAGTTAGAGGTGGCATGGACAATCTAGGGGAGGGAGGTTTTGGGGGCCCTTGGCTCTGTGAAAGATACAAAAACAAAAATCCTTTTTAGTTCTGTAGGCTCCAGTATAATGGAAGTGTTGAGAATAATTTTTAAAAATGAAGCCACAAAGAAACAGCATGGAAGATGTAAAGTGAAAGAAATATCCTGTGTTAAATTTAAGCTTCAAAAATTGTTGATGTTGTTGTCCTCCTTGCTTTGTTGTCTTCTGTTAATATTTGAGTCTCAGGGGGATTTTGTGTACAGCCTTTGTTTGCAAAGAATTGTGATCATAAAGCTGGGGTGGGATGGAGTTCCAGAGACACAGGCACATGGTGCCAGTTTAGGTGCCCTGGGACCCTCTGCCCAGGCTCCAGCTGCAGCTTCCAAGAGTGTCTCATCTCCAGCAGGTCCTCTGTGACAGCTGCCAGTCCCAGGCTTGTGCTGCAGAGACACTGGGCACTCTGCAGGCAGCACTGGATACTTATGGTCAGACACTGGAGCGCTGCCTGAAAACCTGAGGAGGAATTTTTGCACCTATGAGCATGACCTCATCAGGTGAAAGAACTGAGTACTTTTAATCAAATGTCAGTGCTTTCCCAGGAGATCCAAATGAGGAGTTTTCAGGAGGTGCATGAATAGCAAGAGGAGAACTATTGCCCTTCCACTGCCTTTGCACTGGCACTGCTCTCTCCATTAGGCTGTGCATTTCATCTCCCTCACCTGTCACCTATTAAAGTTAAAAGCTTGCCTGTCTCTCAGTGATCTGTCTAATTAGGCCTTTACCCAACTCTTTAATTTGTTTCATTTATAATTTCCTATAACCTTAAAACATTTCTTGCATGGTTATGCCTTGTGGAAAGTGAACCTCATTGGTGGCAGCTTGAACTTGGCATAGAGATGAGCAGTGGGTTTTGTTTTAAAGATGAATCAGATCAGTTCTGGTTTGTTTGTTCAAAAATAGGAAAGGTCCTTCTTTGCCTTTGTGCTGCCACCTCTTGAGGGAAAGCAGGTGGGAGCTGGTACAAAGGAGCTGTAACTTCCAGCTGCAGAGTGCAGGGGAGAAGTCTAATGTGAGGAAAAGGGATGCAAGTCCCAAGTGGCTGATGAGAGATGGTGGGACTGGGGAGGTGAGGAGCAAGGTTGTCCACACTGTGTCAGGCCTCAAGGGACAGCTTTTCCTCCCTGTCCACATCTCCTTAGGAGAGACTCTGGATCAATCAGTATGAATCAGAGCATTCTGCTATCACCTTGTTTCAAAATAAAAAACCTTCACCCTTTAAAATAAAAGGTCATTTTTATTAGAAGCTCTTGGAAATCTTTCTCTGTATCTATACAAGGAAACTAATATAAATTAGAGCTTGCTTTGTTTTAATGAGCCCCATGATGCATTTGGTGCTGAGTCCTTGCACCCCAGGTACTGAGAGAAGATTGTACAAACCTTCCCCTGAGTCAAAGTCAGAAGAAAAACCTGAAGTATCTTGAAGTATTAATGAGTCCCACTGAGGGCCAGTACTAACAAAGGCTCTCCAGGGACTCGTTAGAGCAGACAATTGGAGGCCATGATTGCAGGTAGGCCAAGGCCCTGTGCAGGCAGCTCAGCTGCTGAGAAAATCCTGGATTGGTTTGATGAAGCAGAAAGGCCAAGCCCTGAGCCCCAGCCCCTGCAAGGCAGATCCTGTCCCTCACTCATTGCTCAGGGTTCTTCCTGGGGCACTGGGGTGTGTGATGCTGAGTGAAGGACAATGGTAGGACAGTTCCCAGCCTGTATGAGGGTCTGCAAGGAGGGAAGGAGGTCCCAGTGCCTGAGGACAATATGTCTCATCCTTCCCCTTGGCAACAGAGACAATTGGCAGAGCCAAGGGGACAAAGACTTGGGTACTCTTGGCAATTTCCAGCCTTCACAGCACCCTTTGCCATCTCTATCACACCTTGTCCCACACTGTCCAACAGTTGTCTCTTTTGCTCTGCAGGCTGTAGACTCCCATCAAAGAGCTCTCCAAGGGAAAGATTCATTGAATCCCAGAGTAACACAGGTGGGAAGAGACCCCTGAACACTGTTGTCCTGGCTCTGGCTGGGATGGAGTTCACTTTCCCCACCACAGCCCATACACTGCTGTGCTTCCCACAGTCATCTTGTCCAACTCTCCTGCTCCAGGCAGTGTTAACTAGGTGAGATTGTTCAAGGGGTTCCTTCCACTTGAGATCATGCATGAAGGAGTTGAAAGTAAATTTAGTCCCATAATACAGAGATACTAAGAGGCATTCCACAGTGATGGCCAAGGGCTGTTCACCAGGAGACGCTGCCAGAAAGTGGCTGCCAGGAGGAATTTGAACCAAGGATAGCAGTTAACTTCATTGTTCTGCAAATTCCCACCCACTTTATATTCCATTTCCTCAGTCCAGCTGTCAGCAAGCTGTCTCTAAGAAGCCTGCAGGAGACCACATCAAAGGTCCTGCTAAAGGCCAGGTACAAAACATCCCCTTCTTTTCCCTCCCACATGTGTTTTGCAGTTCCTTCTTGTCCTTCAAATGCCTGGAGATGGCTGCAGGATGACTTGCCATATCACCTTCCCTGGTGAGCCTGACCAGTCAGGAATACTCTCACTCCTCCTTCCTGCCCTTTTTGAAGACTGGTTTCATGTCTGCCTTTTCCAAGACAGCAAAATCCTCTCTGCTGTCTCTGCCCTTTGCAAGGTATTTGAGAGTGGTCTCACAGTGACACGGGCCAGCCTTCTCTATAGCCCTGGCACCAAAAGCCTTCTCAATATCCCACACTTCCAGAGGAGTGCCTAGGATACAGCAAATACTACAGGTCCACCACTCCAATGAGCTCTCTGTGCAGCTCATGGCTTTGCTGAGCATTTTTTTTCAGTCCCTCCCCATCCCCATCCTTCCTGCTGCACAGGCTGTAGAGAAAGGCCTTGAGCAGGGGTGAGGATGGTGATGAAAAAGGACTTTGTTGAACTGTCTTAGGAGGGCTGTTCTGGGAATCACAGTGACAAGGATGGGGGTAGTGTAGTGGGCTAAAAAGTGGCGGCGAATGGAGTGAAATCCAGCTGGAGGGCAGCCACAAGTGGCCTTGCTCACGTCTCAGTTCTGGGGCCAGTCCTGTTTAACATCTTTATCAATGTTCTGGATGAGGGGATTGAGTGCACCCTCATCAATTTCTCAGATGACACTAAGCTGGTTGGGAGTGTTGATGTATGCAAGGGTAGGAAGGCTGTGCAGAGCGATCTGGAGAGGTTGGATCAATGGGCTGCAGCCACCTCTATGAAGTCCAACAAGGCCAAGTGCCAGGTCCTGCACTAGGATCACAACAAGCCCATGCAACGCTACAGGCCTGGGGAGGAGTGGTTGGAAAGCTGCCCAGCAGAAGATGACCTGGGGGTGTTGGTTGACAATCAGCTGAATACGAGACAGCATTGTGCACAGAATCCTGGCCTGTATCAGAAACAGCATGGCCAGCAGGACACGGGAAGACATCCTTCCCCTGTACTCAGCATTGGTGAGGCCACACCTTGAACACTGTGATCAGTTTTAGGCCCCTCACTCCAAGAAGGACATTGAGGCACTGAAGCGTGTCCAGAGAAGGGCAACAAAGTTGGGGAAGGGTCTGGAGAACAAGCCTGATGAGGAGAGGCAGAGGGAACTGGGACAGTCTAGAGAAGAGGACACTGAGGGGAGACCATATCACTGTCCACAACTACCTGAAAGGAGGGTGTAGCGAGGCAGGTGTGTGTTGCTTCTCCCAGGTAACCAGGGATAGAATAAGAGGCAATGGCCTGAAGTTGCTTCACTGAAAGGGTTCTCAGGCAATGGAACTGGATACCTAGGGAGGTGGTTGAGTCACCATCCCTGGAGGTGTTTAAAAGATGGGTAGATGGGGTGCTAGAAGATCTGGTTTAGTAGTGGACAGGTACAGGTGGACTCAATGATCTCAAATGTCTTTTCTAACCAAGCCATTCTATGATTCTCTGTGACGTTTTAGTTCGAGTGCTCACGTGCCAATGTTTGGTTTCTTGTTGTTGGCCAAGGCAAAGCCCCTTGCAGGATCCCAGTCCCACAGAAAGCCTGAGACTGCCGTCTTCTCAGTCACCTGCTGTAGCCTTCACACTGTCAGGGCACTGATCCTGTTCTGTCATAGAGGTTAGGGTTGTGGTTAGGAGTTAAGTTTAGTGTTAGGGGTTAGGATTAGGGTTGGGGTTAAGGATAGGATTAGAGTTAGGATTAGGGGTTAGAGTTACAGTTAGAGTTAGGGTTTGATTTAGGGTTACAGTTAGGGGTTAAATTTAGTGTAAGGGTTAAAAGTTTGGGTTGGATTTAGGTTTAGCATTATGGTTAAAGTTTAGGTTCAGGGTTAGAGTTATGGTTAGTTTTAGGGTAAAGGGTTATTGTGAGGATTTAGCATTAGAATGGAAGATTAGAAGATAGGTTATGTTTAGGTTTAGGATTAGGGTTAGGGTTAGGTTTATGTTGCCTTTAGGGTTAGGTTTAGGGTTAGGTTAGGGGTGGGGGTTAAAGGTAGGAGTTTCAATGAGCATTGTTAAGGGTTAGGGTTAAGGTGAGGATTAGGGTTAGGGTTATGGTAAGGTTCAAGGTGAGGGTTAAGGTGAGGATTAGGGTTGGGGTTAGGGGTAGGTATTAGGTGTGTTGTCATTGAGGTGCTTGTGCTGTCAGAAATTGCTGAGTGGCTGATCTGGCCAGTGTACAGCCAGGGTGAGGGTGTCTGTTGCGGTTGTTCAGGTTAAGGTGAGGGTTTGGGTAAGGCTGAGTTCTAGATTTAGGTTTAGTTCTGTGTTAGGTGTAAGATTAGAGTGCCACTGCAATTTAGGCTTGGGGTTAGGGTTATTTTTAATTTGAGGAGTAGGGTGGAGTTAGGCTTAGGGTTAGGGCTATGGTGCAGTTAGTTTTGAGGTTAGTGTTAGGATTTGGGTTAAAGTTAGGGTTAAATTGAGGTTTAGGTTTCTGTTTAGTGTTCGGGTTAAGTTCAGGGTTAGGGACAGGGTTCTGGTTAAGGTTAAGGTAATCTTTTGGATGCCATTATGGTTATGGTTTTATTTAATGGTAAATTTAGGGTAAGATTTAGTTTTAGGATTAGTGTTATGGTTCGGGTTACGTTGAGGGGTAGGGTTAGGGTTAATTTGAGGGTTCATGTTAGCTTACCATCAGGGATAGGGTTATGGTTGGGGTTATGTTTAGGTTTCGGATGCCATGAGGGTTAGGGTTCGGGTATGGTTTAGGGCTAGGATTATTGTTAGAATTTCTGTTTAGTTAGTGTTAGGGCTCGGATTAGGGTTTATGTTCATGGTAGTGTAAGAGTGAAGCTTACAGTGAGAGTTAGGGTTAGGGCACAGTATTATGGTTACTGTTAGCTTTCAATTTAGGGTTGTAATTAGGGGTTAAATGTAGGGTTAGTGTTAGTGTTAAAGCTTAGGGATAGGATTTGGGTTAAGTTTTCTGTTACGGTTAGTGTTAGTGTTAGTGTTAGGGTTCAGATGACGGTTAGGTTGAGGGTTTAGAATTAGGTCAATTAGGGTTAGGGTTAAGTTGCAGGATAGTTTAAGGTTAGTGTCTGAGTTAGGGTTATGGTTCTCATTAAAGCTAGGGGTTAAAGTTAGGGGTAGGGTTAGGTTTAGTGTAAGGTTTGGGGGTAGGTTTAGGCTTAGATTTAGGTTGAGGTTTAGAGTTATGGTGTGTTTCTTTTGAGCTGCTTGTGGTGTCAAAAGTCCCCGAGTAGCTGATATGACCAGTGTGTAACCCAGGGTTAGGGTTTGGGTTTAGGTTGAGGAGATTTAGGACTTGGGTTTGCATTAGGGTTGGATTTTGGGCTATGGTTCTGCTAGGGCTAGTGTTTCTGTTTCAGGGCAGACTTAGTTTTAGGGTCACAGTTAGGTTTATTGTCACTGATAAATTGAGGGTTCATGTTAACACAAACCCTAGGTTTGCATTAGGGTTATGGTTAAGATTAGGCTTACAAGTAGGTTTATCTTTAGGGTTAGGGTTAGAGTGACATTAGAGTAAAGTGGAAAAAGGCACGTGGAAAAGTTTTTGTGTCGTCCCTGCTCAGAGGGAATCCATGACACAGCCCTGAAGATCTGCACGTGGGACAGCACAATGAAATCAAAACACACTGGAGCTAAGGAAAGTGTAACCACAATAAGCCCAGTGTCCCTGAAGTGGGTCTGGGAGAGCACGTGGGCTGAGGTTCCTGGGACCATGGGGTGACTCTGTTGGGCTGTGCTGGTCAAGCTGGGAGACAGACTCAGCTGGTTGTGGTCACTGCCAGTGAAGCATCCCACACAAGCTCTTAGGTGCCCATGGAAGATGCTCAGAGGGACCCTTCTGCCTTGTTCCAGTGCTGGGAGATGTGTTTGGGTGCTGCACTGGTTCCAGCCTATGAAAGGTCACTGAGGGTAAAATGAGTCTATGTAAGTCAGCTCTGTCACAGAAGTGCCCATGGCCTGTCCTTGTCTGCAGGACTACCACACAGCAGGACTGTGACCACACTGCCAGAGCACTCGGGCCTTCCACCAACACAGGGGCTGAGAAGGAGAGTGTGGAAGGGGAAAGGGAGCAGCTCTGGAAAGACCAAGCACTGGTGCTCCTTGGCAGTGCTGCTGTGCTGGGAGAATTTTTCCCTCCACCTCTGTACACAGGTCCTGCTGTGAAGCTTTACGAAGGCCTCAATGGAAGATTCTTAGACAGAAAAGTCACTGCAGGGTCTTTTAATCTGTTTAAAAATACAGAGAGCACTGCACCTCATTTACACAGTCCCACCTATAAGTAGACATTGAATTGGAAGTGGGTTGAATAATAACATTTAATTTTGAACAATATTATCTTAATATAAACAAGAAACCTCAGACCAAGACCATCACCACCAAAAACCTGAGAAGGCTGGGCCTGTAATGAGTTACATCATGAACACTGTGCAGAAGAAAACAGGCCCTTTATTGCTTCTGAAAAACTTCCAATCATGATTTTCCTCAGGGCATCCATGAGCTCCTGGTTCCTCATGCTGTAGATGAGGGGGTTCACTGCTGGAAGCACCACCGAGTACAGAACTGACACCACCAGATCCAGGGATGGGAAGGACATGGAGGGGGGCTTCAGGTGGGCAAACATGGCGGTGCTGAGAAACAGGGAGACCACAGCCAGGTGAGGGAGGCACGTGGAAAAGGCTTTGTGCCGTCCCTGCTCAGAGGGGATCCTCAGCACAGCCCTGAAGATCTGCACATAGGACACCACAATGAAAACAAAACAACCAAATGCTAAACAGGCACTAACCACAATAAGCCCAACTTCCCTGAGGTAGGAGTTTGAGCAGGAGAGCTTGAGGATGTGGGGGATTTCACAGAAGAACTGGTCCAGGACATTGCCCTGGCAGACGGGTAGTGAAAATGTATTGGCTGTGTGCAGCAGTGCAGTGAGAAACCCAGTGCCCCAGGCAGCTGCTGCCATGTGGACACAAGCTCTGCTGCCCAGGAGGGTCCCGTAGTGCAGGGGTTTGCAGATGGCAACGTAGCGGTCAGAGGCCATGATGGTGAGAAGAAAATACTCTGCTGAAATGAAAAAGACAAACAGGAAGAGCTGGGCAGCACATCCCGGGTAGGAGATGGCTCTGGTGTCCCACAGGGAATTTGCCATGGATTTGGGGACAGTGGCGGAGATGGAGCCCAGGTCAAGGAGGGAGAGGTTGAGGAGGAAGAAGTACATGGGGGTGTGGAGGTGGTGGTCACAGGCTATGGTGGTGATGATGAGGCCGTTGCCCAGGAGGGCAGCCAGGTAGATGCCCAGGAAGAGCCAGAAGTGCAGGAGCTGCAGCTCCCGCCTGTCTGCAAATGCCAGGAGGAGGAACTGGGTGATGGAGCTGCTGTTGGACATTTGCTCTTTCGTGGCATGAGGACACTGTTCAAAAAGGAAAGGAGAGAGAAAACTTAGGACAGACTCCTCTGAGCAAAGCCACTCCCTTGTTCACAGAGATCTCCCCCAGGTGAAATGCATTTATTTTCTGTGGTTTGTGCTGGCTGAGTGTGCTGTGAGGAGCTGAGGAGTCAGCTTTGCTCTGCTGCATTGGGTACATGAAGCTGCTTTGTGACAGCTCCACCATTCACAAGGGATGTCAGATGGAAACCACCTGTAATGGAAAAAATCAGTGTTTGGACTTATGTCTCAGAAGAGTGTGGGCTGTAGAATAGAGGCTCAGCATGTCCTAATAAAAATATGTTGGGTTTTTAAAATTTTCCATCACCAAATGCAGTCAGTGCTCTTTCTAGGGGCAGAAATGCTCAGTTTTATGACAGAAAATGTGAAGCATCTTGAGACAGAATAGGCAAATGGCTCAGCACTCTGTGGCTTAGTGCAAAGCCAGGAGAGCTGCAGTGTCCATCAGTCTGTAACCCAACTACCTGCACATTCCCTCGTGCTTCCTTGGAGGTGAATTAACAGCCAAAAAAATAATTCTAATTAAAATTTTAGAAAAGACACAAAGACTCATATGGGACCAGAGGAGCACTGTTTCAGAGGGCAGATTGGTGAGCTCTTCTCTGTTCTAACCCAGACATGCAGCTGTGATGGAGACAGCAGGAAAAGACCCCGCCTTGTGCGAAGCAAAGGGCTCTGAGAGGAGAGTACCCACTCCCAAGGAAAGGCTCAGCATTCCCTGGGATCCTACAGCAGAGCTCTGCCTTTCTGGGGGCAGCTCCCAAGCCCAGCAGGGCAGGCAAAGCAGACAGTCAGGGCTCCTGCAGATGAAATGTTCCCAAGAGAGAATCAGCTCCTTGCCCAGCACACAATGCCCAGAAGCCATCTCCAGGGAAGGACCACAAGGGAGCTGCCTGAAGGCAGCCTCCCCCAGTGCTTCTTGGCAGTTTCCCCACACCCCTTGCCCATGGCTCTGCTGCCTGAAGCTGTTTCTCTGTGCCCAGGTCTCCTCCCTGCCAGTGCTCCCTGAGCCCATCCCACCCACTGTGTGCTCAGCTCTGCCCTGCAGACACCTCCTAGACCCAGGGCAGCTCTGGCTGATCAGGGTCTGATGGCACCATCAGAACAACCCTGGTGAGCCTGGAAAATCCATAGTGACGCTGTCAGTAAGTGAAGGTGTGTTGGTTTCGGACACCCCGCAGTTTATTAATCTCTGAAAGAAAGAGATTTTTATTTTCACTGCCTCCTCTTGAATTGAGAGCTGAATGTCTGTGTCCCTGGAGATGTCTTGAGTATCTACACCTGCATTGCCCTGCACCCAGAGACTTACCGTGCCAAGGGCTGCAGAGATTTCTCCTGCAGTGAGCTCGCAGTCATCCTCTCAGTCCTGACCACCTTCCAGCTCTCTCTCTGCCCTGCTCATCTCCCTCAGACACCCTGGCAGTGCCCTTCTCCCTGCTGTGCTTTGCAGAGGAGCTGCCCCTGGGCAGAGCTGCAGAGAGGCAGCTTGTCATGAGCTCCCTCCAGCCCAGGATCTCAGCCCAGCTCAGCAGCAGAAGCCCAGAACAAGGTATTTTAATAACTGCCTCACGTGGGTTTGACCCTGAGTTCATGAGATATTGAGAGGGAGTTGAAGAAACCTTTCCAGAAGGAATTGTCAGTACAACCTCCAAAGTTTCTTACAGTGCTAATGGGTCCCACTGAGGGACACTACTGGGAACACATCTCCAGGGTCCAGTTAGAGCAGGAAACTGGAGGCAGTGATGACAGGTCAGGAGGAAAAGCAAGGTAAAGGTGGCTCTGATGCTGAGGAAACCTGGACCTTTTCATTAATGCAAAGGGCCAAGCCCTGAGCCCATTAACCAAAGACCTAAGCCCTGAGCCCCAGCCCCTGGGAAAGGAGATCCTGTCCCTCACTCGTTCCTCAGGGCTGTTCCTGGGGCAGTGTGATGTGGAGATGGGCAATGCCAAGGGCAGGACTATGGGACGACACTTCCCAAGCTCCTAGGTATGAACAAAGAAGCAAGGAGGCCCCAGTGCTGGAAGAATGAATTGTCTCCTCATAGGCATCAGTGGCAGAGAAACAGCCATCACCAAAGGAATTTCAGCTTTTCCCCATCCCTCTCTCATCTCCACCACGGACTGTCCTACGGTCTCACATCACCTGTGCCTCTTTCCCTCCATGCTGGAGTCACCTACCCAGCTGACCCACCTTGCTCTTGTTACTGATATGTTAGAATTAATTATTAGTTTATAGTTTATGAATAGTTTTGATTTTAATAATATAAGATTATAAGAAATATTTTAATGAAAAGTATGCTTGCACAACAACCGAATGCTACTATGAAATCCCTGTACAGCCCGTACCAAGGCCGAAGGGATTGGTCAAAATCATTTGGTAGGAACCGTACTTAGGTAACAAGTACAAGCTGATCTGTAAACTGATTTATGATACTTATATGGAATATAAACTAGAAGAATACGTGTAGCTGTCAAAATCTGGATTAATGAGAATGGGGAGACAATGGGGAGAGAAGCCTCCTGTAACGGTTTGTAGGTGCTGCCAAGAAACCGTGTCCTTAAGCAAAAGGTGATTCTGGCAGGGGGAGATTGCGACCACCGATTCACGGGTCGCCCACCCATTCGACACCCCAGACTCATTTCCAGATGGTTCTAACAGTTATTGCGCAGAATCGGAAATAGGAGGAGAATATGTTAATGATTGCTTGGAAATAACATGTTTATGTATGACTACTTAATGAATATGCATGAGTAAGCTCTATGTATGATGTAAGTTGTATGTAAGATGTATGATTTTGGGGTATGGTGTGCGGTGATCGTGAGAGGACTCACTCACGCACCCGGCCGTAATGAAGAAGTGTCTGCTCATCCGCATCACAGTGGTGTTGATGAGTTTCTTATTCCGGATTTTCGGTAACAGTTTGGTGACCCAGATGGGACCTCGCTGAAGGAGACCGGAGGAGTCGGGGACCTGATGGGTTCCAGCCGGCACCGAGGATTTCTCGGGGATACCCATCGATCCCCGATCCATAAGGTTCTTCGCGATGTTCCCTGGATTTTTGGTAAGACACTTCCTTTCTTTTGGTAATTGTGTAAGTGGATTGGAGTCCCACTGTACGTGGGTTAGAGTCCCACTGTAAGAGTGGGTTAGAGTCCCACTGGAAGAGTGGGTCAGAGTCCCACTGTAAGAGTGGGTCAGAGTCCCACAGTAAGAGTGGGTTAGAGTCCCACCCAGTGGGTTAGAGTCCCACAGTAATAGTGGGTTAGAGTCCCACAGTAAGAGTGGGTTCGAGTCCCACCCAGTGGGTCAGAGTCCCACATCACGTCTGCCTGTCAGTGGCGGTGAAAGCTGCGCAGGGTTGGACTAAAGGATCCTTGTGAAGTGGAAGCCGAGGCGTCTGCCCGTAAGTCATAAGTGAAAGCTATTGCAGGGTTGGACAATAGCGTAGACAAGAGAACCTCTGTGCTATCGTGTTCTCTAAGGTAGTGCCTCTAACGAGAAGTTAGAAGTTTTTCATGTGTGTTATATTGTGGAATCGTTTGTTTTGGCTGGGTACTGAAGTGCTGAGCTGTAATTAAGAACTGTGTTTATTGTGTTACATGTTTTTACTCAAGGTAACAACTGCAGAACTGTGTGAGTGTGACTGTGAGAGTGAGACGGGCAACTGAGCACGAAGTGAGTGCGGGGTTCAGATCCGCGGCTCTGTGATCCCGCGAGGGGCACAGCCGGGGAAGAACGAAGCGACAGATTTGAGTGATTGTGTATTGTACTGTAAAGTAATTATATCATGGCATCTAAGTTAACTCCTTTGTTTAAAAGTAAAAGTATGAATAATTTGGCTGCAAATGACAAAATCCCAAAAACTTCTCCGTTAGGATGTTTATTAGCACATTGGGGAGATTTACATGATGATTTGAGAAAAAATCAGATGATTGAATATTGCAATCATTGGTGGCCTCTGTATACATTAGAGGATCAGGAGAAATGGCCCATGAATGGGACATTGAATTATAATACTATTGTACAGTTGATGCTGTTTTGTAGGAGAGAAGGAAAGTGGGATGAAGTACCATATGTAGATTTGTTTTTTTATCTGAGGCAGAGAAAAGATTGGCAAAAAGAATGTAAGTTGATTAGTAGAGATAATTTGGTAATGTCAATAACTTCTGATAATAAGAAAGTAAAGAAGTGTTGCTCAACATGTGAAATTGGGAAGGACTGTTTGAAGAAGAAAATTGTCTCTGAAACAGATGAAGGACCAGAATCAGAGGTATCCCCTCCCAGGAGAGAAAGAAATCAGGGTCGAGAATATAGGGAACAGGTGGAGGAACCAGAAAGTAGTGGAAGAGAGGATGTGAATGAGGGACCATCTGAGGTTGTAATTCATACCCCTATCTCTCGGAGAACCCGGCAGCAGACACACACAACAGCTCCCCTGCGGCAGGGAGTTGGTAACGATGGGCCAGTGCATGTGAAGGTGCCTTTTTCAGTTACTGATTTGATGGCTTGGAAACAGGCAGCAGAAGTTTATAGGGAAGATCCTGAAAGAGTAGGGAGAGTGGTGGATACTATAATTAGAACGCAGAACCCGGACTGGAGTGACTTTCAGGTGGTCTTGGACAATTTGCTGGATAATACAGAGAAGCAGATGGTATTAAAAGCTGGCAAAGCACAGGCAGAAGCGGCAGCATTGAATGGGACAACACGTGGAACATTAGAACAGAATTTTCCATCTGGGGATCCGCAGTGGGATCCAAATAATGTAGAGCACAGAGAGAGACTGAGTCAGTATCAGAAGGGGATTTTATATGGAGTTAAACATGCTATGCCTAAATCTTTGAATTGGTCTAAATTATATGAAGTAAGACAGGATAAAAATGAATCTCCCTCAGCGTTTCTGGAAAGATTAAAGGAAGCTGCCAGGGAATTCACTGATTTAAAAGTGGAGACGGAGGCAGCTCAAATACAATTGGCTTTGATTTTTATGGGACAGTCAGCAGCAGATATAAGAAAGAAACTCCAGAAACTTGAGGGAGAGGATTCAAGGAGTTTGAATAAGATGCTGGAGGCTGCATGGAAAGTCTATAATAACAGAGAAAATGAGGAGAGAAAAACCAGGGAAAATAGATTACTGGCTGTAATAACAGGGACAGTAAACAGAGGGGGAGGTAGAGGAAGAGGACGAGGATTCAGTGGAAGGGGAGGATTTATGAATGGTGGTAATCTGAGTTTTAACACCCCTCTAGGAATAAATCAATGTGCTTTGTGTAGAGAGGAAGGACATTGGAAAAGAGACTGTCCTAAAATTGGGAATGTTCAACAAGAAATGGCCAGAGTCATGATGTTAGATAACTGAAGGGGACTGGAGGGGAACCCAGCTGAGCCTCTGGTTGTAATTAAGCTGGGAGAAAAAGAAGTTGAATTTTTAGTGGATACTGGAGCAACATTTTCAGTATTAAATAGCTGTAAAGGAAAAATTGGAACAAAACCAGCAAACATAGTAGGGGCAACCGGGAAAGAAGAAAACAGGCCATTCCTGAAACCCCTGGATTTAAAATTTGGGGATAAGATAATTTTGCACGAATTTTTGTATGTACCAGAATGTCCGGTACCCTTGTGAGGAAGGGATTTGTTATCTAAATTAAATGCACAAATTAGTTTTGAGAAAGGGAAGCTTTTCTTAAAAATACCCGAGTCCAAAACAGGAGGAATCTTAATGATACAAGAAAAGGTGGAGGAGCAGGAAATTCCAGCAGAGGTAGATTCTGCAGTGATTCCCACAGTATGGGAAACAGACATCCCTGGTAAATCAAAACTGGCAGAGCCTGTCAAAGTAGATTTAAAGGAAGGTGTAAAAACAGTAAAATTAAAACAATATCCAATCAAGCCAGAAGTCAGACAGGAGCTGAAGAAACTGATTGACAAAGTTTTGAAGTACAGAATTTTAGAGGAATGTGAATCAGAGTATAATACTCCTGTTTTACCAATCAGAAAACCCTCGGGTGAATATAGGTTAGTCCAAGACTTAAGGGCAATTAATCAAATAGTTAAAGACATTTACCCAGTAGTTGCAAATCCTTATACATTGTTAACAGTGTTAAATGAGACTGATCAGTGGTTTACAGTGCTTGATTGGAAAGATGCTTTCTTTTGCAGACCTTTGGAAAAGGAGAGCAGAAAACTGTTTGCTTTTGAATGGGAAAATCCACAAACTGGGCGAAAGATGCAACTCACATGGACAAGATTACCCCAAGGATTCAAAAATAGTCCAACAATTTTTGGAAATCAACTGGCAAGAGAGCTTGAAATGTGGAAGCAAGATAAGCCAAGGCCTGGACATTTGCTTTTACAATATGTAGATGACATATTGGTTGCTACAGAAGAAAGGTCTGCTTGTATTCAAGTGACTACTGACCTCTTGAATTTTCTGGGACTAAATGGGTACAAGGTATCCAGGAAAAAGGCTCAAATAGCATGCAAGACTGTGATATATCTGGGCTTTGAAATTTCTAAAGGGCAGCGGCAATTGGGAAAAGGTGAAAAGAAACTATTTGCAGCATACCTGAGCCGAAAAATATTCATGAACTCAGAGCATTCCTGGGAATGGCTGGGTGGTGTCACCTGTGGATTATGAATTATGGACTGATAGCTAAGCCTTTGTATGAGGCCCAAAAGAACTCTCCCTTTGTATGGGGCCCGCAACAGCAAAAGGCTTTCACTGAGTTAAAATGTGCTTTAATGTCTGCACCTGCCCTAGGGCTTCCAGATCTAACCAAGGATTTCCAGTTGTTTGTGCACGAGAGACAATGCCTTGCATTAGGTGTGCTGACCCAGAGGATGGGAAGCTGGAAACGACCAGTCGGACACTTCTCCAAACAACGGGACACAGTGAGTAAAGGGTGGCCAAGCTGCCTTCGGGCAGTGGCAGCAACAGCACTGCTCATACAGGATGCTCAGGAATTGACTTTGGGAAGGACAATAACAGTCTATGTCCCACACATGGTGATAACTGTTTTAGAGCAGGAGGGGGGACATTGGCTATCCCCGGGCCGAATGATAAAGTACCAGGTAGCACTGACTGAACAGGATGATGTCATTCTAAAAACAACTCACCTGGTAAATCCTGCAGTGTTTTTAAGTTCTACACAGGGAGAAGGACAACTGGAACATGATTGCTTGGCCACTATCGAGTACGTTTATTCCAGTCATGAAGATCTGAAGGATGTACCACTGGAGCAACCAGACTGGGAACTGTACACAGATGGCAGCAGCTTCATGGAGCAAGGAGCCCGATACGCTGGATATGCAGTAACAACAGACACCACAGTTATAGCAGCCAGAGCATTGGCAAGCACCACATCAGCCCAGAAAGCAGAACTTACTGCTTTGATTCGAGCCCTAGAACTAAGTGAAAAGAAGAAAGTAAATATCTGGACAGACTCTAAATATGCCTTTGGGGTAGTGCATGTCCATGGGACCCTGTGGAAAGAAAGAGGATTATTGTCCTCTCAGGGATCAAACATTAAGCATCAAAATGAAATTTTACAATTATTGCAAGCAGTTCAGAAACCAGAACAAGTAGCAATCATGCACTGTAAAGCACAGCAAATTGGAAACACAAAAGAAATTGCTGGAAATAATCTGGCTGATAAAACAGCCAGGAAGGTAGCAAAAGAGCAAGCACTACAAATGGCATTAATTCCTTCCAAAACAGTAACCCTTCCTAGGGAAAAACCAAAATATTCAGAGGAAGATGATAAGTTAGCCCAGTTATTAAATGCTAAGAAAAACCTAGCTGAATGGTGGGTAACCCCTAATGGACAAGTAGTGATTCCACCCATTTTGATGAGAGAAATAATTCAAACAAGACATCAGGAATGCCATTGGGGTGTAGAAGCCTTAGTAACTTCTTTACAGAAACAGGTAATGTCAGTTAAAATGCTAGGATTAGCTAAAATGATAGCTGCAAAATGTGAGGTATGTTTGAAAAATAATCCACTAATCAAGAAAAGAGCCCAAATGGGTAAGGTAAAATCTGGTACAGAAGCTGGAGATTATTGGCAGGTGGATTTCTCGGAGTTGAGTTACCCAGACAAAATGGGTACCGACACATTCTGGTGGGGGTTGACACTTTTACAGGATGGCCAGAAGCCCTTCCCTGTCGCACCACACAAGCAAAAGAAGTACTAAAGGGGTTCCTACAAGAAATAATTCCAAGATTTGGGGTCCCTATTGGAATTTCTTCTGACCGAGGTCCACACTTTGTCGCTGAAGTAGTCCAAAGTGTTAGTAAAATATTGGGTATTGCCTGGGATTTACATGCATCCTGGAGGCCACAATCCAGTGGAAAAGTAGAAAGAATGAATCAGACTTTAAAAAGACAAATAAGTAAAATTTGTCAGGAAACTGATTTAAAATGGCCTCAAGCACTTCCATTGGCATTACTACGAATTAGAGGTCAGCCAAAGAGTGGAACCTCAATCAGTCCTTATGAATTACTGTGTGGAAAACCTTATGAGTCCCCAGAACCAAATCCAGGTATGCATGTAAAAGGCAAACAAGATGTATATAACTATTTGCTTTCTCTAGGGAAAACTTTGGCTGCAATTGGGAGTGCAGTAATTTGGAACAGACCTTTATCTCTGGACAATCCGGTCCATGATTTCCAACCAGGAGACCATGTCTATGTGAAGACGTGGACTTCTGAACCTCTGCAGGAGCGCTGGAAAGGACCTTTCCAGATACTGTTAACCACCTTCACAGCTATCAAGACTGCAGAATCAGAAGCTTGGATACCTTATACTGGGGTGAAGAAAGCACCTACTTCTTGGAAGATTGTTAGACATGACCCAGAGACTTTAAAATTGACTCTGAAACATCGTTAGTCGTGACCCTGAGACTTTGAGGCGGACTCTGAAACATGTCTAACTTCTCATATCAGCTTTCTATTGTTCTTTGGATCTTATGCTGGAAGGCAGTACTGGTGAATCCGTGGGCTGACTTGGTAAGTAGGAACAAAAGACAAATAGAAACAGAACAAGTGATTGAAATTCCCAAACAAACGCACGAGGAAAATTTGATATTAGGATTAATTAAAGGATTTGCTAATTTGCAGAATGTTACACAAATTACTGCTTGTTTACCAATACCAAGGACAGTAGGTGAATCTATTCCATGGGGAATCTTAACTGTGAATCTGACCAACCTGGAACATAGAAATGACACCGCTCATGATTGCATGAATGTTTCAAGGTACTTTGGCTGTTGCTTTTGAATTTGACTACGTTTAGTGTAAGGTTTGGGGGTAGGTTTAGGCTTAGATTTAGGTTGAGGTTTAGAGTTACGGTGTTTTTCTTTTGAGCTGCTTGTGGTGTCAAAAGTCCCCGAGTAGCTGATATGACCGGTGTGTAACCAGGTTAGGGTTAGGGTTTAGGTTGAGGTGATTTAGGACTTGGGTTTGTATTAGGGTTGGATTTTGGTCTATGGTTCTGTTCGGGCTAGTGTTTATGTTTCAGGGCAGACTTAGTTTTAGGGTTACAGTTAGGTTCATTGTCACTGATAAGTTGAGGGTTGAGGTTAACACAAACCCTAGGTTTGCCTTAGGGTTATGGTTAAGATTAAGGTTACAAGTAGGTTTATCTTTAGGGTTAGGGTTAGAGTGACATTAGAGTAAAGTGGAGAAGAGGCACGTGGAAAAGTTTTTGTGTCATCCCTGCTCAGAGGGAATCCATGACACAGCCCTGAAGATCTGCACGTGGGACAGCACAATGAAATCAAAACACACTGGAGCTAAGGAAAGTGTAACCACAATAAGCCCAGTGTCCCTGAAGTGGGGCTGGGAGACCACGTGGGCTGTGGTTCCTGGGACCATGGGGTGACTCTGTTGGGCTGTGCTGGTCAAGCTGGGAGACAGACTCAGCTGGTTGTGGTCACTGCCAGCGAAGCATCCCACACAAGCTCTTAGGTGCCCATGGAAGATGCTCAGAGGGACCCTGCCTTGTTCCAGTGCTGGGAGATGTGTTTGGGTGCTGCACTGGTTCCAGTCTATGAAAGGTCACTGAGGGTAAAATGAATCTATGGAAGTCAGCTCTGTCACAGAAGTGCCCATGGCCTGTCCTTGTCTGCAGGACTGTCACACAGCAGGACTGTGACCAAACTGCCAGAGCACTCGGGCCTTCCACCAACACAGGGGCTGAGAATGAAAGTGTGGAAGGGGAAAGGGAGCAGCTCTGGAAAGACCAAGCACTGGTGCTCCTTGGCAGTGCTGCTGTGCTGGGAGTATTTTTCCTTCCACCTCTGTACACAGGTCCTGCTGTGAAGCTTTATGAAGGCCTCAGTGGAAGGTTCTTAGACAGAAAAGTAACTGCAAGGTCTTTTAATCTGTTGAAAAACACAGAGAGAACTGCACCTCATTTACACTGTCCCATTTGTAAGTAGACATTGAATTGGAAGTGGGTTGAATAATAACATTTAATTTTGAACAATATTATCACAATAAAAACAAGAAAACTCAGACAAAGACCATCACCACCAAAGACCTGAGAAGGCTGGGCCTGTAATGAGTTATATCATGAACACTGTGCAGAAGGAAACAGGGCCTTTATTGCTTCTGAAAAACTTCCAGTCACCATTTTCGTCAGGGCATCCTTGAGCTCCTGGTTCCTCATGCTGTAGATGAGGGGGTTCACTGCTGGAGGCACCACCGAGTACAGAACTGACACCACCAGATCCAGGGATGGGGAGGAGATGGAGGGGGGCTTCAGGTGGGCAAACATGGCAGCGCTGAGAAACAGGGAGACAACGGCCAGGTGAGGGAGGCACGTGGAAAAGGCTTTGTGCCGTCCCTGCTCAGAGGGGATCCTCAGCACAGCCCTGAAGATCTGCACATACGACACCACAATGAAAACAAAACACCCAAATCCTAAACAGGCACTAATCACAAGAAGCCCAAGTTCCCTGAGGTAGGAGTGTGAGCAGGAGAGCTTGAGGATATGGGGGATTTCACAGAAGAACTGGTCCAGGACATTGCCCTGGCAGAGGGGTAGTGAAAATGTATTGCCTGTGTGCAGGACAGCATAGAGAAACCCAGTGCCCCAGGCAGCTGCTGCCATGTGGACACAAGCTCTGCTGCCCAGGAGGGTCCCATAGTGCAGGGGTTTGCAGATGGCAACGTAGCGGTCATAGGCCATGATGGTGAGAAGACAATATTCTGCAGAAATGAAAAAGACAAACAGAAAGAGCTGGGCAGCACATCCCATGTAGGAGATTTCCCTGGTGTTCCAGAGGGAATTGGCCATGGATTTGGGCACAATGGTGGAGATGGAGCAGAGGTCAAGGAGGGAGAGGTTGAGGAGGAAGAAGTACATGGGGGTGTGGAGGTGGTGGTCACAGGCTATGGTGGTGATGATGATGCTGTTGCCCAGGAGGGCAGCCAGGTAGATGCCCAGGAAGAGCCAGAAGTGCAGGAGCTGCAGCTCCCTCCTGTCTGCAAATGCCAGGAGGAGGAACTGGGTGATGGAGCTGCTGTTGGTCATTTGCTCTTTTGTCACACGAAGACACTGTTCAAAAAAGGAAAGGAGAGAGAAAACTTAGGACAGACTCCTGTGAGCAAAGCCACTCCCTTGCTCACAGAGATCCCCCCCAGGTGAAATGCATTTATTTTCTGTGGTTTGTGCTGGCTGAGTGTGCTATGAGGAGCTGAGGAGTCAGCTTTGCTCTGCTGCAGTGGGTACCTGGAGCTGCTTTGTGACAGCTCCACCGTTCACAAAGCATGTCAGATGGAACCCACCTGTAATGATAAAGTTCAGTATCTGCAATCATGACTCAGAAGAACATGTGTTGCAGAAGAGAGGCTCAGCATGTCCTTATAAGAATATTTTGCGGTTTTCATTTTTCACCATCAGATGTAGTGAGTGCTCTTTCCAGGGGTAGAAATGCTCATTTTTATGACTGAAAATATGAAGAGTCTTGAGACAAAATAGGCAACAGGGCTCAGCACTCTGTGGCTTAGTGCAGAGCGAGGAGAGCTGCAGTGTCCATCAGTCTGTTACCCACCTCCCCTGCACATTCCCTCGTGCTGTCTTGGGGGTAAATAAACAGCCAAAAACTATTTTAAAAAAAAAAGAAAAAAGAAAGACAAAAAGAAAGAATGACCAAAACACTCATACAGGAGCAGGGGAACACTGTTTTAGAGGAATGATCTGTGAGCTCTTCCCTGTCCTACCCCAGAGGTGTGTCTATGATGGAGAGAGCAAGGCAAGACCCTTCTGAGAGAGAAGCACCAATCCACAAGGAAAGGCTCAGCACTCCCTGGGATCCTACAGCAGAGCTCTGCCTTTCTGGGGGCAGCTCACAAGCCCAGCAGGGCAGGCAAATCAGACAGTCAGGGCTCCTGGAGATGAGATATTCTCCAGAGGGTGTCAGCTCCTTGACCACCCAGAAAACATAAGAGTAGAACATTGATAGAAGAGGATCCTTCCCTTTCAGAGTGCCCTTGCCTTGCCTTGCTTTTTGGTAGCCCCTACCTTGCTGTGCTTCTTGAAAAATCTCCTGGCAATGTGCTGTACTGATCTGCAGCTGTGAGCAGCCCTGACCCACACAGCACCCTCTCAACAGCAGGACCCTGCCCTGCCAGGGCTGGCTCCTTCCAGCCACAGCTTCTCCCAGCAGCACTGGGAGGAGCTCCCCGGGCAGGCTGAGAGCTGACCCTGGCAGGCGGCAGAGTCCCTGCCTCGGCACACAGCCCCTGGAGTGCAGGGACCCTGCTGGGAAGGACAGCCCTGGGCACCCCTGGCTGCACACCCGCTTGCACACCATTCCAATTGCCTACAAGTGTCCCCCACCCTTTCACAGCCCCTAAGCTGTGGGCTGTGCCAGCTTGAGGAGATGCCTCCAGGAACTGCAGCTGCATTGCCCTGCACCCAGAGACTTACCGTGCCAAGGGCTGCAGAGATTTCTCCTGCAGTGAGCTCGCAGTCATCCTCTCAGTCCTGACCACCTTCCAGCTCTCTCTCTGCCTTGCTCATCTCCCTCAGACACCCTGGCAGTGCCCTTCTCCCTGCTGCGCTTTGCAGAGGAGCTGCCCCTGGGCAGAGCTGCAGAGAGACAGCTTGTCATGAGCTCTCTCCAGCCCAGGAGCTCAGCCCAGCTCAGCAGCAGAAGCCCAGAGCAAGTTATTTTAATAACTGCCTCACGTGGGTTTGACGCTGAGTTCATGAGATATTGAGAGGGAGTTGAAGAAACCTCTCCAGATAGAATTATCAGTACAACCTCCAGAGTTTCTTGCAGTGTTAATGGGTCCCACTGAGGGACACTACTGGGAACACATCTCCAGGGTCCAGTTAGAGCAGAAAACAGGAGGCAGTGATGACAGGTCAGGAAAAGCAAGGTAAAGGTGGCTCTGATGCTGAGGAAACCTGGATGTGTTTCATTAATGCAAAGGGCCAAACCCTGACCCCACTAACCAAAGGCCCAGGCCCTGAGCCCCAGCCCCTGGGAAGGGAGATCCTGTCCCTCACTCATTCCTCAGGGCTGTTCCTGGGGCAGTGTGATGTGGAGAAGGGCAATGCCAAGGGCAGGACTATGGGATGACACTTCCCAAGCTCCTAGGTATGAACAAAGAAGTCAGGAGGCCCCAGTGCTGGAAGAAGGAATTGTCTCCTCATGGGCATCAGTGGCAGAGAAACAGCCATCACCAAAGGAATTTCAGCTTTTCCACATCCCTCTCTCATCTCCACACAGACTGTCCTACAGTCTCACATCACCTGTGCCTCTTTCCCACCAAGCTGTAGTCACCCACCCAGCTGACCCACCTTGCTCTCACCTTCCTTTAATGATTCCTCTCCATCCTCCCTGGATTTTCCTTAACATGCAAAGCCTTGGGCTGATCCAGACTCTTTCTGGGTGATGTGTTGCACCACAGCACTGAACTTGGACACATATTTCTTTCTCCTTGTGTCCATTCTGGACCTCCCCACCTGTGTTTTGTGGCATTATTTCTTTCTCACCCTGTTTTCCCCTACAAGGAAAAGCTCCACCATCTCTGAAACCTCCCTTCAAGCACTCTCAGGCTACTCCTATACTGTCCTCAGTCTCCACACCACTGAGCCCAGGGCTCTCAGCCTCTCTGTGTTTCAGGCCATGTGCTTCACATCTTGAAGGATCTTGGGAGATGTCTGGGCACTCACCAAGGTGTTTGCAGATGTAAATGTCATGGTCATAGGCCAAGAAATACACTGTGAGACTTTTTACCAAGGCCTTTCGTGGCAGGACAAGGGGCAATGGCCTTAAAGGGAAAGAGGGGAGGTTTAGATTAGATATAAGGAGACAATTATTGATGAGACACTGGAACAGGTTGTCTAGAGATGTTGTGGATGCCCCTTGGAAGTGTCCCAGGTCAGGAACTATGAGCAACCTGATCTAGTGAAAGATGTTAACTGGGGTCACCAATTAGGGTCCCCCACAGATCAATATCGCTTCTAGCACCGTTTAATATCTTCATAAGTGGTCTGGGTGATGGGATCAAGTGCACCCTGATGAAGTTCACTGATGATATCAAACTGACTGGGGAAGGAGACACTTTGGAAGGAAAGGCCACCCTGCAGGAAGTCCTGCATAGGCTGGAAAACTGATGAACTCCATCACCATGGTGCAGTTCTTTCAGATTCATCTGGAGAGGATGCCAGGCCATCTCTTCAGGACTGTGCTTTTGTTTAACCTGATGATCCTTGATGTCCCTTCCAAACTGGTATTCTATTATTCTATCATTCTATGATGTCCCTGTCCATGGCAGGGGAGTTGGACTAGGTGATCTTTTAGATCCCTTCCAACCCAAACCATTCTATGATTCCTTGTTTCTAATACCTCCAAATCCTTCTCCCCAAGGCTGCAAATACAAATGCACCATGGAGGCATTTTAATCTGACCTTGTCCTCAACACTTCCATCAAAAATAATGAATTGCCATTTCTAGGACATGAGTTGCCATGTTTCCAGAGAAACAATTCAAAACCCAAAAGGTACAAAATTAATTCAAGGAAAGGTCCAACATATCTGTGTGACAGATTCAGCAGGTGAGTCAAAGCAAGAGCCTCCCAGGATGCCCCTGCCAGCTGAGGGGCAAGGTCAGGGTTTGGTATGGGGTGTGTTGCCGTGGAGGTGCCTGTGCTGTCACAAATGTCTGAGTTGCTGTTGTGGTCGGTGTGTAACCAGGGTTAGGCTTAGGGTTAGGGGTTAGGCTTAGGGTGAATGACACCATCAAGGGAAGGGTCAGGCTTAGGGTTAGGCTTAGGGTTAGGTTTGGGGTGCCAGTGTTGCCATTGAGGTGCCTGTGCTGTCACAAGTGCCTGAGTTGCTGCTCTGGCCAGTGTGTAACCAGGGTTAGGGTTTCTGGTGAGGGTTGTTAGGCTCAGTGTTAGGGTTAAGGTCAGGGTTTGGGTTAGGCTTAGGTTTAGATTAAGGGTTAGTTCAGGGTTAGAGTTACGGTTGCGATGACATGAAGGTTAGCATTGGGGGTTAGGGTTAGGGTTGTGTTTAATGTGAGGAGTAGGCTGGGATTAGGGTTAGGGCTATGGTACAGTTATTTTTAAGGTTAGGATTAGGATTGGGGGGATTGGACTAGATGATCTTTCGAAGTCCCTTCCAATCCCTAACATTCTGTGATTCTGTGATTAGCTTTAAATTGGGGGTAGGGTTAAGGTTAGTGTTTGGGTTAAGTTTAGGTTAGGGTTAGGGATAGGGTTACAATTACGTTTTGCATGCCATTAGGGTTACATTAGATTTAGTGTTAAAATTAGGGTAAGATTTAGGGTTAGGATGAGTGCTAGGGTCAGGGTGAAGTTGAGGGTTCAGGTTTGGTCAGTGTTAATGGTACAGTTATGGGTAGGGTTAAGTTCAGGTTTTAGATGTCATTAGGGTTCTGGTTAGATTTAGTGTTAGAATCAGGGTAAGATTTGGAGTTAGGAATAGTGTTAGGATCACTCTTAGGGTTAGCATTAGGCTTCAGGTTAATGCTAGGATTTATGAGTAGAGTTAGGGTTAGGGATTGGTGTTACGGTTATGATTAGTTTTAGGTTGAGGATTATAGTTTGAGGTTAGATTTAGGGTTCTTGTTAGAGTTAGGGTTAAATGTTAAGGTTATGGTTTTGGTTCAATGTAGGGGTTAAGGCTCGGGTTTTGAGTAGAGTTAGATTTTAGGGATTGAGTCATGTTTAGGTTTAGGCTTAGGTGTTGAGTGTGGATTAGCGTTAAGGTTAGGGTTTAGGGTTAGGTCCTTTAGGTTTAGGGTTTAGGTGAAGTTGTGAGCTAGGTTAGGGTTAGGGTCAGGGATAGGGTTAGGTTTATGGGTAGGCTTATGTTTAGGGTCAGCATGAGGCTGCCATTAGAGTCAGTCTTAGGTTCTATTTATGGTTCCTGTTAGGGTGATGGTTAAAGGTTTGGGTTAGGTTTAGAGCTTGGAATAGATTTTAAGTTTAGGTTTAGGGAAAGGAACTCTTAGTTTTAGGGTCAGAATTTAGGTGTAGGGTGATGGTTAGGGTTAGGGTGAGTTTTAGGATCAGGGTAATTATTTTGATTAGGGTTAGGGTTAGGGTTAGGGTTAGGGTTAGGGTTATGGTTAGGGTTAGGGTTAGGGTTATGTTTAGGGTTAGGGTTAGGGTTAGGGTTAGGAGTAAGTTAGGGTTATTATAAGTTTTATGGATACAGTTAGGTTTAGGTTTCGGGTTAGGGTTAGGGTTGCAGTGTCTTGCTGTCTTGGTGCTTCTGCTGTTACAAGTCCCCGAGTGCCTGATATGACCAGTGTGTAACTGAGTTAGGGTTAGGGGTTAGGGTTTGGTCTGTTAGGGCTAGGGTTTAGCTTTGGGTTAATTTTAGGTTTATGGTGCTGTTAGGGTTAGGGTTTATGGTTCAGGATATGTTTTTGTGGTTAGGGTTATGGTCAGTGTTACAGTGCCATTAGGGTTAGGGTTAGGTTTTGTGGTTATGTTTAGGGTTAAGGTTAGGGTTACAGTTAAGGTGACAATTAGGTTAGGGTTACGGTTAGGGTTAGGTTTAGTTTTAAGATTAGGGTCAAGATTCAGGAGAGGATTGGGTTTGGGTTTGGGCTACAGTACAGTTAGTGTTAGGGTTTGGGTTTATGTTTAGGTTTAGGGTTAGTGTTGGAGTTAGGGTTACGGATCTCATCAGAGTAACCAGGGTTAGGGTTAGGATTAGATTAGAGTTAAGGTTAATTTTAAGGTTGGAGTTATCGTTGGGTTGAGGGTTTGGGTCAGGGTTAGGGCTCGAGTTTGGTTTTGTTTTAGGTTTAATTTAAGGGTGTAAAACAGGTTTGTGTTCTCCTTCCTGTTACATTTATGGTTAAGGGTAGGTTTAGGGTGCTATAAGGTTATAGTTATGGTTAAGCTAAATTTAGGGTAAGGTTTAGGGTTTGAATTAATTCTAGGATCAATTTTGGAGTCATGGTTATGGTTCAAGTTAGGGTTTGGGTTGTTATTAGGGTTAGGTTCCGGGTTAGGATTAGGGTCAGGGTTATGCTTAAGGTGAGGGGTTAGGGTTTGGGTTAGAGTTATGGTTAGGGTTAGGAGTTAGAATGATGGTTACAGTTATAGTTAGTATGATAGTTATAGGTTCAATTTAGGGTCAGGTGTAAAGATTTGGATATGGGTTAGAGTTGTCATTATGGTTAAAGTTTAGGTGTAGGGTTAGGGTTAGGGTTAGGGTTAGGGTTAGGGTTAGGGTTAGGGTTAGGGTTAGGGTTAGGGTTAGGGTTAGGGTTATGTTGAGGGGTGGGGTTTGGGTTAGTGTTAGAGTTTAGTTGAGGCTTAAGGTTAGGGTTAGGGTATGGATTTGGGTTATGGTTAGGTTTTTGATGCCACTAGATTTTGGGTCAGGGTTAGGCTTTAGGTCAATATTAGGGTAATGGTTAAGCTTATGGTTAGAAGTATTTTAGTGATTAGAGTCATGGTTACAGGTAGTTTTATGTTTATGACAATAGTTAGGGGTTAAGTTTAGGGTTAGTGTTAGGATTGGAGCTAAATTTAGGTTAGGCTTAGGGTGAGGGCTCAGGTTATGGTTATGGTTAGAAGTAGGAATAGGGTTAGGTTTAATGTGAATGTTAGGGATAGGTTTAGGCTTAGGTTTAGTTTTATGCTCTAGGGTACAATCAGTTCCATTATGATTAGGGCTTGTGTTAAGTTGTGGGGTAGGTTAGGGTTGGGGACAGGGATAGGGTTAGGTTTACAATTGGGTTCATGTTTAGGGTTAGGTTGAGGGTTCCATTAGGGTTAGTCGTAGTTTATATTTGGGGTTAGTGTTAGAGTGAGGTTTAAAGGTTTGGGTTAGGATTAGCTTTTGGATTAGGGTTAAAGTTTAGGTTTAGTGTAAGGTACTGTTTGTGTGATGGTTAAGGTTTTTCCTGAGAGTTTAGGGTTAAAGTTTAAGTCTGGGGTGAGGGTTTGTTTGAGGGTGAGGTTTATTGTGTTTTTACTATTAGGGTTATGGTTTCATTTGGGGTTAGGATTAGGTTTATGGTTAGGATTAAGGTAAGATTTAGGGGTACAGTTATGGGTAGGGTTAGGGTTAAGGTTAGGGGTTTGATTTATGATTAGGGCTAGGAGTTGGGCTAGGTTTAGTGTAAGTTTTAGGGACAGGGTTAGGCTTACTTTTAGGTTTAAGGTTACAGTGTGTTGCTGCTGAAGTGCTTGTACACAAATTTGGAAGTGGCTGATATGACTGGGGTGTAACCAGGTTTGTGTTAGGGTTTGGGCTTCTGTTCATTGGGACTAGGGTTTGTGTTAGGGTTAACTTTAGGGTTATGGTGCTGTTAGGGTTAGTGTTTATGGTTTGGGGTAGTTTTAGCTTTAGGCTTACAGTTAGGGTTAGTGTTATGGTTCAGATGAGGGATAGGTTAAGGTTAGGGTTAGGATAAGGGTGCCTTTAGGATTAGGGTTAGGGTTACATTACATAGGGTTTTGAGTTGGGTTTCGTGTTAAAATTTCAGTTTACAGCTAAAGTTCAGGTTAGTTTTTCTGTTAAGTGTTATGGATAGGGTGTGGGGTTAAAAGAGAAGGTTACAGTGAGCATCAGGGTTTGGGTGAGGTTTATGGTGTGTTTAGGGTCAGGTTTATGCTTAGGGTAAGCAGCTGAATGACCAAAAGAAGGGGATGTCTTCTAGAGATGGGGTCAGCATGGCATGCTGTGTGTGGGTCAGAGGCCTGTTCAATGCAACACCTCCTGGGGCTCCCACCATCTCAAAGGACCAAAGATTCTCTGCATGACTCTCTCCTGTCAGTGTCAGCGCTAATGAACAGCATTTTCAAAGATACCTGTCAGGGTCTGAGTGCCCATCTTACTGGAATTACAATGACCCAGTGGTGAAAAACACTCTCTCAGCACCCTTGGGTGCAGCTCCTCTGGTCCCACGGACAGGTAAGGGTGTCGTTTGCTCAAGTAACCCTGGCTTGATCCCATCCAGCACTGGTTGTTCTCTTCCAGAGTCCTGCCTCAAAGCTCAGAGGCCTGGGAGACCTTGCTGGTGGTGACTGAGGCAAAGAGGACGTTGAGAATCTCCATCTACCTACACCCACTCTTATTAAATTTAGTAGTGGTGACACAGTACTTTTGGTTCTTCTTTAGCTGTCCCTGAAGTAGGAACAACTCATCTTGGTGCCCTAGAATTACCCTCTGAGTTTCAATTGTGTTTTGATAGGAACCGTTGCTGTGCTTGGAGGATGCTGTCCTTGAAGACAAGACCATTCCAGGCACATTGTGAAAAAGATTGGTGTGTTCCTTGACACCATGGGTGTGAGACAAGACCCCCATGAGATGTGCTCTGTGTTTATACAGTGCCTGCAGCTATTGGGCAGCAGAAGGAACAGACCATGCTTCTCTGATGGCATCTGGTGGCTGATGCCTGTGTCTGATGGCAACAGTCAATGGCACAGGGCACCAAATCACACTCTCTGTGATGCTGTCTGGGCTGTCTGTCCTGCACCCACCCTGAATGGGAATTGCTTTCCTGTATGCCCTGTGATTTCCCAGCCAGTGCAGTCAGTGGAGAGCCAGTACCTACAGCTGATGGAGAAAGAGAGAGACTGAGCTGTCCCCATGGCACATGGCTCCAGTTGTTCAGATGAATAACTCTACAGGCTGCCCTGAACATCACAGCTGGGGACAGGTTCAGCTGCACTTAATTTGGGCATCAGCTGTCATGTCAGTTGGTCAAAGATAATTCCCAGTGGCCACTAAGAGGATTCCCCCAGATGTTGGCCTGTTGTGATGAACTGCTCCATTAGAGCTTGTTCATATCCTCCATGAGACCTGCACATATCTTCAGCCACCCCTGACACCTTAAATGTCACCAGGCCTTGTGCCTGGACAGCCCAAGCCTGCCCTTAAAGCCCCTTGGAGAATAGAAAGCCCCTAAAACTGAGGAAATGCTGTTGGGTTTGTGAAATGAGCCCTGTGTGTCCTGGGCTGGAAGTGGGGTTCTGAGACCTTGAGAAAGGGTGAAACTTTTAGTGGTCTGTGGTGGATCCCTCTGCTCTCAGCAAAGTCTGGGGGTTTCTCAGGGTAACATGGGATGGTGATCACCCTCCATCTCAGAAAGGTGCAAGCCCAGGGTAGCTGGGAGCAAGGCAGAGGGACAGAGCAGCTCCCCTCACTCTGCACTGAGCCTCAGGCATCCTCTTGCCTTGCAGGACTCGCTCTGTTCTCCCTGGGTGCAGCAGAAATGCTGAGGGTTTGACACCCAAGAATACTCACCAGGGGAGATGAGGGGAGCTGCAAAGAGACTTAGAACTCTTCAACTGCCTTTGCCATTCCTGTTCCTCAGCCCTGGGAGTGCAGGTGCTGACAAGCCCTTCTGCATTAGCAGTGGCTTCCTGAAACAAAGTTGAACACCACGACCAGTTGCTGCCACCACCCACTTCTGCAGAGCAGGGCTGACTTCTCCAGAGCCCATGGGCAGATGCCCTACTCTCCTTGGCACACTTGGCCAGCAGCAAGCAGGGCTCCAGCCACAGAGCTGAAGGAAGGTCTTCTAGAAAAAGGAAAGGGTCCCTGTGTGCTACAGGGGGAGGATTTATGGGAAGTGGCTTTGATTTTGCTCAGAAAAATCTTGCCTAACTCTTCACTGTCTTTTTTTCCTATGACAGTGCTCCATGCTCAGGGGAAGCAGATGTTCAACGGCAGCTCCATCACCCAGTTCCTCCTCCTGGCATTTGCAGACAGGCGGGAGCTGCAGCTCCTGCACTTCTGGCTCTTCCTGGGCATCTACCTGGCTGCCCTCCTGGGCAACGGCCTCATCATCACCACCATAGCCTGTGACCACCACCTGCACACCCCCATGTACTTCTTCCTCCTCAACCTCTCCCTCCTTGACCTGGGCTCCATCTCCAGCATTGTTCCCAAATCCATTTCCAATTCCCTGTGGGGCACCAGAGCCATCTCCTACCCAGGATGTGCTGCCCAGCTCTTTCTGTTTCTCTTTTTCATTTCAGCAGAGTATTTTCTTCTCACCATCATGGCCTATGACCGCTACGTTGCCATCTGCAAACCCCTGCACTATGGGACCCTCCTGGGCAGCAGAGCTTGTGTCCACATGGCAGCAGCTGCCTGGGGCACTGGGTTTCTCTATGCTCTCCTGCACACAGCCAATACATTTTCACTGCCCCTCTGCCAGGGCAATGTTCTGGACCAGTTCTTCTGTGAAATCCCCCAGATCCTCAAGCTCTCCTGCTCACACTCCTACCTCAGGGAACTTGGGCTTCTTGTTGTCAGTATCTGTTTATCATTTGGGAGTTTTGTTTTCATTGTGGTGTCCTATGTGCAGATCTTCAGGGCTGAGCTGAGGATCCCCTCTGAGCAGGGACGGCACAAAGCCTTTTCCACGTGCCTCCCTCACCTGGCTGTGGTCTCCCTGTTTATCTGCACTGCCATGTTTGCCTACCTGAAGCCCCCCTCCATCTCCTCTCCATCCCTGGATCTGGTGGTGTCAGTTCTGTACTCGGTGGTGCCTCCAGCAGTGAACCCCCTCATCTACAGCTTGAGGAACCAGGAGCTCAAAGACACCCTGAGGAAAATGAGTGTTTTTCAGAAGCAATAAAAGGCACAGTGTACATAATTTAACTCATTACGGGCCCAGCCTGCCTTCTCAGGTTTTTGGTAGTGGTGGTCATGGTTTAAGGTGTCTTGTTTTTCTTATGATAATATTGTTCACAATTACATTTTATTATTAGATCCACTTCCAATTCACTGCCTTGCTGTACAGTTTGACCCAGAGTCTGTGTCAAAGAGCTGTGCTGCTCTCTGTATGTTTAAACACGTTAAAGGACCCTGCAGTGACTTTTTTGTCTTAGATCCTTTGAGACTTTCTTTAAGATTCATGGCAGTACCTGTGTGCAGATGTGTGATAGTTTCACTGGTCTAGCTCTTGGCCATCAATCAACACTGCCATTCACCCACTTCCCCCTCACCCCCAGGGTATAAGGGAGAGGACTGGGGGGCAAAGATAAGGAGACTTGTAGGTTGGTATAAGAACAGTTTAATGATAGAAAGAAAACTTAATACTTAATTAAAGTAGCAGTGATAATGATAACAATAACAAATTATACCAATGAGTGGTACCCAGTGCCATTGCTCACCAGCCGCCGACTGAGCCCGGCCCGTTCCCAGAGAACGATCCCAGAGGAGCCACAATCCCGAACCAAAACTGCAATCCCGGAAAAGCGAGAGCCTGAGTGAAAGCCAGAGAGAGCAAGAGAGGAAGAGCCCCTCACTGATGTACTGGACATGGCGTGGTGGGATATGGAATATGCCATTCACATGTCTGAATGCCAGTGTAGCTTATTAATTGGAATATTCCTCATCCCCTTAAACCTGGTGCTTGTAGACTAACAGAACACAAAGTCCTTCACTTCCAGTGACAAAAACTCAAACACTGGGATGTTCTCAGTGTCTCTCTCATAACAAGTCCCAGGCTGAAAAGCAAAACACAGCACAATTCTAACTACTGAAAAGAAACCCAGCTCTGTTTCAGCTGAAAACCAGGACAGTAGGTCATGTAGATGCTCATGTGCCCAAAAGTCGAGGCACTGAAGAACATCAAAACAACCAACAGGTGGACAGGGCTGCCAAGATCAAAGTGTCTCAGGTAGACTTGGACTGGCAACTGCCAATCATCGTCCTCCATACCAGAGAGGTTTTAACCTCTTGGCTTGCTTAATGGCAGCACATGTTCCACAGTCATGAGTGACTTGAGCAATAATGTCCATGGCTAAGTCCACCCCTCAATCATGAGCCCATCTGTATGTTGCATCTCTTCCTTGATGGCCTGAGGCATCATGGGCCCAGTGGGTGAAAAAATTTTCACCATTATGTTGCCAGTGTAGATCTACTTGAGACACTTTGATCTTGGCAGCCTGATCCACCTGATGGTTATTTTGATGTTCTTCAGTGCCTCAGCTTTTGGGCACATGAGTATCTACATGACATGTCTTTACAACCAGTCTCTCTAGGCGAGGATCAATGCCTTGCCATAATTCAGCAGCCCAGGTGGGTTTGCCTCTGCACTGCCAGTTGCTTTTATTCCATTATTGCAACCACTCCCACAGGGCATTTGCCACCATCCATGAGTCCATACAGAGGCAGAGGATTGGCCATTTCTCTCGCTCAGCAATGTCTAAGGCCAGCTGGAAGGCTTTTACCCCTGCAAACTGGCTTGATTCACCTTTTCCTTCAGCAGCCTCAGCAGCTCCCCGGGTCAGACTCCACACAGCAGCTTTCCACTTTCAATGTGTGTGACAGGACCCATCAGTGAACAGGACAGATTGTTTCTCACCATCTGGTAATTCATTATACAGTGGAGCCTCTTCAGCACGTGTCACCTCCTTCTCTGGTGACATTCCAAAATCTTTGCCTTCTGGCCAGTTCGTGATCACATGCCCCATACAATGATGTCATCCATGTACTGCAGGTGTTCTGGAGCTCCACCCTGCTCCAAGACAGTCTGGATCAGTCCATGGCAGATGGTGGGGCTGTGTTTCCACCCCTGGGGCAATCGATTCCCGGTGTACTGGGTACTGGACACCCCTCCAGGTGACAGCAAACTGTGGCCTGCACTCTGCTGCCAAAGGAATGGAGGAAAACACGTTAGCAATATCAGTTGAGGCCTACCACTTGGCTGCCTTGGACTCCAGCTCATATTGGAGCTCTAACATGTCTGGCACGGCAGCGTTCAATGGTGGTGTGACTTCATTCAGGCCATGATTGTCCACTGTCAGTCTCCACTCCCCATTTGACTTCAGCACTGGCCATATGGGGCTGTTAAAGGGAGAGCGAGTCCTGCTGATCACTCCTTGGCTCTCCAGTTGGCAAATCAGTTTATGAATGGGAACCAAAGAGTCTTGGTTGCTGCGATATTGTTGCCAGTGCACTGTTGTGGTAGTGATGGGAACCTGCTGGTCTTCAACCCTCAGCAATCCCACAGCAGAAGGGTCCTCTGAGAGGCCAGGCAGAGCAGACAGCAGTTTGATTTTCTCAGTCTCTATGGCAGCTATGCCAAAAGCCCACTGGTACCCTTCTGGGTCCCTGAAATACCCTCTCCTGAGGAAATCTATGCCTAGAATGCACAGAACACCCGGGCCAGTCACAATGGGGTGTTTTTGCCAGTCATTCCCAGTCAGGCTCATTTCAGCCTCCAACACAGTCAGCTCTTGGGACCCCCCTGTGACTCCAGAAATACAGATGGGTTCTGCTCCTTTACAGTTCAATGGAATAAAGGTGCCTTGGGCACCAATGTCCACTAAAGCTCTGTACTGCTGGGGGTCAGCTGTGCCAGGCCACCAAATCCACACAGTCCAGTAAACTTGGTTATCCCTCTCCTCTGCCTGACTGGAGGCAGGGCCCTTCTAATGCTGGGTATCATATTAATCCTTGATCCATGGGTTTGTGCAATATTCCTGTGTCTCAGTCTCATTGTGGTCAGTTACTTCTTGTGGATATGAATAGCTACAGTTCTTGTTGCTGGGGTCCAGGTAGCTGGAACACCTGTTTTCAGAGTCTGAACAACCACAGTTCATGCTATGGGTCTCAGAGTAGCCACAGTACCTGTTGCAGGGGTTTCAGTAGCTACATTGCTGGTTGCAGGGGTTTCAGTAGCCATAGTGTCTATTGTAGGGGTTATTCCAGGGATGGTATACATAAATAGTTCTTTTTCTTTTTAAACAAACCTGGAATGCACTCAGGAGGACCAGCAATAGAAACAAAATCAGTTAGAGTACCCCAATAATGCTTAAAACTCTCACACTCTTAATGCTTGGCCTGGCAGAAAAAGAGAAATTGTCAGAAGCTGGCCCTTTCTTAAATTGGTTTCCCGCAGAGAGAAAGTGTTAAGTGCAATTATTACTGATCTCCAGCAGGTGACAATCAATGTACTGAAAGGTCTGATCAAACCCGCTGTGAAGGTGCGATCTGTAACAGCCTCCAACAGGTGGCACCCGAAGCACGAGGTTTGCTCGGTGGGTTTCTCCATGGGGAGACCGGGTAAACTGTAAAACCAACACCACAATCTCAAAGAGAGCACCTGAAACGCGGAGACAGTGGAAATGCTACGTACAAACGCCGAGTTATTCTCACAGTCATCACCAAACAGCCCAGCTGGACAAGACCAGTAACCATGTTTCCATAGCTGAGAGGCATTGCAATGAGAAACAAGTAAGGACTCGTATCCCACAGTTCTAGTAACAACTCTGGAATGAAATGTAGCAACATTGTCCCCAGCCTCTATCAATCCAACACAATAACAATTTGTTAAAACACTCTGAAACTGTCGTTATCTCACCCCTTCATGTCCCACCTTGAGCGCTAACAAAGACTGTGGTGGTTTCACTTGACTAGCACTTGGCTGGCAGCCACACACAGCTGCTTGCTCACTCCCTACTCCTCAAGCCATAGGGGAGAGAATCAGGGGGGCAAGGGTAAGGAGTCCCATAGCTTGAGAGAAGAACAAATTAAACACTGAAATAAGATAAAACTTAAAACAATAAAGATATTAAAATAATAACAATAATAATAATAGGAATAAAATATGCAAATGAGTGAGACACAGTACAATTGCTCACTGCCCACTGACCAAGCCTGGTCTGTTCTCAGATAACGATCTCAGAGGAGCAACAATCCCAAAACTGAAACCACAATCCAGGAAGAGCAAGAGCACGAGCAAAAGACACAGAGAACAAGAAAGGGAGAGTCACTTATTAAGATACTGAACATGACATTGTATGATATGGAATATCCCATTGGCATATCCAAATGCCAACCTAGATCATTAAATTAAATATTAATCCCCTCCCAACACCCCCCTAAGATCGTGCACTTGTAGTCCAGCAAAACACAAAGTCCTTCAACTCCCAGTGACAAAGGAAAACACTGGTATGTTGTCAATGTTCTTCTCATAACAAATCCCGTGCTGATACCAGAACACAGTGCTGTTCTGGCTACTCAGAAGAAACCCAGCTCTGGCACATCCAAGAATCAGGACAATCCCTTTCAGTGTTCTTTTGCAAGTGGAGAAATTCAAGTCATCATTTCTACTGCCCCAAAAGAGCCTGTTCACATGTGAATCTGTTGTGGCACCTTTAGATACAGATAAGGACACACAGTTGGCCTAATCATGGATACCAGGTGGGAGCTTCCTGCAGGTTTCTCATTGCAATCAAGTTCATCCTGAACCCCAGGAACATGCTCAGCACAACACAGCCTGAAGGCCAAGCTGCATGGAGAGCACAGCACCAGCCTGGGTCTACTCAGGTTCTCTCTTACTTGGATCACCACCTCCTGGAGGTACAATGGTCTTCTGGTCAGGATCACTGAACTGCCTGAGGAAGGGTGGGAAGAGGATGAGTTGTCCTCTAGGCAGTTGGAAGCAGAGACACAGTTTTAGGCCCTGGTAATCACTGGGAATTTCCAAGACCATAGATGTCTGCTAGAAGGCTTATTATGAGGGAAGGTGGAAGGTGATCTCTGAGCTGACATGGGGAGAGGTTCTCCTGGGTATGTTTTCCATCAGAAGAGAAGGCAGGACTGGTGGAAGATGTGGAGGACAGCTTTGGCTGCAGTGCAAGTGAGGTGCTATAGCAGAAAACCCTTGGGGAAGTCAGCAAGACAAACTGTATTTGGGCTCAGGAGAGAGGAAGAATCACCTCCCCCAACCCTCTGGGAGTGCTCTTCCTAATGCAGCCCCAGGTGCCATTGTCCACTTGTGCTGCAAAAGTGCAAAGCCAGGAGAAGAGAAGGCTTTGGGGAGACCTAAGACAGCCTTCCCACAGCTTCTTGGATATCAGCAAGGAAATGGAGCCAGGCTCTTTCTGTTGTGCATGATGGGAGGATGAGGCAAATGGTCATCAGCTGAAACAATGGAGGAAAAACTTTCTCCTCATCAAGAGAGTCCTCTGAGCAGCCTTCTCTGACCTCATTACTGTCCCTGCTGAGAGCAGGAGGTTGGCCTAGAGATCTTCTGAGATCCCTTCCAGCATGAATGATTCTGCACTTCAATCCACAACAGATCTTCCCTTCGTGATGGGTGGGACAGCATTAAATTTCCCAGTGACCATTGAAGTCTGGTCAGATGATGGGTAACTTTCTTGACCCACACCAAGCACTGTTGCTCAGATGCAGGGCTGCTTGGCAGGTACCCTCAGACAGCCCTGATCATTTCATTGCTTTACCTTTTCTATCCTTTTCCCCCTGTTTTCCTGCTCACAATTTGCTCCCCTTGACTACCCTTGTACACTTCCATGCAAACAACCCATCTCTGTTTACCCTTTCCTCCCTGGCACTTGTTTGGGTTCCTTTGTACCTTCATTTGGTGTTTCTGAGCTTGTCACCATGGGAATTCCTACCCTGTTCAGCAATTCCATGGACCTAGTACCTCCTTCTCTTATCTGTAGTGCCCTGCCATTCCTCATGCTGTTATCTTGACAGAGGCACCACAGATCTGGCGGGTCATCTGTACAAACACATTAAAAGATGTCAAAACAGAGCTTCACTGCAAGGGGTGGTCCTTGAGAAACTCTGGGCTTTGGCAATAGATGGCTCATGAAATTTTACAAGGAGTTGCAAACACTTTTTTTGGTGGTATAATAACGCTAAACATGAGGGCAGGCTGGGACCTGAACAGCTCAGAAATGACTCTGAGGGGAAGGGCCTGGGCATGGTGAGGAATGCCATGTCAGTGAGTAGTGCATGCTCCAAGTTAATCAGGTCAGCTGCATACTGGGATGTGTAAGGAGGAGTGTTACTACCCAGACAAGAGAGTTCTCAGCCTCCTCGACTCAGCACTGGTGTGGCCATAACTGGACTAATGTGTCTGGGTGTGGAGCATCCTGAGATGGAGGAATGGGGAAGAACTCAAGAGCCTTTAGAGGAAATTTGCTAGGATGGGGTTTAGGACTTCTGTGGAGAGGCTGAGACCTGGGCTTCTGTAGTCTGTTGAAGTGGAGGCTCAGGGCTCTATAGCAGCAGCCTGTAACACCTTGAAGTGTGGTTCCAGACAGGATGGAGCTTTTATTGCTAGTGGGAAGAAAAGCAAACTTCCACACACTGCAGCCTGGAAGGCTCAGACTGGATGCCAGAACAAAGAAATATCAGTCAAGGTGAAATACTGTTGTGCAAGAGGTCACCCAGAGGGTCTGGATCAGCCCATGGCTTTCCATTTCAAGGAATGGCCAGTGAAAGTAGAGAGACATCAGTGAAGACATAGAAATGCTGTGGTGAGAGCTAGGTGGGAAAGCAAGAAGAGTGTCAACAACATGAAGGGAAAGAGATGCAGGCATGGACAGTGCAGGACAGCCTGCAGTAGAGATGGCCAATGGCTCTAGCAAGACTGAAAGGTCCAACAGGATTGAGGTCTTTCTCCTCTTGGCTATGGCAGTTGTCTCTGCCACCAAGGCTGGTGAGAGAACATTTTATTTTGAGGTTCTCAGGATCTGCCTTTCCAGGGTCCGAGGGTCAGGGCTTGGCCTTTCTGCTTCATAAAACAAAGCAAAGGGTTTTCTCAGCATTGCAGCCACCTTCACAGGGCCTTTGCCTATCTGCAATCACAGCCTCCAATTCTCTGCTCTAACGAGTCCCTGGGGAGGCTTTGTTAGCAATGAGCCTCAGTGGGACTTATGAATGTTTCAAGGTACTTTGAGTGTTGCTTTTGACTTTGACTTCTTCAGAGCTTTCTGTTCAGTCTTCTCTTAGTATCTGAGCTTGATGTAATGAGCCCCAAGTGCCCTAACAAGCTGTTTATCTTCTTGCCATTTTCTTCAAGTCTCCAAGACTTGTACAGCTGATTGAAGCTGGTTTGTACCGTAGTTAAGAAGGAAGATTTCAAAATTAGAGGAGAAGTTACATTAGCATTCTCCAAGTGATAGTGATCTCCAGAGTGTCCACTCAGGAGGTCTGGACTGGTAGGAGAAGCATTTCCTTGAGGTCTGACACTGCATGGACAGCCATGCTCCTCATGTCCCTAACCTCACCATTGCTCTCATTGTCCTGGGACTTGCATCACTGTCATCTGCAGCTGGGTGTTACAGCTCCTTTGTGCCATCTCCCAACTGCTCTCCTTGGAGAACTGGCTGCACACAGCCACAGAAGGATTGTTCCTGCTTGCAAACAAAGAAAAGTGAAGTGTGATATAGTTCCATAAACAATAAAATCACACTCCTCAACCATATGCTGAGCACAAGCTCCCCCTAAGGAGCTTGTCTTTCTACAAGGAATAATCTCATGAGAAAGATTTTAGGTAGGCAGATACAAAAAGATGAACAGAAACATAATGAAAGAGTTGGCTGAGGAGCCAATTAGACTGTTGAAACACTGGTAGGCTTTTACTCCCTGAAGCTCAAAGCAGCAGCATAGGTGAGAGGCATTGGAATGAACAAAGGGAAAAGGGAGGCAAACACTGGAGAATAATGGAAAGGGCCTTTGCCCAGAGATTCTGCTGAGAAGATGTCTTTGGAAATGGTCACTGAACCCTGGACAGGTGTAACTAAATGAAAGATGAGAGCAGTTAAGTACGTGGTATAACAGGCAGAATAGTGGTAGTGAAGTCCCCGAGGAAGATTGGTATTTCTTTGGAATATCCCATTGGAAAGGTCATGGGATTGGCAGAGGTCTCTTATGGGAGAGAACAAGCCAGTGCTGCATCCATGTTTGAAAAAGGCCAAGAGTGCAACCCAGGGAACCACTGCCTGTACAAGCTCACTGTGGGGAGGAGTGTGCCACCAATTAGAGTCCTCTTGGGTGACATTTCTGTGTCGTGGGCTATTCGGGCGAGCGAGAAATGAGTGACTTACACATCCACGGGATGCAACTCAAATCCGTTTATTATCAGGAAGCTGCTTGTTATATACCCCTTTAAGTTCCGCATACGTGTCCACACACTACGAAGCTAATTACTATTGGTTAATAGCACTAATCTCACGTTGATTTCTCAGTCTCACTGGTTCGCTCTTATCTCGGTTCAGGTTCACTTCATAGTCGTAATTTCCAGCTGGCGTCCATCTTGTCAGCAGTTGTTCATTACTTTCGCACGTCTTTCATACGTAGCTGCATTCCTTTCTCTCAGCTTATATCTTCTGGCAGTTGTTGAAAGTGGCCTAGCTGGGGCCCAGCTAGTATTGTAGTCCTGTAATATGGCTAGGGCCCCAACATCTCCCCCCTTTTCTTTAAGAACAGAGGTCATCATACGATACGTGCAATTCTGTAAATACTCAAATATATAAGCACTAACAAAATTATTACAAACAGAAGCATTAAAACAGAAAAGGCCTTATTTCACGAGATCCTTAATCCAGCCGGTAAAGCCCCAGGAATAAACCAAGAATCTAATCCAGAGTTATCTTGCTTGTCATGATGCATACGTTCTTTCAATTGTTGTAACTGCTTGTAAAAGCTCTCTGAATGATCAGATAAATTTATACAACACATACCTTTAAATTCTTAACAACCATGATGACCCTATGTTAGGAATAAGAAATAAATTGCCACTCTATTTTGCAGTATTGCATGTCTAATGCTATCAATGTCTACTAACATCTATGTGAGCAAAGTTATACAAATGCACTCTTATAGGACAGGTTCTAAAAGGAACCTTGAGCTTAGCCAGTGAAAGGCATAGTGATTCTTGCTTCCTTATATTAGCAAAAGTTATCTACATGTTTTGTCTAGGTGCTACAGCTTAAGGTCTTAAAACAATGCTAATTAACAAAATCTTAATGCAGTAATAACTATAAACTTAAGACTCTTCTCTTTCTCTCTTTTTTTTTTTTTTTTGGTGTGTGTGTGTCTGTTTAGTTCCCATTTCATTTCTATTTACACATCAAACAATCACAAAGAAAAATTACCTATACAACATTAAATTCTAACTGCTCATTCATAACACAGTCATACAGATGCACTCAGATGGGCCCATCAATCAATCATCCACATGCCAATCAAACAGGTGCACACCAAACAGTATAAATTAAACCATAATTTTAGAATGTCTGGAATGCAGGTTGATCTCATTTGAGGAAGCCACGGAGGCTCCCATGATGAAGCAAAGTCAGCAAGTGGAGCTAAGTCTCATATGTTCTGTTTCTTGGTAAATTCTGGGTCACAGGCAGCATCGGAACAGCCACTCTCGAAGATTGTGTGCCCTATGTACTGTTCTCTGTAGCTGCAATAGGGTTGTCTGCGTCGCCAGCGTGCTTCTTGGGTGCTGTTATCCAGGGACGTACCCACTTGGCCGGTATCCAGTGGTTCTTTTCACCTGTAGAAACACACGCACAACCCCTTCCCCAAGTTATTAATGTATGCGGCCCTGACCATTCACTACGAACAGGATCAAATACTTGTACATCAACTATTTGTGAACTAAAATCATTGTTATTACGAATAAAGTGATTAAAAATAGGTGTGTCAGTCTGGTCCGCTCTTGGGTTCAACCAACTCAACACATAACAAGCTTTTGTAGTTATTACTTGCGGACTCCTTTCCCCCTCCTTTTTAAAAATGCATAGGTAATGTTTTAGTGATTGATGGGCGCGTTTGATAATGGCTTGTCCTCCAGAATTGTGTGGTATTCCTGTGACATGTTTGATTTTCCACCTTTCAAAGAAGCCTTGTACAGTTCTGCTAGTATAAGCAGGAGCATTATCAGTTTGTATAAGGTCGGGACAACCTAAAACCGCAGTGGCGGAAGTCGAATGTTGAATGCATGCCATTGAGTTGGTGGACTTATGTGGCGTAGCCCAAATTACTTTTGAACAGGTGTCTACGGTGACATGGACAAATTTGAGCACTCCAAAAGAAGGAAATTCAGTAACATCTGTTTGCCAAATTTGTCGAGGCTGTAGTCCTCGAGGGTTAGCTCCCTCTTGTTGTACGGGTGTAATCCTGGCACAATCAGGACAAGCAGCGACCACAGCTCTAGTGTCATTGCGAGATAAACCAAATTGTTTTTGTAATGCCCTGGATGATTGGTGGAAAAAGGAATGTGAATGCATAGCCTGTTGGACTGCAGTAAGGCAATTTACTGGAGAGGCAACTAGGCCATCAATATAAGAGTTGCCTTCTTGTAGACATCTGGGAAGATCTAGGTGGCTCCTGATATGTGTTATCCACCATGGGAATCTCCTAGAACTGACTTTGTTCCATAATTGCAGAACTAAGTCTTTTAGTTTCTGGTTCGTAAATGTCCCCAAGAGAGATCATGATAAGCGACTGACTATTCCAACAACGTATTTGGAGTCACATACAAGATTAATAGCTTGCTCACGAGAAGCTATAAATGAGAGCAACACAGCTCTAAGTTCTAGAACTTGCACAGATCCTTCTGCTTTTTCTACATTCAAAACCCATTCGCCCTGAGGTGTCTTAAACGCAAAACCACACTTGTTCGTTCGGCCACTGGCACCAGTAAAAACTGTAACGGCATCAACAGTTGGTGAAGACTGCTGCATAGGAAACTCTTCCAGAATCAAAGTAGTTTTGAACAAGGGGTGATTTGGATAATGATTATCCAAAGCAATCCCATGAGTTGCAGCAGCAAAAACACTCGAAGACTGTGTCCACCAATCGGCGAGCGTTAGCGTCTGTACTGGCAGGATCACTCGTTCAGGATCCTGGCCGGACAGAACACGCACACGTGACCTGGCCTTCAATAACAGATGACCGATTGCACCTGCTCGTGTGGTCACAGTAGCTCTCAGGGTGCTGCTGTGAAAGACCCATTCTAATAATATCATTGGTGATTGCTCGGGTAATTGTGTAATCAACGCTACGATTTCAACATCACGATTATAAATTATAATGACATATGGACAATTTAACACCCTTCTGTCAACCGCCGAGTTTTGAATTTTATTCATTATTAAATCGAGGGCCTTTTGGGCCAAAGGGGTAAGCGTCCTTGGATCCGCAGGAGAGGAGCTGCCTTTTAATAAACCTAACAAAGGAGCTAGGTCTGAGTTCGTGATCCCACAGAATGTTCTCAGCCATTGTAGGTCACCTACTAGTTTTTGAACGTCATTAACAGTTTTGATTATCGGATTAGCAATGATTTTTTGAGGGATTAATTTAGTTTCTACAATTTGCATACCCAAATAGTGCCAAGGCCACTAATCGACCCAAACAGGATCCTCTGTTTTCCATTTTAATTTAAGGGTTGGGCGAGAGCTGCCATCAGTGGCCCCAATTAAAAATCATTAGACAGCTTTACACCCCACTGAGCCAAAACATCCCTTCCTAATAGGGAAAGCGATGTCTTTAGGACATATGGTTTTACCCATGCCTGATGACCTTCCGTATCCTTAACAGAAATGAAGTCTTTACTAACCTGTGTACAACGACTCCCCCAATGCCTGAAATGGTTGAACTAGTTTCCTCAAGTGCCCAAGAGCGAGGCCACACCGAGGCTGGTAAAACAGTCACATCAGCACCTGTATCTAGCATCACAGAAATACGAGAAAGGACAACACCATTCGGTCCAGAAATTGTTACGTCACATTTTGGTTGCTCAGCCCCCAAGACCTGGCAAAAGGCAACTTGCGGAATTCCGGTAGATCCGAAGCCTCCCGAGCCCCTTATGCGAGTTCCTTTGTGAGGCACACATGCCTGAAAAGGAATGAGCTGAGCAATAGCACTTTCTGTGGGTATATGCACCGGGGGTGCAAAAACTTTAACCATGATTCCAATAGGACCTGTGCAATCAGCATCAATACATCCAGGAAGTACAAAAATTCCCCTTTTTGAAGAAGATGAGCGACCTATAAGGAGGGCTGATAAACCATGTCCTAGGGGCCCCGAGACCTTAGAGGGCAAGACATGTACTTCAGAATCAGTGATCGTTACTGATCTTGCCACGGCCAAATCGACTCCTGCACTTCCCCTTGTGGCGGAGGGCAAGTCATCGAGACAGCCATGGCTTTCCGATGTGTTTGGGGATATTTTTTGGCCGCGTCCCTCGGAGCGCGGCGATTCCCGTTTCCCTGATCCGAGAGGGGAGTTCCGTCTTTGGCAAATTTGGAGCGACATTCTGCGGCTTTATGCCCAAATTTTCCGCAGCGTGCGCAATTCCCGTTCAGGGATACCTTCCTCTCTCCCACCTGCTTGCAATTTCACTTGATATGCCCTTCCTGGCCACATAGATAACATCGAGGTCGTTGCCCTCTGTCCCCACTTCCCAGGGTGCGTCCTGTTCTTAAAGCTGCTGCAAGCGCGGTAGCGTGAATTTTGGCCTTTTCCTCTTCCTCTACCAAGGGGGCCCTGGCACAGGCTTCTATTATTCGGGTGATAGAGGCCCCTGGCGGCAGAGTCACTATTAGCTGCTTACAAGCCGTATTAGCATTCTGCACAGCAATTTCCTTAGTTAGCAGAGCCTTTAGATCAGGGGTAACATTAGGAGCAGCCTCAATAGCTTCTCGGAGCCGATCAACAAACGAAAAAAAAATGCTCATTGGGTTTCTGCATAATTTTAGTATATGGTGGGCTAGGTGCTTGTATTTGTGGCAAGGCTAAAAAAGCCGCCAATCCAGCATTTTTAGATTGCTGCAACACTCGTGTATGCAAAGCAGCTTGTGTGGGCGGGTCGCGGTATTGACCCATTCCCATAAGGGCATCAAGGGTAGCAAATTGTAACGGATCACCCTGAGGTAAATGAACATTCTCTAGCATTTTTACTTCAAGTTGTTCCTGCCACTTCGCTACCCACAACATAAATGTAGTAGGGGATAAGATAAGCTCCATAATGGCTCTTAAATCAGCGGGAACAAGCTCATTATATCTAATTAAAGACATTACCTGATTTCTTACCAACTTATTAGCATGACCATATTGCACAACATTTTTTTGTATTCCTTGCACCACTTTCCAATCCAGAGGTTCCCATGCAGGCTGTCCCTGCCTAACTACCACAGGTGCAGCCAAAGGAGAAAAGGAAAAGTCTCCCTCAACAGTACAATTTTCAACCAACCCCCGATACCGCTTATGAGTGCTAAAATTAGGATCTTTAGGTGCATTTTCATTAGCCCTAGGAGCATTATTTCGGCTTAGTATCATTCCTCCCCGTGACCCTCGTTGGTTAACCTTCTCCAATTCTGAGAATTTTTCATCAATGTTTCTTAACCCCTCACTTATTGACTTATGTGCATTTTTATATGCAGCCTTTATGTCCTTTCTTGCCGATCCTCGGTCCAGCCGCTCCATTTGCTGCAATAGTTCCGTCATCGTTCTGCGCTGAAGTCGCAATGCTCTCCGGAGGTCGGTAGATGGCGCAGGAGACCGTTCATCGTCGCTTTCGGGCGGTAATGGTGGGAGATCGTTTAAAGGATTCAGATCAATGTCCATTTCTTCCGCGGCTGGGGCTGAGGGTTGGGGGTTAGAAATATCTGATCGCTCCTTCCCTTTACTGTCCGTTTCAGTGCATGGAGGAGCTTTATCGCCATTGGGATTCCATGGCGGGAGTCCAGTGTCATAACCCCAAGCTATCTGCTCAGCCCGTGACATAACTGGACAAGCAATCAGAGGGCAATCAGGGGGGTCCTCTATAGGGGGCCGATCATCGCCTAGACCCTCACTGTTAGAGCCCCCCTGGTTATCTTGGTTCTTCTCTGGAGACCGCACCGCAACCCTTATAGCTGCAGCGACGTGTTCCTCACCATGTAGTTGATCAATCACAGTTTTTACAGTACGATAAGTTTTAGCAAGGTCCTTCGCCCCTTTCATCCCGACGTGGACACTTTCCCAAAGTTCTGCACCAATCATTTGCCAAGTGTCCGTGCTATAAACATCCTGCGTAGTGGAGAGAAGACCTCTACGCTTTCCCCAGCATAACAACTCCACTAATGCTGCGCGTTGAATTTGCGTTTTAGTCCTTTCTGCTAACGCCAGAAGACTGTCTAAGAGCCCCTTCTCCACTGCAGATGACGTAATCCCCATCCTGCTCTTTTGACTCTTGACTCACCGGTCAAAATCCCCGTGCACGGTTCTCCGCCTTTCTTCTGGCTCCCAGCTTATCTCCGCTGGCATCAGCAGGATGCCTCGCTGCTCCACAGAACGGTCAGAACGCGTCCCCAATACACATGTCGGGGTCACCAATTGTTGGGGGCTTCTCAGGCGAGCGAGAAAGAACAATTCACACATCTATGAGATGCAAGTTCAATCCCCTTTATTATCAGTAAGCTGCTTGTTATATACCCCTTTGTGTTCCGTATATGTGTCCATGCACCAAGCATGCTATAAAACTAATTTATTATTGGTTACTAGCTACTGTTCACACGATGACCCCTCAGTCCCACTGGTTTGTCCTTATCTTGGTTTCAGGTTCGCTTCCTTGCTGCAATATCCTGTTTTTTAAGCTCAGTTTATCATTACACAACGTAGCCACATTCCTTCACTGCAGCCCATCCCCCCATAACACAGCTGCAAGCATCCTAGCTAGTATCATAGTCATGTAATATTGCTAAGGCCCAAACACATGGCCAGCAGGTCAAGGGAGGTTCTCCTCCACCTCTGCTCTGCCCCGGTGAGGCCACATCTGGAGTCCTGTGTCCAGTCTTGGGCTTCCCAGTTCAAGAAAGACAGTGATCTTCTGGAGAGAGTCTAGCAGAGGGCCACAAAGATGTTGTGGGGCTGTGGTGTGAAAGGGGCTGAAGGGCAATTTGGCAGGAAATAAACCCCTTTGTATTCCAACTCACCCTCGGATCACTGGAGGAGCTGGGGGCGGCTGGGCTTAGATCCTGAGTGATGCCCAAGTGAGCACTATTGGTCCAACAACTGCGCATGCACCGAACAGTGCATTGCACTCCTGCACTCACAATTCATGGCCTCACACGGCTGAACCTGCAGCCTTCAGTGGTGTCCCGTGGGGCACGGGGTTTGTGTGGCTGGCTGTGGACAGACACATGTGATGAGACACCATCAGTCCGGGAGCGTCAGTGCCGGAATCACTCCACAGTGTCCCGCACCAGTTGGCCAGTCACCATCTATGGACTCTCCCAGCCTTATCAGGTGGCAGCCCAGTGAGAAATGGTGCAGCAAGTCTGTAAGCAAATGAAAGCACCTTTAATAGAGCAACAGGATGAATACAGACTCGTATGGATTGCCGGTGATAAACCACTGTCTGCAGAAGTATATACAAGCATTAAGGGTACAAGGCTTAGTCTTACCCGAAGGCGTCCCAATGAGGGGGAAGAAAGGCTCAGGCTGTTGGCCAGACCCAGGGGTCAGAGGTCTGTAACGGCAAACAAGCCAGTGCTGATAAACAGGGAGACCACGGTCAGGTGAGGGAGGCACGTGGAAAAGGCTTTGTGCCGTCCCTGCTCAGAGGGGATCCTCAGCACAGCCCTGAAGATCTGCACATAGGACACCACAATGAAAACAAAACACCCAAATGCTAAACAGGCAATAACCACAAGAAGCCCAACTTCCCTGAGGTAGGAGTGTGAGCAGGAGAGCTTGAGGATCTGGGGGATTTCACAGAAGAACTGGTCCAGGACATTGCCCTGGCAGAGGGGTAGTGAAAATGTATTGGCTGTGTGCAGCAGAGCATTGAGAAACCCAGTGCCCCAGGCAGCTGCTGCCATGTGGACACAAGCTCTGCTGCCCAGGAGGGTCCCGTAGTGCAGGGGTTTGCAGATGGCAACGTAGCGGTCATAGGCCATGACAGTGAGAAGAAAATACTCTGCTGAAATGAAAAAGGCAAAGAGAAAGAGCTGGGCAGCACATCCCAGGTAGGAGATGGCTCTGGTGTTCCAGAGAGTATTTGCCATGGATTTGGGCACAACGATGGAGATAGAGCCCAGGTCGAGCAGGGAAAGGTTGAGGAGGAAGAAGTACATGGGGGTGTGGAGGTGGTGGTCACAGGCTATGGTGGTGATGATGAGGCCGTTGCCCAGGAGGGCAGCCAGGTAGATGCCCAGGAAGAGCCAGAAGTGCAGGAGCTGCAGCTCCCTCCTCTCTGTGAATGCCAGGAGGAGGAACTGGGTGATGGAGCTGCTGTTGGTCATTTGCTTTTTTGTCACATGAAGACACTGTTCAAAAAGGGAAGGAGAGAGAAAACTTAGGACAGACTCCTCTGAGCAAAGCCACTCCCTTGCTTACAGAGATCCCCCCAGGTGAAATGCATTTATTTGCTGTGGTTTGTGCTGTCTGAGCGTGCTGTGAGGAGCTGAGGAGTCAGCTTTGCTCTGCTGCAATGGGTACATGGAGCTGCTTTGTGACATCTCTGCCATTCACAAGGGATGTCAGATGGAACCCACCTGTAATGGAAAAGTTCAGTATCTGCACTCATGACTCAGAAGGACGTGGGCTGCACAAGAAGAGAGGTTTAGCACATTCTTATAAGAATTGTGTTTGTGGGTTTTAGTTTTCAACACCATATATTGTGAGTGCTCTTTGTAGGATAAAAAATCTTCATTTTTATGACTGAAATTTGAAGTTTTGAAAGAGGACATGCAAAAGTGCTGTTCTTCAGAGAGAGTCAGCTCCCTGCCCAGCAGATAATACCCAGAAGGCATCTCCAGGGCAGGACCACAAGAGAGCTGCCTGAAGGCAGCTTCCCCCAGTACTTCTTGGCAGTTTTCCCCCACCCCTTGCCCATGGCTCTGCTGCCTGCAGCTGTTTCTCTGTGCCCAGGTCTCCTCCCTGCCAGTTCTCCCAGAGCCCATCCCACCCACTTTGTGCTCAGCTCTGCCCTGCAGACACCTCCCAGCCCCAGGTCACTGCCCAGGGGCAGCTCTGTCTGGTCAGGGTCTGATGGCACCATCAGACCAACCGTGGTGAGCCTGGAAAATCCATAGTGATGCTGTCTGTAAGTGAAGGTGTGTTGGTTTCTGATACTCCACAGTTTATTCACTTTTCAGAGAAAGAGATTTGGAATTTCACTGCCTCCTCTGACAGGTGAATGTTTCTGTCCCATTGCCCACCCATTAGACATAGATTAGAAGACTGATAGAAGAGGATCCTTCCCTTTCAGGGAGCCCCTGCCTTGCTGTGCTGCTTGAAAAATCTCCTGGCAATGTGCTGTACTGATCTGCAGCTGTGAGCAGCCCTGACCCACACAGCACCCTCTCAACAGCAGGACCCTGCCCTGCCAGGGCTGGCTCCTTCCAACCACAGCTTCTCCCTGCAGCACTGGGAGGAGCTCCCCGGGCAGGCTGAGAGCTGACCCTGGCAGGCGGCAGAGTCCCTGCCCCGGCACACAGCCCCTGGAGTGCAGGGACCCTGCTGGGAAGGACAGCCCTGGGCACCCCTGGCTGCACACCCGCTTTCACACCATTCCCAATGGCCTACAAGAGCCCCCCACCCTTACACAGCCCCTAAGCTGTGGGCTGTGCCAGCTTGAGGAGATGCCTCCAGGAACTCCAGCTGCATTGCCCTGCACCCAGAGACTTACCGTGCCAAGGGCTGCAGAGATTTCTCCTCCAGTGAGCTCGCAGTCATCCTCTCAGTCCTGACCACCTTCCAGCTCTCTCTCTGCCTTGCTCATCTCCCTCAGACACCCTGGCAGTGCCCTTCTCCCTGCTGTGCTTTGCAGAGGAGCTGCCCCTGGGCAGAGCTGCAGAGAGACAGCTTGTCCTGAGGTCCCTCCATCTGAGGTTCTCAGCCCAGCTCAGCAGCATAAGCCCAGAACAAGGTATTTTAATAACTGCCTCACGTGGGTTTGACGCTGAGTTCATGAGATATTTAGAGGAAGTTGAAAAAACCTCTCCAGAAGTCATTGTCAGGTGCATCCTTCAAAGTTTCTTGTAGTGCTAATGGGTCCCACTGAGGGACACTACTGGGAACACATCTCCAGGGTCCACTTAGAAAACTGGAGACAGTGATGACAGGTCAGGGAAAGCAAGGTAAAGGTGTCTCTGATGCTGAAGAGACCTGGATGTGTTTCATTAATGCAAAGGGCCAAGCCCTGAGCTCATTAACCAAAGGGCCAAGCCCTGAGCCCCAGCCCCTGGGAAGGGAGATCCTGTCCCTCACTCATTCCTCAGGGCTGTTCCTGGGGCAGTGTGATGTGGAGATGGGCAATGCCAAAGGCAGGATTATGGGACGATGCTTCCCATGCTCCCAAGGGTGAACAAGGAGGCAAGGAGGCCCAAGTGCTTGAAGGAATATTTGTCTCCTCATAGGCATCGATGGCAGAGACAAAAGCCATAACCAAAGGAATTTCTGGTTTTCCTCATATCTCTCATCTCCACCACAGACTGTCCTATGGTCTCACCATCACCTGTGCCTTTTTCCCTGCAGGCTGGAGTCATCCACCCGGATTCCCCACCTTGCTTTCTCTTTGACTCACAAAGCCTTGAGCTGATCCAAACTTTTTCTTGATGATGTGTTGCACCACAGCACTGAACTTGGACTCATATCTCTTTTTCCTCATGTCCACTCTGGACCTCCCCACCGGAGCTTTGTGGCTTTATTTCTGTCTCACGCTCTTTTCCTCTACAAAGAAAAGCTCCACCATCTCTGAAACCTCCCTTGAAGCACTCTCAGGCTACTCCTATACTGTCCTCAGTCTCCACACTCCCTAAGCCCAGGTCCCTTAGTCTCTGTATGTTTGAGGCCATGTGCTTGAGACCTCCAAGTTCCATCTTGGGAGACCTCTTGGAATTCTCCAAGGTGTTTGGACATGAAAACGTCATGGTAATAAACCATGAAAGATTGTGTGAGAATTTTTACCAAGTCCTGTAATGGTAGGACAAGGGGCAATGGCCTCAAACTGAAAGAGGGTACTTTTAGATCATATAAAAGGCAGAAATATAAGGTTATCACAGAATCACAGCATGGTAGGGGTTGGAAGGGACCTCAGGAGACCATCTAGTCCAATCCCCCTGCCAATGCAGGTACCCTACTGAAGGTTGCACAGGAAAGTGTCCAGGCAGGTTTTGAACATTTCCGGAGATGGAGACTCCACAACATCTCTGGGCAGCCAGTTCCAGTGCTCTGTCACCTTCAGTAAAGAAGCTTTCCCTTAAATTTCTCTGGAACTTCCTGTGTTCCAGTTTGTGCCCATTGCCCCTTCTCCTGTCACTGGGCACCACTGAAAAGAGCCCAGACACACCCATTTGGCCCCCACACTTCAGATATTGACAGACATTGATCAGATCCCCTCTCAGTCTGCTCTTCTCCAGGCTGAAGAGCTCCAGCTCTCTCAGCCTCTCCTCATACAGGAAATGCTCCAGATTCCCAATCATCTTTGTGGTCCTCCACTGGACTCTCTCTAGAAGATTTCTGTCTTTCTTGAACTGAGGAGCCTGGAACCTGGACACAGGATTCCAGATGTGGCCTCACCAGGGCAGAGTAGAGGGGAAGGAGAACCTCCCTTGACCTGCTGGCCACGCTCTTTTCAATGCACCCCAGGATACTCTTGGCCTTCCTGGCCACAAGGACACACTGCTGGCTCATGGCCAGCCTGCTGTCCACCAGCACACCCAGGTCCTTTTCCACAGAGCTCCTCTCTAGCAGCTCACCCCTAACCTCTACTGATGCATGCGCTTATTCCTCCCCAGGTGAAGGACTCTGCACTTGCTCTTGTTGAACCTCATCAGGTTCCTTTCTGCCCAACTCTCCTGTGTGTCCAGGTCTCGTTGAATGTCAGCACAGCCTCCTGGTGTGTCAGCCACTCCTCCCAACTTCGTGCCATCAGCAAACTTGCTAAGGATGGATGCTACCCCTACATCCAGGTCGTTGACAAAGGTGTTAAACAAGACTGGGCCCAGTACTGACCCCTGGGGAACACCGCTAATTACAGGCCTCCAACTAGGTTCTGCACCACCTCTCCATTCACTCATTTACCCCATACCTTTTAAGCTTTGCTACAAGGCTGCTGTGGGATAGGGTATCAAAAGCCTTGCTGAAATCAAGGTAGACAACATCCACCGCTCTCTCCCCATCTACCCAGCTGGTGTTATAAATGTGTGCTAAAAAGACTAATAAATGGAGACTTGCTGAACATTATAGAATGAGCTTTTCTCCTGTCGCCGCCGACAAATGGTGACCCCGACGTGCCAGCGACGCGATTCCAGCTACGCGATTCCAGCAGCGTAATTCCAGCAGCGCCTCAGGGGTTACAGGTCCCGCCACAAAAGGGACGGCAAGAGCGTGCAGGACACGCCGAAGCTTCAGGTGAGCGTGACAGACGTGCCTGACTGGTACCACGGTCCCGCGACAATTGGTTCGGGTCCCATCGCAGCGGGGATGGCCATAAGCGCACGAAGAAAATATGCCGGGCCCCAGACGAACGTACAGGCATGTCTGGTTAATACATGTTGCCGAGGTCTTGAAAGGCTGCAAAACAGCGTTGTAGTTTAAAAATATGGAAAGGCAAGCAGCATATGATTTGTTTACCTGCTTTCTAAGGAAAAGACAGGTTAAAGATATAGATTTAAAAAAGGAGCTTCCTAGCTTGTTGAATTATGGGTATGCAAAGGGTTGTTCTCAAAATCCTCATACAGTGCATGAATTGTCAGAATGGCGTAAACTTGGTGATAAATTGTGGGAAGCAGCTATTGATGGAGATAAAACTGCAAAAAAGTTAGGGAAAGCATGGAGAGTGATTCATAATGACTTATTACAGCATCAAGCGGAACAAAAAGCTGCCTCTCAGGCATCCGCTGCCCACGAAAAAAATAAATTATATGATACTGGCTGGCTGCAGGATCTTCCCATGCCGCCTGCTGTTTCCATGGTTTATTTGCCGTCTTCCCCTCCCCCCTCTGACAGCGTATCCTCAGACTCCCGCTGTGAGCCGTCCGCCCTGTCCACCCCCCGAGTCGAATCTAACATCAAGCCAAAGGTCTCTAACAACCCATTTATCACCGAGCCGACCCCTGGAGCGGAAATGACTCCAGCGGAGACTGTGGCACAGGGACGAAGGGACGCTTGGGCTGCTTTGGCGAGGGAGGGGCTGGAACGCGGGGATGAGGACGTGCTACAGGCTTGTCCGGTTGTGTTTCAGGCAGCACAGGGGGGAGGAATGCAGGCACCTGTGACACCTTTGGATTGGAAATTACTTTCACAATTGCGTTCCACTGTCAGTCAATTTGGAGTTCATAGTGAGCCGGTCAAACAAATGTTAGATTATATTTGGAGTACTTAAATATTATTGCCTTCAGATTCCTGGGGGGAATAATAAAAGCTTATTTTTACCCAACATCAACAATTACTATTTAATGCACACTGGCAAGGTTTGGTAAATGAAGCTGTAGCTATTCAGCGACAGCCCAGGGACCCTTTGCACGGAGTTACGGAGAGGAACTTATGGGTACCGAATCTTTCCTAAGCACAGAGGCGCAGGCATTGATAGGTCCGGATAAATTAAGGGAGGCAATGCTTTTGGTTTGCCTTGCTATCAGCCAGGTGAAGGAACCAGGAGGGGTACCTGTCTATATGGGCATAAAACAAGGAGGGGAGGAGACTTTTGGAGCTTTTATCGACAGAGTTGCTGCCGCGATAGAGAGAGCTGGGGTATCAGATTGGCTGAAAGGTGCTTTATTAAAACAATGTGCACTGCAGAACTGTAATGCAACCACGCGAAACATTCTTAATACTCTTGGGGCGAATTGGACGATAGAGGAAGCACTAGAGAGGATGGCATCAGTGCCAATGGGGACACAAGCTTTAGTGGTAGACGCTATTAAACAGCTAGGAGTGGGTTTACGGGAACAAGGAAAAGGTTTGCAGGATCAGGCAAAAGCTTCACAGACGCAGGTGTTAGCTGCTCTTGCACCCTTTCAAGCCTCGGCTGCTACTCAATCACGAGCACCTCAGAGCAACGTACGTGTCAAATGCTTCAGATGTGGAGGAGCAGGCCATGTCCGAAAGGACTGTTTTGCCTCGGGTGTCTGGTGTGCCAAATGCCGATCAGACACCCACAACACCGGAGCCTGCCGCCGCCGTTCGGGAAACTTCAATGGGAGCGCGAACTGCAACAGCCGCGCTCGGACACAAATAGCTGCTGCTCAACAAACAGCAAGCCCTGCCTCCAGCCCGCTACCAGAGGGAGTCTCGGAATGGACCTGGCAGCCACATTAGATGTTGATCTTATGACAACACGGCCGTGTAAAGTTCCCACCGGTATACATGGCCCGATTATAATAAGAGGCAAACAGATGGGAGCACTGCTGCTGGGACGATCATCTGCCTCCATGATGGGACTCTTTGTTTTACCTGGTGTTATTGATGCCGATTACACTGGAGAAATTATGGTAATGTTACTCACTCCTTTTCCGCCTATTCGGATTACAAAAGGACAGCGGATTGCGCAATTAGTGCCCTTGAAACAGCTTTCTAAAGACTTGCCGCCTGCAGCCGCTGATTCGAGAGACAACAAAGGATTTGGATCAACAGGAGGTTTAACCCTTTTAACACTGAATTTACATGACAGACCTAAGCACAAAATTAAACTTGAATATAACAACCACCAGATCACACTTATGGGACTTTTAGACATGGGTGCGGATTCCAGTATTATTGCTCCCCAATACTGGCCTCAACATTGGCCCCTTCAATCTGCCACTACTACTGTTTCCGGAGTCGGGGGCCTGACTTTAGCCAGCCGCTCACCCACAGTGACGGTGAGATTGGACAATGGCCAGGTGTCAGCTGTTTTTTCCATCGTGCAGTTGCCACCTGCGGTACAGTGTCTTATTGGACGGGACATTCTTACTCAGCTGGGAGTTGTTTTAACAAATGAGCACCCTTTGGCCTTTTAGCCATTGCTTGGACTTTCCCGATTCCCATCACTTGGACCACGGATACACCAGTATGGGTTAAGCAATGGCCTTTAAAATGGGAAAGTCTATGGCATGCTCATCAATTAGTGAAGGAGCAATTACAGCAGGGACACTTAAAATTATCTGTCAGTCCGTGGAACACTCCAATCTTTGTTATAAAGAAGAAGTCCGGAAAGATTCATCTTCTACATGATTTAAGACAGGTTAATAAGCAGATGGAACCAATGGGGGCACTACAGCCAGGGTTGGTCTGATGGTGCCAAATATTTCAAATATTTTCCTTAGATGTGAATAAAAATTGGAGTATGAGAAATCAGCAGAGCCTGCCTTACAGACACTATGGCTTTTCCCTGCTCATCAGGGTTGGTCTGATCGTGCCATCAGAGCCTGACCAGACAGAGCTGCCCCTGGGCAGTGACCTGTGGCTGGGAGGTGTCTGCAGGGCAGAGGTGAGCACACAGTGGATGGGACGGGCTCTGGGATCACTGGCAGGGAGGAGACCTGGGCACAGAGAAACAGCTGCAGGCAGCAGAGCCATGGGCAAGGGGTGGGGGGAAACTGCCAAGAAGCACTGGGGGAGGCTGCCTTCAGGCACCTCTCTTGTGCTCCTTCCCTGGAGGTGCTTTCTGGGCATTGTCTGCTGGGCAAGGAGCTGACTCTCTCTGGAAAGCTTCTCATCTGCAGGAGCCCTGACTCGCTGCTTTGCCTGTTCTGCTGGGTTTTCGACCTGCCCCCAGAAAGGCAGAGCTCTGTTGTAGGATCCCAGTGACTGCTGAGCTTTTCCTTGGGGAGGGCTCTTCCGCTCTCTTCATCACAACTGCACCTCTGGGCTGGGACATAGATGATTTTGCAGCTCTGCCCTTTGAGACATTGCTCCCTCATATGAGGATAGTTGATTTTGTTTTAACAGTAAATTGAGTGTGAAGTCACCTCCAAGGCAGCACAAGTGAAAGTGCAGGGCAGTTGGGTAACAGACTGATGGACACTGCAGCTCTCCTGGCTCTGCACTAAGCCACAGAGCTCTGAGCACTGTTGCATGTCGTGTCCCAAGATTTAAAATTTCATTCATAAAAATAATGATTTTTCCTACTTGAAAAAACATTCACTGCATTTAATGGTGAAAAATAAAAATCACAAAAAAAATTTCTTATAAGGACATGCTGAGCCTCTCTTGTGCAGCCCACACTCTTCTGAGTCATGAGTGCAGATACTGAACTTCTCCATTACAGGCGGGTTCCATCTGACATCCCTTGTGAATGGTGGAGCTGTCACAAAGCAGCTCCATGTACCCACTGCAGCAGAGCAAAGCTGACTCCTCAGCTCCTCACAGCACACTCAGACAGCACAAAGCACAGACAACAAATTCATTTCACCTGGGGGGATCTCTGTGAACAAGGGAGTGGCTTTGCACAGAGGAGTCTGTCCTAAGTTTTCTCTCTCCTTTCCTTTTTGAACAGTGTCCTCATGTGACAAAAGAGCAAATGACCAACGGCAGCTCCATCACCCAGTTCCTCCTCCTGGCATTTGCAGACAGGAGGGAGCTGCAGCTCCTGCACTTCTGGCTCTTCCTGGGCATCTACCTGGCTGCCCTCCTGGGCAACGGCCTCATCATCACCACCATAGCCTGTGACCACCACCTCCACACCCCCATGTACTTCTTCCTCCTCAACCTTTCCCTGCTCGACCCTGGCTCCATCTCCACCATTGTGCCCAAATCCATGGCAAATTCCCTCTGGGACACCAGAGCCATCTCCTACCTGGGATGTGCTGCCCAGCTCTTCCTGTTTCTCTTTTTCATTTCAGCAGAGTATTGTCTTCTCACCATCATGGCCTATGACCGCTACGTTGCCATCTGCAAACCCCTGCACTATGGGACCCTCCTGGGCAGCAGAGCTTGTGTCCACATGGCAGCAGCTGCCTGGGGCACTGGGTTTCTCAATGCTCTCCTGCACACAGCCAATACATTTTCACTACCCCTCTGCCAGGGCAATGTCCTGGACCAGTTCTTCTGTGAAATCCCCCAGATCCTCAAGCTCTCCTGCTCACACTCCTACCTCAGGGAACTTGGGCTTATTGTGGTTAGTGCCTGTTTAGGATTTGGGTGTTTTGTTTTCATTGTGGTGTCCTATGTGCAGATCTTCAGGGCTGTGCTGAGGATCCCCTCTGAGCAGGGGCAGCACAAAGCCTTTTCCACGTGCCTCCCTCACCTGGCCGTGGTCTCCCTGTTTATCAGCACTGGCTTGTTTGCCCACCTGAAGCCCCCATCCATCTCCTCCCCATCTCTGGATCTGGTGGTGTCAGTTCTGTACTCGGTGGTGCCTCCAGCAGTGAACCCCCTCATCTACAGCATGAGGAACCAGGAGCTCAAGGATGCCCTGAGGAAAATGGTGACTGGAAGTTTTTCAGAAGCAACAAAGGGCCTGTGTTCTTCTGCACAGTGTTCATGATGTAACTCATTACAGGCCCAGCCTTCTCAGGTATTTTGTGGTGATGGTCTTGGTCTGAGGTTTCTTGTTTTTATTGTGATAATATTGTTCAAAATTAAATGTTATTATTCAACCCACTTCCAATTCAATGTCTATTTATAGATGAGACTGTGGAAATGAGGTGCAGTGCTCTCTGTGTTTTGAAACAGATTAAAAGACCCTGCAGTGACTTTTCTGTCTAAGAACCTTCCACTGAGGCCTTCGTAAAGCTTCACAGCAGGACCTGCGTACAGAGGTGGAGGGAAAAATACTCCCAGCACAGCAGCACTGCCAGGGAGCACCAGTGCTTGGTCTTTCCAGAGCTGCTCCCTTTCTCCTTCCACCCTCTCCTTCTCAGTTCCTGTGTTGGTGGAAGGCCCGAGTGCTCTGGCAGTGTGGTCACAGTCCTGCTGTGTGATAGTCCTGCAGACAAGGACAGGTCATGGGCACTTCTGTGACAGAGCTGACTTCCATAGATTCATTTTACCCTCAGTGGCCTTTCATAGACTGGAACCGGTGCAGCACCCAAACACATCTCCCAGCACTGGAACAAGGCAGGGTCCCTCTGAGCATCTTCCATGGGCACCTAAGAGCTTGTGTGGGATGCTTCGCTGGCAGTGACCACAACCAGCTGAGTCTGTCTCCCAGCTTGACCAGCACAGCCCAACAGGGTCACCCCATGGTCCCAGGAACCACAGCCCACGTGCTCTCCCAGCCCCACTTCAGGGACACTGGGCTTATTGTGGTTACACTTTCCTTAGCTCCAGTGTGTTTTGATTTCATTGTGCTGTCCCACGTGCAGATCTTCAGGGCTGTGTCATGGATTCCCTCTGAGCAGAGACGACACAGAAACATTTCCAGGTGCCTCTTTTCCACTTTAATGTCACTCTAACCCTAACCCTAAAGTAAAACCTCCTTGTAACCCTAATATTAACCCTAACCATTACCCTAATTGACCTAATTCTAAACGCTAAACGAAACCCTAATCTGAACCCTAACCCTAACAGAAAACTTAACCCAAATCCTATCCCTAAGCTTTAACACTAACACTAACCCTAAATTTAACCCCTAATTACAACCCTAAATCGAAAGCTAACAGTAACCATAATACTGTGCCCTCACCCTAACTCTAACTGTAAGCTTCACTCTTACACTACCATGAACATAAACCCTAATCCGAGCCCTAACACTGACTAAACAGAAATTCTAACAATAATCCCAGCCCTAAATCATACCCGAACCCTAACCCTCATGGCATCCAAAACCTAAACATAGCCCCAACCATAACCCTATCCCTGATGCTAAACTAACATTAACCCTCAAATTAACCCTAACCCTACCCCTCAACTTAACCCGAACCATAACACTAATCCTAAACCTAAATCTTACCCTAAATTTAACATTAAATAAAACCATAACCATAATGGCATCCAAAAGATTACTTTTACCTTAACCAGAACCCTGTCCCTAACTTAGCAGGACAGCTTGCTGACAGCTGGACTGAAGAAGTGGAATATATGGTGGGTGGGCATTTGCAGAACAATGAAGTTAACTGCTATCCTTGGTTCAAAGTCCTCCTGGCAGCCACTTTCTAGTAGCATCCCCCAGTGAACAGCCCTTGACCATCACTGGGGAATGTCTTTTAGTATCTCTGTATTATGGGACTAAATGTCCTTTCAACTCCTTCAAGCTTGATGTCAAGTGGAAGGGACCTCTTGAGCAATCTCACCTAGTTAATCCTGCCTGGAGCAGGAGAGTTGGACAAGATGCCTGTGGTGGGTTAAAATTGGCCATCATGTCCCCACCAATCCATTGTCTCACTCCCCCTCCTCAGCAGGACAAGGGAGAAAAACCTCCTGGCTCAAGACAAAGGCAGCCTTGATGCGGTGCCAGCACCGCAACTATCAACCTAATCCATACAGAGTCCATAAGACCAACCCTAACCCTACTGTTCAGTCTAACATTGAATTTTCACCCTAAAACAAAAACATAACCCTTAACACGAAAATTAACCCTAACATTAACCATAAACCTAAACTTTTACCTGAATCCTAACTCTAAAACTAACCCTAATGTTGAACCCTTACCTAACACTAGCCCTGAATTTAACACCTCACTATAAATAGAAACCTAAACCTAACCCTAAACCTAACTTTAATTCTAACTCCTAACTCTAACACTAAACTTACCTCTTACCCTAATATTAATCTTAACCAAAATCCAAACCCTAACACTAACCCTAAAAATAATCCTAAAGCAAATCCTAACCCTAAACCTTACCCTAAATTTAATCTCATACCTTACCATAACCCAAAATGCACCTTAGAACTAAACTTGACATTAAGCATAACCCTAACCAAAACATAACACTCATCTTAACCCTAAAACTAATCTAACCCGAAGCCTCACCTTAAACCAAACACTACTCCTAAAAACCCTTAAAGCTAACTGTAACCTTAACAATAACACTAACTGTACGATAGCCTAACCCTAACCCTAGTCCTCACCCTAACCCTAACCCTGACATAATCATCACCTTAACCCTAACCCAAAAACCTAACCTAAAACCTAACTGTAATTCTAAACCTAAAAATAATCCTAAACAGCAGTAAGTCTAAAACTAACTTTAACCTTAACACCAACACTAACTGTACCATAGCCCTAACCCTACCCCTAACCTAATCCTCATCATCACCACAATACTGCCCCTAACACTAACCCAAATACTAACCTTAATGGCACCCTAGCCCTAAATATAACCCTAATCTTAACCCTTATGCTAACCCTAACCTGTCCCTCAACTTACCCGTAACACTAACCCTAACTGTAAGCCTAAAGCTAAAACTATCCCAAACCATAAACACTAACCCTAACAGCACCCTAACCCTAAAGTTAATCCTAACCCAAAACCTAGTCCTAATGACTGTAAACCTAAATCCTAACACAAACCTGGTTACACCCCGGTCATATCAGCCACTTGGGAACTTGTGCACAAGCACCTCAACAGCAACACACCCTAATCTTAAACCTAAACCTAAACCTAAACCTAAACCTAAACCTAAACCTAAACCTAAACCTAAACCTAAACCTAAACCTTACCCTATCCCTAAAATTTACACTAAGCTTAGCCCTACTCCTAGCCCTAATCATAAACCTAACCCCTAACCTTAACCCTGACCATAAACATAACTCTAACCCTAAATCTTACCTTGAGCCAAACCGTACAGCTAATCCTAACCCTAACCAAAACCATAACCCTAACCCTAAAACCAAAATAAACCTCACCCTCAATCAAACCCTCACCCTAATGCTATACCTTAACCTAACTATCAAATTAACCATAACAAGAACACTAACCCTAATCTTAAACCTAACCTCAAACCTATCCCTAACTCTAACCCTAATTCATACAGAAAGAATAAACCTAACCCTAATCCTAACGATAAACCTTAACACTAATGCTAACCCTCATCTAACACTCAAATTAATGATAAAAATGAACCTAACCATAACCCTAACCCTAACACTCTAACTTTAAACCTAACCTTAAACCTGATGGCACCCCAACCCTTTGCCTAAACCTTAAACCTCAGGTTAACCCTTACACTAGCCCTAACCCAAACCCTAACCCGTAACGCTAACACTAACCATTAAAAAAATCCTAAAACCTAAAACCTAAACCTAACCCAAACCCTAACCCTAAACCTAACATAATCCCTATCAAGACCTTAACAACTAAAACTAACCTGAACACTAAACCTAACCCAAAAACAAACCCTAACCCTAAAGCTAACCCGTGACACTAACGATAACCATGAACATAAACATAACCTTAATCCTGACTCTAACTCCAACTCAAACCCCAACCCTGGTTACTCAGATCATAACCCTAACCACAACCATGATCCTAACCAAAACACTAACCCTAAATGGAAAAAAAAAACCCAATAATATTAAATGTACCAAAACAAACCTAATCTTCTCCTGAATCCTGACCCTAATCTTAAACCCAAACCTTACTCTAACCGTAACCTAATTGTTACCATAATTGTAACACAAATCTCAACCCTAAACATAAACACAAAACCTAACCCTAACCCTAATGGCACTGTAACACTGACCATAACCCTAACCACAAAAACATACCCTGAACCATAAACCCTAACCTTAACAGCACCATAAAACTATCCCAAACCCAAACCCTAGTCCTAAGAGGCCAAACCCTAACCCCTAACCCTAACTCAGTTACACACTGGTCACATCAGGCACTCGGGGACTTGTAACAGCAGAAGCACCAAGACAGTAAGACACTGTAACCCTAAACCTAAACCTAAGCCTAACCCAACAGCTGAGCCTAAACCTAAACATAACACAATCCCCAAAATTTACACTAAAACTAACCCTACTCAAAATTCTAGCCTTAACCCCTAAACTCAACTGCAAACATAACCTTATCCTTTAACCCTAATCCTAATAATATCCCGAAATTTAACCCCAAGCTATAATGCTAAACCTAAAAATAATCATAACCATAACACTAATCTCTAAACCTCACTCTACTCATAAATCCTAGCATTAACCTAAAGCCTAATGTTAACCCTAAGAGTGATCCTAACACTATTCCTAACTCCAAATCTTACCCTGATTCTAACACTAAATCTAACCATAACCCTAATGACATCCAACACCTGAACTTAACCCTACCCATAACTGTATCACTAACCCTAACCAAACCTGAACCCTCAACTTCGCCCTGACCCTAGCACTAATCCTAACCCTAAATCTTACCCTAATTTTAACACTAAATCTAATGTAACCCTAATGGCATGCAAAACGTAATTGTAACTCTGTCCCTAACCCTAACCTAAACTTAACCCTAACACTAACCTTAACCCTACCCCCAATTTAACCCTAATCACAGAATCACAAAATGTTAGGGATTGGGACTTTGAAAAATCATCTAGTCCAATCCCCCTCATCCTAATCCTAACCTTAAAACTAACTGTACCATAGCCCTAACCCTAATCCCAGCCTACTCCTCACATTAAACATAACCCTAACCCTAACCCCAATGCTAACCTTCATGTCATCGTAACCGTAACTCTAACCCTGAACTAACCCTAAATCTAAACCTAAGCCTAACCCAAACCCTGACCTTAACCCTAACACTGAGCCTAACAACCCTAACCAGAAACCCTAACCCTGGTTACACACTGGCCAGAGCAGCAACTCAGGCACTTGTGACAGCACAGGCACCTCAGTGGCAACACTGGCACCCCAAACCTAACCCCAACCCTAACCCTAAGCCTGACCCTTCCCTTGCTGGTGTCATTAACCCTAAGCCTAACCCCTAACCCTAAGCCTAACCCTGGTTACACACCGACCATAACAGCAACTCAGACATTTGTGACAGCACAAGCACCTCCACGGCAACACACCCCATACCAAACCCTGACCTTGCCCCTCAGCTGGCAGGGGCATCCTGGGAGGCTCTTGCTTTGACTCACCTGCTGAATCTGTCACACAGATATGTTGGACCTTTCCTTGAATTAATTTTGTACCTTTTGGGTTTTGAATTGTTTCTCTGGAAACATGGCAACTCATGTCCTAGAAATGGCAATTCATTATTTTTTATGGAAGTGTTGAGGACAAGGTCAGATTAAAATGCCTCCATGGTGCATTTGTATTTGCAGCCTTGGGGAGAAGGTTTGGAGGTATTAGAAACAAGGAATCATAGAATGGTTTGGCATCCTCTCCAGATGAACCTGAAAGAACTGCACCATGGTGATGGAGTTCATCAGTTTTCCAGCCTATCCAGGACTTCCTGCAGGGTGGCCCTTCCTTCCAAAGTGTCTCCTTCCCCAGTCAGTTTGATATCATCAGTAAACTTCATCAGGGTGCCCTTGATCCCATCACCCAGACCACTTATGTAGATATTAAACATTGCTGGACCCGATATTGATCCCTGGGGGCCCCTAATTGGTGACCCCAGTTGACATCATTCATTAGGTCAAGTGGATCATAGTTCCTGACCTTGGACACTTCCAAGGGGCATCCACAACATCTCTAGACAACCTGTTCCAGTGTCTCCTAAATAATTGTCTCCTTATATCTAATCTAAACCTGCCCTCTTTCCCTTTAAGGCCATTGCCCCTTGTCCTGCCAAGAAAGGCCTTGGTAAAAAGTCTCACAGTGTATTTCTTGGCCTATGACCACGACATTTACATCTGCAAACACCTTGGTGAGTGCCCAGACATCTCCCAAGATCCTTCAAGGTGTGAAGCACATGGCCTGAAACACAGAGAGGCTGAGAGCCCTGGGCTCAGTGGTGTGGAGACTGAGGACAGTACAGGAGTAGCCTGAGAGTGCTTGAAGGGTGGTTTCAGAGATGGTGGAGCTTTTCTTTGTAGAGGAAAACAGTGTGAGAAAGAAATAATGGCACAAAACACAGGTGGGGAGGTCCAGAATGGACACAAGGAGAAGAAATATGAGTCCAAGTTCAGTGCTGTGGTGCAACACATCACCCAGAAAGAGTCTGGATCAGCCCAAGGCTTTGTGTGTCAAGGAAAATCCAGGGAGGATGGAGAGAGATCATTAAAGGAAGGTGAGAGCAAGGTGGGTCAGCTGGGTGGGTGACTACAGCCTGGAGGGAAAGAGGCAGAGGTGATGTGAGACCGTAGGACAGTCTGTGGTGGAGATGAGAGAGGGATGTGGAAAAGCTGAAATTCCTTTGGTGATGGCTGTTCTCTGCCACTGATGCCTATGAGGAGACAATTCATTCTTCCAGCACTGGGGCCTCCTGGCTTCTTTGCTCATACCTAGGAGCTTGGGAAGTGTCATCCCATAGTCCTGCCCTTGGCATTGCCCATCTCCACATCACACTGCCCCAGGAACAGCCCTGAGGAATGAGTGAGGGACAGGATCTCCCTTCCCAGGGGCTGAGGATCAGGGCCTGGCCCTTTGCATTAATGAAACACATCCAGGTTTCCTCAGCATCAGAGACACCTTTACCTTGCTTTTCCTGACCTGTCATCACTTCCTCCAGTTGTTTGCTCTAACTGGACCCTGGAGATGTGTTCCCAGTAGTGTCCCTCAGTGGGACCCATTAGCACTGCAAGAAACTTTGAAGGATGCACCTGACACTGACTTCTGGAGAGGTTTCTTCAACTTCCTCTCAATATCTCATGAACTCATCGTCAAAACCACGTGAGGCAGTTATTAAAATAACTTGTTCTGTTTTTCTGCTGCTGAGCTGGGCTGAGATACTCAGATGGAGGGAGCTCATGACAAGCTGTCTCTCTGCAGCTCTGCCCAGGGGCAGCTCCTCTGTAAAGCACAGCAGGGAGAAGGGCACTGCCAGGGTGTCTGAGGGAGATGAGCAAGGCAGAGACAGAGCTGGAAGGTGGTCAGGACTGAGAGGATGACTGCGAGCTCACTGCAGGAGAAATCTCTGCAGCCCTTGGCACGGTAAGTCTCTGGGTGCAGGGCAATGCAGCTGGAGTTCCTGGAGGCATCTCCTCAAGCTGGCACAGCCCACAGCTTAGGGGCTGTGGAAGGGTGGGGGGCTCTTGTAGGCCATTGGGAATGGTGTGAAAGCGGGTGTGCAGCCAGGGGTGCCCAGGGCTGTCCTTCCCAGCAGGGTCCCTGCACTCCAGGGGCTGTGTGCCAGGGGCAGGGACTCTGCCGCCTGCCAGGGTCAGCTCTCAGCCTGCCCGGGGAGCTCCTCCCAGTGCTGCAGGGAGAAGCTGTGGTTGGAAGGAGCCAGCCCTGGCAGGGCAGGGTCCTGCTGTTGAGAGGGTGCTGTGTGGGTCAGGGCTGCTCCCAGCTGCAGATCAGCACAGCACATTGCCAGGAGCTTTTTCAATAGCACAGCAAGGCAGGGGCTCCCTGAAAGGGAAGGATCCTCTTCTATCAATCTTCTACTCTACGTCTAATGGGTGGGCAATGGGACAGAAACATTCACCTGTCAGAGGAGGCAGTGAGACTCCAAATCTGTTTCTCTTAGAGGTGAATAAACCCTGGAGTATCAGAAACCAACAACACACCTTGACTTGCACACAGCATCACTGTGGATTTTCCAGGCTCACCAGGGTTGGTCTGATGATGCCATCAGAGCCTGCCCAGCCAGAGCTGCCCCTGGGCAGTGCCCTGGGGCTGGGAGGTGTCTGCAGGGCAGAGCTGAGCACAGAGTGGGTGGGATGGGCTCTGGGAGCACTGTCAGGGAGGAGACCTGGGCACAGAGAAACAGTTGCAGGCAGCAGAGCCATGGGCAAGGGGTGGGGGGAAACTGCCAAGAAGCACTGGGGGAGGCTGCCTTCAGGCTCCTCTCTTGTGGTCCTTCCCTGGAGATGCCTTCTGGGTATTGTCTGCTGGGCAAGGAGCTGAGCATGAGCCCTGACTGTCTGCTTTGCTGAGAAGGCAGAGCTCTGCTGTGGGTTCCCAGGGAGTGCTGAGCCTTTCCTTGGGGGTGGGCACTCTCCTCTCAGAGTCCTTTGCTTCTCTCTGGGAGGGCTCTTCTCCTGCTGTCTTCATCACAACTGCACTTCTGGGCTGGGACAGAAAAGAGTTTGCAGCTCTGCCTTTTGAGACAGTGCTTTCTCATAAGAGGCCATTGTTTTTATTTAAGGAGTAATTTGTGTGTGAAGTCTCCTCCAAGGCAGCACAAGTGAAAGTGCAGGGCAGTTGGGTAACAGACTGATGGACACTGCAGCTCTCCTGGCTCTGCACTAAGCCACAGAGTTCTGAGGACTGTTGCATGTCCTATCTCAAGACTTAAACATTTCATTTATAAAAATGAAGATTCTTCCTCCCTGAAAGAACATTCACTGCATTTGATGGTGAAAAATAAAATCACAAACCAAATTTTTATCAGAAAATGCTGAGTCTCTCTTGTGCAGCCCACGCTCTTCTGAGTCATGAGTGCAGATACTGATTTTTTCCATTAAAGGTGGGTTCCACCTGACATCCCTTGTGAATGGTGGAGCTGTCACAAAGCAGCTCCATGTACCCACTGCAGCAGAGCAAAGCTGACTCCTCAGCTCCTCACAGCACACTCAGCCAGCACAAACCACAGAAAATAAATGCATTTCACCTGGGGGGGATCTCTGTGAACAAGGGAGTGGCTTTGCTCAGAGGAGTCTGTCCTAAGTTTTCTCTCTCCTTTCCTTTTTGAACAGTGTCTTCATGTGAAAAAAGAGCAAATGACCAACAGCAGCTCCATCACCCAGTTCCTCCTCCTGGCATTTGCAGACAGGTGGGAGCTGCAGCTCCTGCACTTCTGGCTCTTCCTGGGCATCTACCTGGCTGCCCTCCTGGGCAACGGCCTCATCATCACCACCATAGCCTGTGACCACCACCTGCACACCCCATGTACTTCTTCCTCCTCAACCTCTCCCTCCTCGACCTGGGCTCCATCTCAACCATTGTCCCCAAATCCATGGTCAATTCCCTGTGGGACACCAGGGCCATCTCCTACCCAGGATGTGCTGCCCAGCTCTTTCTGTTTCTCTTTTTCATTTCAGCAGAGTATTTTCTTCTCACTGTCATGGCCTATGACCGCTACGTTGCCATCTGCAAACCCCTGCACTACGGGACCCTCCTGGGCAGCAGAGCTTGTGTCCACATGGCAGCAGCTGCCTGGGGCACTGGGTTTCTCAATGCTCTCCTGCACATGGCCAATACATTTTCACTACCCCTGTGCCAGTGCAATGTCCTGGACCAGTTCTTCTGTGAAATCCCCCACATCCTCAAGCTCTCCTGCTCACACTCCTACCTCAGGGAACTTGGGCTTCTTGTGGTTAGTGGATGTTTAGCATTTGGGTGTTTTGTTTTCATTGTGGTGTCCTATGTGCAGATCTTCAGGGCTGTGCTGAGGATCCCCTCTGAGCAGGGACGGCACAAAGCCTTTTCCACGTGCCTCCCTCACCTGGCTGTGGTCTCCCTGTTTCTCAGCACTGGTTTGTTTGCCCACCTGAAGCCCCCCTCCATGTCCTCCCCATCCCTGGACCTGGTGGTGTCAGTTCTGTACTCAGTGGTGCCTCCAGCAGTGAACCCCCTCATCTACAGCATGAGGAACCAGGAGCTCAAGGATGCCCTGAGGAAAATGAAGACTGGAAGTTTTTCAGAAGCAATAAAGGACCTGTTTTCTTCTGCACAGTGTTCATGATGTAACTCATTACAGGCCCAGACTTCTCAGGTTTTTGGTGGTGATGGTCTTGGTCTGAGGTTTCTTGTTTGTATTGCAATAATATTGTTCAAAATTAAATGTTATTATTCAACCCACTTCCAATTCAATGTCTACTTATAGATGGGTCTGTGTAAATGAGGTGCAGTGCTCTCTGTGTTTTTAAAGAGATTAAAAGACCCTGCAGTGACTTTTCTGTCTAAGAACCTTTCACTGAGGCCTTCGTAAAGCTTCACAGCAGGACCTGTGTACAGAGGTAGAGGGAAAAATACTCCCAGCACAGCAGCACTGCCAAGGAGCACCAGTGCTTGGTCTTTCCAGAGCTGCTCCCTTTCCCCTTCCACACCCTCCTTCTCAGCCCCTGTGTTGGTGGAAGGCCTGAGTGCTCTGGCAGTGTGGTCACAGTCCTGCTGTGTGATAGTCCTGCAGACAAGGACAGGTCATGGGCACTTCTGTGACAGAGCTGACTTCCATAGATTCATTTCACCCTCAGTGACCTTTCATAGACTGGAACCAGTGCAGCACCCAAACACATCTCCCAGCATTGGAACAAGGCAGGGTCCCTCTGAGCATCTTCCATGGGCACCTAAGAGCTTGTGTGGGATGCTTTGCTGGCAGTGACCACAACCAGCTGAGTCTGTCTCCCAGCTTGACCAGCACAGCCCAACAGAGTCACCCCATGGTCCCAGGAACCACAGCCCACGTGCTCTCCCAGCCCCACTTCAGGGACACTGGGCTTATTGTGGTTACACTTTCCTTAGCTCCAGTGTGTTTTGATTTCATTGTGCTGTCCCACGTGCAGATCTTCAGGGCTGTGTCATGGATTCCCTCTGAGCAGGGACGAAACAAAAACTTTTCCACGTGCCTTTTTGCACTTTACTCTAATGTCACTCTAACCCTAACCCTAAAGATAAACCTACTTGTAACCCTAATCTTAACCATAACCCTAAGGGAAACCTAGGGTTTGTGTTAACCTCAACCCTCAACTTATCAGTGACAATGAACCTAACTGTAACCCTAAAACTAAGTCTGCCCTGGAACATAAACACTAGCCCTAACAGAACCATAGCCCAAAATCCAACCCTAATACAAACCCCAGTCCTAAATCACCTCAACCTAAACCCTAACCCTAACCTGGTTACACACCGGTCATATCAGCTACTCAGGGACTTTTGACACCACAAGCAGCTCAAAAGAAACACACCATAACTCTAAACCTCAACCTAAATCTAAGCCTAAACCTACCCACAAACCTTACACTAAACCTAACCCTAACCCTAACTCTAACCCCTAGCTTTCATGAGAACCATAACCCTAATCAGACACTAACCTTAAACTATCCTGCAACTTAACCCTAACCCTAACCCTAATTGACCTAATTCTAAACCCTAAACCTAACCCTCATCTGAACCCTAACACTAACGCTAACCCTAACCCTAACAGAAAACTTAACCCAAATCTTATCCCTAAGCTTTAACACTAACACTAACCCTAAATTTAACCCCCAATTATAACCCTAAATCGAAAGCTAACAGTAACCATAATACTGTGCCCTAACCCTAACTCTAACTGTGAGCTTCACTCTTACACTAACATGAACATAAACCCTAATCCGAGCCCTAACACTAACTAAACAGAAATTCTAACAATAATCCTAGCCCTAAATCATACCCAAACCCTAACCCTAATGGCATCCGAAACCTAAACATAACCCCAACCATAACCCTATCCCTGATGCTAAACTAACATGAACCCTCAAATTAACCCTAACCCTACCCCTCAACTTAACATGAACCGTAACGCTATTCCTAAAACGATATCTTACCCTAAATTTAACATTAAATAAAACCATAACCATAATGGCATCCAAAAGATTACCTTAACCTTCACCAGAACCCTCTTCTTAACCCTGAACTTAACCCTAACACTAAACATAAACCTAAACCTCAATTTAACCCTAAATTTAGCCCAAATCCTAACCCTAACCTCAAAACTAACTGTACCATAGTTGCTGCTGGAGCTCAAGGCCACCGTATCTGGCTGTTCCCAGCTGCATTAGGACTGGGAGGGAGAAGCACAGTGAATAGCAAACCCCAAAACTGGCATTGGGGTGTGCCAATGAGATATTCCAGATCATATCCCACCATGACAGGATATTATCTGGGGCTGACCAGAAAGGGGGGTGGGTTGGCACGGGTTTGCTCTCGGGCTCTTGTTCTTCCGGGATCGCGGTTTCAGTTCGGGATTGTTGCTCCTCTGGGATCGTTATCTGGGAACGGGCCGGGCTTATCAGTGGGTGGTGAGCAGTTTGCACTGGGTTATCACTCATTTGCATATCTTATTACTGTTATCATCATTACTATTTTAATATTAGTTGTTTAGTTGTTTTTTGTTGTTGTTGGGTTTTTTTAAGTTTTCTTTTATTTCTATTATTAAATTGTTTTTATCTCAAGCTACAAGCCTCCTACTTCTTTCCCCAAATCCTCTCCCCTCTCCTCTGGGGGTGGGGGGGAAAGTGGGTGAACGGCTGTGTTGGCTGCGAGCCAAGTGAAACTATTACAGTACTTGGGGTTGCCCCGACCCAGATGCAGGACCTTGCATTTGGCGTTGTTGAACTTCATGAGGTTAGCACAGGGCCCCTCACGCTGGAGGGGTGGGATGCCATCCAGAGGGATGAGGCTAATTATGAGGTTTCTTCCTCATAATTAATCTGAATCTCCCCTCTTATATTTTAAGGCACTAAACCCCTTGTTTTATCAATCTCTGCCTTTGAAAAATCCCATCCTCAGCCTTCCTGTAGGCTCCCATCAGGTTCTGGAAGGCTGCTATAAGTTCTGCCCTGAGCTTTCTCTTCTCCAGCCCCAATTCTCTCAGCCTGTCCTCATAGGAGAGGTGCTTCAGCCCTTGCATCATCCTCGTGCCCTCCTCTGGACTTGCTGCACTAGGTCCATGTCATTCTTATGTTGGGGACCCCCAAAATGGGACACTGCTCCAGGTTGGGTCTCACAAATCAATTGCTCACTCCCTCCTCACATGCCCGGTGGGATGGGGTAAGGAACAGCAGTGACAAAAGCAAGAAAACTCATGGGTCAAGACAAAGACAGTTTAATAGGTGAAGCAAAAGCTGTGTGTGCCAGCCAAGCAAAGTGAAGAATTCATTCCCTACTTCCCATGGGCAGGCAGGGCTCCAGCCATTTCCAGGAAAGCAGGGCTTCATCACAGGTATCAGTGGCATGGGAAGAGGAACACCATGACCACCAATGTCCTCTTTTCACCTTCCTTTCCCTGAGCTGTCATTTATGAGCACAACATCCCATGCTATGCATTATCCCTTTCGTTATCTGGGGTCAGCTGTCCCAGCCTCTTGTGTACCCCCAGTCTGTTTACTGTGAGGGAAGAGCGTGAGGAAGAGGAAGCCTTCATGCCCTGCAAGGACTGTTCAGCAGTAGCCAAAACACTGGTGTGTTCTCAGCGCTGGTTTAGTAACAGATCCAAAGCAGAACACCGTGTGGGCTACTGTGAAGAAAATTAACTCTGTCCTAGGCCTGGTTGGTTGCAGGACACACAGTCAGGATGAGGAACAAATAAAGTCCTTTGGCAAGTTCCTGATGCCAAACGGGCCCCCCAGTATGATGTTCACCTGGACATGGTACTCCCAAAAGAGGAAGAGCTGGTCAGGGATGTGAAGACCTGTGCCAGCCTTGGCTGAAGGGACTATGAAATTGTGGTCTTCCAGAATCCCAGGGATGTGAGGAAGGAGAGTAGTGGAGCACAGACCCTGGACATCAGGGAATGAGAACCTGGCCTGTTGAGGGCACCTCTCTTTTAGCAATTCAGTTGAAAGTACCCAAGTCAGGGAATTGTTTACCTTCTGTTTACAGCCTAAAGAACCCCATTGTCTGAGGTTATTACCTCTGGCCAAGAACATCCTTATTTTAACATCTGACTGTTCCTCATTATTCTCCTGCCAGGCACTGGAGTTACAAGACTGGGGTCATCTTCCTGAAAACCTCCCCATAGAGGCTGGCAGGTAACTCAAGGTTGAGGTTCCCAAAGCCTTCCCTTCTGCAGGCAGAACAAGGCCCTTTCCCCCAGCTTCTCCTCCTAGGCAATGACCCATCTCTGAACTTGCTCCCATGTATACACATCTTCCTTGCTCTGGTGGATTGTGTCTGGCCAATAGCCCAGCAGCAACCCAGCTGCTCACTCCCTCCTGCTCTTCCCCAGTGGAGACCCAAAAATTCACACAGTAGTGTAGAGACAGTCTAAAGAGTGATGAGCATGGGGAGATAATCACTTCCCTCACTCTTTTGGCAAGGTTCCTCTGGACACTCCAGGACACTGCTGGTTGCTACCAGGTCCCACCAGAAACAGGGGGATTCTGTTTTGCCTTCTGTCTCCCAGCACCACCAGGGCCTTTGCTGCAGATCTATTTCTTAAGGCCCTGCAACTTCAGGCTACTGCTGTATCCCTGGTGCAGGATCTGGCCTTTGTCCCCCTTGTCTCTCATGAAGTTCCTGACCACTGGGCTCTCAGCCTCATCATCCAGCACTGGTGTTTTACCTGTCTGTTTGTCTGCCTGTCCAGACTGCAATGGCCTAACTTGGGTAGAAGAATACTGAGGGAGACCATGCCAAAAGTGGTGCCAAACCTGAGGGAAATGATGTCCACTTTTTATCTCCTTAAGCACAAGTGCAGGGTACCAGGTTGGTGAGGCAGAATTTACCCTTTGTAAGTCTATGCTGACTCTTTTAGGTGCCCAGAAATGTCACCCAAGAGGACTCTAATTGGTGGCACACTCCTCCCCACAGTGAGCTTGTACAGGCAGTGGTTTCCTGGGTTGCACTCTTGGCCTTTTTCAAACATGGATGCAGCACTGGCTTGTTCTCTCCCATAAGAGACCTCTGCCAATCCCATGACCTTTCCAATGGGATATTCCAAAGAAATATCAATCTTCCTCTGTGACTTCACTGCCACTATTCTGCCTGTTATGCCACGTACTTAACTTCTCTCATCTTTCATTTAGTTACACCTGTCCAGGGTCCAGTGACCATTTCCAAAGACATCTTCTCAGCAGAATCTCTGGGCAAAGGCCCTTTCCATTATTCTCCAGTGTTTGCCTCCCTTTTCCCTTTGTTCATTCCAATGCCTCTCACCTATGCTGCTGCTTTGAGCTTCAGGGAGTAAAAGCCTACCAGTGTTTCAACAGTCTCATTGGCTCCTCAGCCAACTCTTTCATTTTGTTTCTATTCATCTTTTTGTATCTACCTACCTAAAATCTTTCTCATGAGATTATTCCTTGTAGAAAGACAAGCTCCTTGGGGGGAGCTTGTGCTCAGCATATGGGTGAGGAGTGTGATTTTATTGTTTATGGAACTATATCACACTTCACTTTTCTTTGTTTGCAAGCAGGAACAATCCTTCTGTGGCTGTGTGCAGCCAGTTCTCCAAGGAGAGCAGTTGGGAGATGGCCCAAAGGAGCTGTAACACCCAGCTGCAGATTACAGTGATGCCAGTCCCAGGACAATGAGAGCAATGGTGAGCTTAGGGGCATGAGGAGCATGGCTGTCCATGCAGTGTCAGACCTCGAGGAAATGCTTCTCCTACCAATCCAGACCTCCTGAGTGGACACTCTGGAGATCATTATCACTTGGAGAATGCTACTGTAACTTCTCCTCTAATTTTGAAACCTTCCTTCATAACTACGGTATAAACCAGCTTCAATCAGCTGTACAAGTCTTGGAGACTTGAAGAAAATGGCAAAAAGGCAAACAGCTTGTTAGGGCACTTGGGGCTCATTACATCAAGCTCAGATACTAAGAGAAGACTGAACAGAAAGCTCTGAAGAAGTCAAAGTCAAAAGCAGCACTCAAAGTACCTTGAAACATTCATAAGTCCCACTGAGACTCATTGCTAACAATGCCTCCCCAGGGGCTCGTTAGAGCAGATAATTGGAGGCTGTGATTGCAGATAGGCAAAGGCCCTGTGCAGGTGGCTGTAATGCTGAGAAAACCCTTTGCTTTGTTTTATGAAGCAGAAAGGCCAAGCCCTGACCCTCGGACCCTGGAAAGGCAGATCCTGAGAACCTCACAATAAAATTTGCTCTCACCAGCCTTGGTGGCAGAGACAACTGCCATAGCCAAGAGGAGAAAGACCTCAATCCTGTTGGACCTTTCAGTCTTGCTAGAGCCATTGGCCATCTCTACTGCAGGCTGTCCTGCACTGTCCATGCCTGCATCTCTTTCCCTTCATGATGTTGACACTCTTCTTGCTTTCCCACCTAGCTCTCACCACAGCATTTCTATGTCATCACTGATGTCTCTCTACTTTCACTGGCCATTCCTTGAAATGGAAAGCCATGGGCTGATCCAGACCCTCTGGGTGACCTCTTGCACAACAGTATTTCACCTGGACTGATATTTCTTTGTTCTGGCATCCAGTCTGAACCTTCCAGGCTGCAGTGTGTGGAGGTTTGCTTTTCTTCCCACTAGCAATAAAAGCTCCATCCTGTCTGGAACCACACTTCAAGGTGTTACAGGCTACTGCTACAGAGCCCTGAGCCTCCACTTCAACAGACTAAAGAAGCCCAGGTCTCAGCCTCTCCACAGAAGTCCTAAACCCCATCCTAGCAAATTTCCTCTAAAGGCTCTTGAGTTCCTCCCCATTCCTCCATCTCAGGATGCTCCACACCCAGACACATTAGTCCAGTTATGGCCACACCAGTGCTGAGTCGAGGAGGCTGAGAACTCTCTTGTCTGGGTACTAACACTCCTCCTTACACATCCCAGTATGCAGTTGACCTGATTAACTTGGAGCATGCACTACTCACTGACATGGCATTCCTCATCATGCCCAGGCCCTTCCCCTCAGAGTCATTTCTGAGCTGTTCAGGTCCCAGCCTGCCCTCATGTTTAGCGTTATTATACCACCAAAAAAAGTGTTTGCAACTCCTTGTAAAATTTCATGAGCCATCTATTGCCAAAGCCCAGAGTTTCTCAAGGACCACCCCTTGCAGTGAAGCTCTGTGTTGACATCTTTTAATGTGTTTGTACAGATGACCCGCCAGCTTTGTGGTGCCTCTGTCAAGATAACAGCATGAGGAATGGCAGGGCACTACAGATAAGAGAAGGAGGTACTAGGTCCATGGAATTGCTGAACAGGGTAGGAATTCCCATGGTGACAAGCTCAGAAACACCAAATGAAGGTACAAAGGAACCCAAACAAGCGCCAGGGAAGAAAGGGTAAACAGAGATGGGTTGTTTGCATGGAAGTGTACAAGGGTAGTCAAGAGGAGCAAATTGTGAGCAGGAAAACAGGGGAAAAGGATAGAAAAGGTAAAGCAATGAAATGATCAGGGCTGTCTGAGGGTACCTGCCAAGCAGCCCTGCATCTGAGCAACAATGCTTGGTGTGGCTCAAGAAAGTTACCCATCATCTGACCAAACTTCAATGGTCACTGGGAAATTTAATGCTGTCCCACCCATCATGAAGGGAAGATCTGTTGTGGATTGAAGTGCAGAATCATTCATGCTGGAAGGGATCTCAGAAGATCTCTAGGCCAACCTCCTGCTCTCAGCAGGGACAGTAATGAGGTCAGAGAAGGCTGCTCAGAGGACTCTCTTGATGAGGAGAAGGTTTTTCCTCCATTGTTTCAGCTGATGACCATTTGCCTCATCCTCCCATCATGCACAACAGAAAGAGCCTGGCTCCATTTCCTTGCTGATATCCAAGAAGCTGTGGGAAGGCTGTCTTAGGTCTCCCCAAAGCCTTCTCTTCTCCTGGCTTTGCACTTTTGCAGCACAAGTGGACAATGGCACCTGGGGCTGCATTAGGAAGAGCACTCCCAGAGGGTTGGGGGAGGTGATTCTTCCTCTCTCCTGAGCCCAAATACAGTTTGTCTTGCTGACTTCCCCAAGGGTTCTCTGCTATACCACCTCACTTGCACTGCAGCCAAAGCTGTCCTCCACATCTTCCACCAGTCCTGCCTTCTCTTCTGATGGAAAACATACCCAGGAGAACCTCTCCCCATGTCAGCTCAGAGAGCACCTTCCACCTTCCCTCATAATAAGCCTTCTAGCAGACATCTATGGTCTTGAAAATTCCCAGTGATTACCAGGGCCTAAAACTGTGTCTCTGCTTCCAACTGCCTAGAGGACAACTCATCCTCTTCCCACCCTTCCTCAGGCAGTTCAGTGATCCTGACCAGAAGACCATTGTACCTCCAGGAGGTGGTGATCCAAGTAAGAGAGAACCTGAGTAGACCCAGGCTGGTGCTGTGCTCTCCATGCAGCTTGGCCTTCAGGCTGTGTTGTGCTGAGCATGTTCCTGGGGTTCAGGATGAACTTGGTTGCAATGAGAAACCTGCAGGAAACTCCCACCTGGTATCCATGATTAGGCCAACTCTGTGTCCTTATCTGTATCTAAAGGTGCCACAACAGATTCACATGTGAACAGGCTCTTTTGGGGGCAGTAGAAATGATGACTTGAATTTCTCCACTTGCAAAAGAACACTGAAAGGGATTGTCCTGATTCTTGGATGTGCCAGAGCTGGGTTTCTTCTGAGTAGCTAGAACAGCACTGTGTTCTGGTATCAGCACGGGATTTGTTATGAGAAGAACATTGACAACATACCAGTGTTTTCATTTGTCACTGGGAGTTGAAGGACTTTGTGTTTTGCTGGACTACAAGTGCAAGGTCTCACGGGGGGGTTGGGCGGGGATTAATATTTAATTTAATGATCTAGGTTGGCATTTGGATATGCCAATGGGATATTCCATATCATACAATGTCATGTTCAGTACCTTAATAAGTGACTCTCCCTTTCTTGTTCTCTGTGTCTTTTGCTCGCGCTCTTGCTCTTCCTGGATTGTGGTTTTGGTTTTGGGATTGTTGCTCCTCTGAGATCGTTATCCGAGAACAGACCAGGCTTGGTCAGTGGGCAGTGAGCAATTGTGCTGTGTATCACTCATTTGCATATTTTATTCCTATTATTATTATTATTATTATTATTTTAATATCATTATTGTTTTAAGTTTTATCTTATTTCAGTGTTTAATTTGTTCTTCTCTCAAGCTATGGGACTCCTTACCCTTGCCCCCCTGATTCTCTCCCCTATCGCTTGAGGAGTAGGGAGTGAGCAAGCAGCTGTGTGTGGCTGCTAGCCAAGTGCTAGTCAAGTGAAACCACCACAGTCTTTGTTAGCGCTCAACGTGGGACATGAAGGGTTGAGATAACGACAGTTTCAGAGGGTTTTAACAAATTGTTATTGTGTTGGATTCATAGAGGCTGGGGACAATGTTGCTACATTTCATTCCAGAGTTGTTACTAGAACTGTGGGATACGAGTCCTTACTTGTTTCTCATTGCAATGCCTCTTAGCTATGGAAACATGGTTACTGGTCTTGTCCAGCTGTGCTGTTTGGTGATGACTGTGAGAATAACTCGGCGTTTGTACGTAGCATTTCCACTGTCTCCGCGTTTCAGGTGCTCTCTTTGAGATTGTGGTGTGAGTTTTACAGTTTACCCGGTCTCCCCATGGAGAAACCCACCGAGCAAACCTCGTGCTTCGGGTGCCACCTGTTGGAGGCTGTTACAGATCGCACCTTCACAGCGGGTTTGATCAGACCTTTCAGTACATTGATTGTCACCTGCTGGAGATCAGTAATAATTGCACTTAACACTTTCTCTCTGCGGGAAACCAGTTTAAGAAAGGGCCAGCTTCTGACAATTTCTCTTTTTCTGCCAGGCCAAGCATCAAGAGTGTGAGAGTTTTAAGCATTACTGGGATACTCTAACTCATTTTGTTTCTATTGCTGGTCCTCCTGAGTGCATTTCAGGTTTGTTTAAAAAGAAAGAGAACTATTTATGTACACCATCCCTGGAATAATCCCTGCAACAGACACTATGGCTACTGAAACACCTGCAACCAGCAATGTAGCTACTGAAACCCCTGCAACAGACACTGTGGCTACTCTGAGACCCATAGCATGAACTGTGGTTGTTCAGACTCTGAAAACAGGTGTTCCAGCTACCTGGACCCCAGTAACAAGAACTGCAGCTATTCATATCCACAAGAAGTAACTGACCACAATGGGCCTGAGACACAGGAATATCACACAAACCCATGGATCAAGGATTAATATGATACCCAGCATTAGAAGGGCCCTGCCTCCAGTCAGACAGAGGAGAGGGATAACCAAGTTTACTGGACTGTGGATTTGGTGGCCTGGCACATCTGACCCCCAGCAGTACAGAGCTTTAGTGGACACTGGTGCCCAAGGCACCCTGATTCCATTGAACTTTAAAGGAGCAGAACCTATCTGTATTTGTGGAGTCACAGGGGGGTCCCAAGAGCTGACTGTGTTGGAGGCTGAAATGAGCCTGACTGGGAATGACTGGCAAAAACACCCCATTGTGACTGGCCCGGGTGTTCTGTGCATTCTAGGCATAGATTTCCTCAGGAGAGGGTATTTCAGGGACCCAGAAGGGTACCAGTGGGCTTTTGGCATAGCTGCCATAGAGACTGAGAAAATCAAACAGCTGTCTGCTCTGCCTGGCCTCTCAGAGGACCCTTCTGCTGTGGGATTGCTGAGGGTTGAAGACCAGCAGGTTCCCATCACTACCACAACAGTGCACTGGCAACAATATCGCAGCAACCAAGACTCTTTGGTTCCCATTCATAAGCTGATTTGCCAACTGGAGAGCCAAGGAGTGATCAGCAGGACTCGCTCTCCCTGTAACAGCCCCATATGGCCAGTGCTGAAGTCAAATGGGGAGTGGAGACTAACAGTGGACTATGGTGGCCTGAATGAAGTCACACCACCACTGAGCACTGCTGTGCCAGACATGTTAGAGCTCCAATATGAGCTGGAGTCCAAGGCAGCCAAGTGGTACGCCACCATAGACATTGCCAGTGCGTTCTTCTCCATTCCTCTGGCAGCAGAGTGCAGGCCACAGTTTGCTGTCACCTGGAGGGCTGTCCAGTATCCAGTACACCTGGAATTGACTGCCCCAGGGGTGGAAACACAGCCCCATCCCTTGCCATGGACTGATCCAGACTGTCTTGGAGCAGGGTGGAGCTCCAAAACACCTGCAGTACATTGATGACATCATTGTATGGGGCATGTGATCATGAACTGGCCAGAAGGCAAAGATTTTGGAATGTCACCAGAGAAGGAGGTGACACCTGCTGAAGAGGCTCCACTGTATAATGAATTACCAGATGGTGAGAAACGATCTGTCCTGTTCACTGATGGGTCCCGTCACACACATTGAAAGTGGAAAGCTGCTGTGTGGAGTCTGACCCGGGGAGTTGCTGAGGCTGCTGAAGGAAAAGGTGAATCGAGCCAGTTTGCAGAGGTAAAAGCCTTCCAGCTGGCCTTAGACATTGCTGAGAGAGAGAAATGGCCAATCCTCTACCTCTATATGGACTCATGGATGGTGGCAAGTGCCCTGTGGGGGTGGTTACAACAATGGAATAAAAGCAACTGGCAGTGCAGAGGCAAACCCATCTGGGCTGCTGAATTATGGCAACGCATTGATCCTCGCCTAGAGAGACTGGTTGTAAAGACATGTCATGTAGATACTCATGTGTCCAAAAGTTGAGGCACTGAAGATCATCAAAATAACCATCAGGTGGATCAGGCTGCCAAGATCAAAGTGTCTCAAGCAGACCTGCACTGGCAACAGAAGGGTGAAAAAGTTTTCACCCACTGGGCCCATGATGCCTCAGGCTAACAAGGAAGGGATGCAACATACAGATGGGCTCATGATTGAGGGGTGGAGTTAACCATGGACATTATTGCTCAAGTCACTCATGACTGTGAAACATGTGCTGCCATTAAGCAAGCCAAGAGGTTAAAACCTCTCTGGTATGGAGGACGATGATTGCCAGTTGCCAGTCCAAGTCTACTTGAGACACTTTGATCTTGGCAGCCCGGTCCACCTGTTGGATGTTTTGGTGTTCTCCAGTGCCTCGACTTTTGGGCACATGAGCATCTACATGACCTACTGCCCTGGTTTAGAGCTGAAACAGAGCTGGGTTTCTTTTCAGTAGTTAGAATTGTGCTGTGTTTTGCTTTTCAGCCTGGGACTTGTTATGAGAGAGACACTGAGAACATCCCAGTGATTGTGTTTTTGTCACTGGAAGTGAAGGACTTTGTGTTCTGTTAGTCTACAAGCACCAGGTTTAAGGGGATGAGGAATGTTCCAATTAATAAGCTACACTGGCATTCAGACATGTGAATGGCATATTCCATATCCCACCACGTCATGTCCAGTGCATTAGTGAGGGTCTCTCCCTCTCTTGCTCTCTCTGGCTTTCACTCAGGCTCTCGCTTTTCCGGGACTGCAGTTTTGGTTCGGGATTGTGGCTGGTGGATGAAAATCTGGACATGAGGCAGCAAGGTGCACTTGCAGCACCTGACAGAGTTGGGGTTGTTGAGCCCAGAGAAGAGAAAGCTCTGGGGAGACCTTTCTGCAGCTTTTCAATACTTAAAGTGGGGCAATAAGAATGGTGGGGGCAACCTTTTTTAATGAGGTCTGTAGGGATAGGACAAGGGGTAATGGTTTTAAGTTGAAAGAGGGGAGATTTAGACTAGATCTAAGGAGGAAATGTTTTACAATGCAGGTGGTGAAACCCTGGCACAGGTTGGCTGGAGAGATGATAGAAGCCCCATCCCTGGAAATAATCACAGTCAGATTGGATGGGGTTCTGAGCAACCAGATCTGGTTGAAGGTGTCCCTGCTCACTGCAAGGCGAGGGTGGACTAGATGACCTTGAAAGGACCCTTCCAACTCAAGCTATTCTATGAGTCTATGATTCTATGATTTTGCACACAGAGGCAGAAGTCAGAGTTTCTCTCTGGCATCCTGTTCCTGTTCCTGGAGGCTGGGAGGAACCTCACTCCTCTGGTGTTTCACCCTGCTCTGCATCTGTCTGTATAGCTCCACACCATGAGGAATGGACACAGGGACCTTGGTGTAAGGAAGCACATCCCAGTCCTGCACTCAGGGAGTTTCCCACGGGACGTGACTGCCAATGTGAAGTGACCTCGAGGCACTGTCTCTCCCACAGGCCTTCATGGTGTCTGTAGGAATAGCTGATGGCATTTGTGCTCCCTGGGCTCCATCTCACTCCATGTACATGATGTGCATGCTCACATCTCATCTGTCTAATGCAAACATGGACTTGTGACCTACTCATGTGGTGTCCTTCCATGGAGGGACAAAGAACCTATTGGAGGTGGGTGAGAGGCCAGTGCTGGGAATGGTGGTTGTGAGGAGCTGGTCCATGCTGATTGTTCTAGGGCAGCTTCCCCAGGGTGTCCAGTGAACACGGGCACAGAGCAGACCCTGCTCTGCTCCAGGTCAATCACAGGAGGCCTGGCTGAGAAAGGACACTGCAGTGTACCCACACCCTGCACACTCACATTGTTTAGCTCTATGCTGGTGTTTTCATCTGCAGGCCATGTTTGTGGGAATATTCTTGGGAGAAGCTTTGGAAGAAGATGGGAACCTTCAGGCACTGCCCAGAGGACATCACCTTTCTTTCTGGAAATGCTGTTATGGAGGCCAGCTCTATCACAGAGGTGCCCATTGCCTGTCCCTGCCTGTGGTCACAGGACTACCAGGCAGCAGGACTGTGACCAAGCTGGCAGAGCACTCAGGCCTTTCACCAACACAAGGGCTCAGAAAGAGAGTGTGGAAGTGAAAGAAAACAGCTGTGAAGATCAAGTGCTGGTGCTCCCTGGCAGTGCTGTCATGCCGAGACTCTTTTCCCTTGTACCTACGAACAGAGGAACTGTCCCTGCAGCTCCAAACAAACCTTGGAGGAAGGATCTCAGGAGAAAAAGAAAATCACTGGAAAACCCTTTATTTGGATGAAATATACAGAGAGCGGGGGTCCTCATTTACACAGGCACTCAGTCAGAAAAGAAAAGCAGAGAGTGAATTAGAAAGGGGATGCCAACATGACCACAAGTAAAACACACCATCAAAAGCAGATAAAAACAATTCAAAAGACAGGCTGGGCCTGCCCTGAGTTACATGGTAACTGCTTTGCAGAAGAAGACAGGAAGTTTATTGCTTCAGAATAGCACCCAGTTACCAGTTTCCTCAGGGCATCTTTGAGGTCCTGGTTCCTTATGCTATAGATGAGGGGGTTCACTGCTGGAGGCACCACCGAGTACAGAACTGACAATACCAGGTCCAGAAATGGGGAGGAGATGGAGGGGGGCTTCAGGTAGGCAAACGTGGCAGTGCTGAGAAACAGGGAGACCACGGCCAGGTGAGGGAGGCATGTGGAAAAGGCTTTGTGCCGTCCCTGCTCAGAGGGGATCCTCAGCACAGCCCTGAAGATCTGCACATAGGACACCACAATGAAAACAAAACACCCAAATGTGAAACAGACACTAACCACAATAAGCCCAAGTTCCCTGAGGTAGGAGTGTGAGCAGGAGAGCTTGAGGATGTGGGGGATTTCACAGAAGAACTGGTCCAGGACATTGCCCTGGCAGAGGGGCAGTGAAAATGTATTGGCTGTGTGCAGCAGAGCATTAAGAAACCCAGTGCCCCAGGCAGCTGCTGCCATGTGGACACAAGCTCTGCTGCCCAGGAGGGTCCCGTAGTGCAGGGGTTTGCAGATGGCAACGTAGCGGTCATAGGCCATGATGGTGAGAAGACAATACTCTGCTGAAAGGAAAAAGAGAAACAGAAAGAGCTGGGCAGCACATCCCAGGTAGGAGATGGCTCTGGTGTCCCAGAGGGAATTGGCCATGGATTTGGGGACAGTGGTGGAGATGGAGCCCAAGTCAACGAGGGAGAGGTTGAGGAGGAAGAAGTACATGGGGGTGTGGAGGTGGTGGTCACAGGCTATGGTGGTGATGATGAGGCCGTTGCCCAGGAGGGCAGCCAGGTAGATGCCCAGGAAGAGCCAGAAGTGCAGGAGCTGCAGCTCCCGCCTGTCTGCAAATGCCAGGAGGAGGAACTGGGTGATGGAGCTGCTGTTGGTCATTTGCTCTATTGTCACACGAAGACACTGTTCAAAACGGGAAGGAGAGAGAAAACTTAGGACAGACTCCTCTGAGCAAAGCCACTGCCTTGTTCACAGAGATCCCCCCCAGGTGAAATGCATTTATTTTCTGTGGTTGGTGCTGGCTGAGTGTGCTGTGAGGAGCTGAGGAGTCAGCTTTGCTCTGCTGCAGTGGGTACATGGAGCTGCTTTGTGACAGCTCCACCGTTCACAAGGGATGTCAGATGGAACCCACATGTAATGGAAAAGTTCAGTATCTGCACTCATGACTCAGAAGAGTGTGGGCTGCAGAAGAGAGGCTCAGCATGTGGTTTAAAAAATTTTTTTTGTGATTCTTATTTTTCACCATCAAATGCAGTGAATGTTCTTTCAAGGAGGAAAAATATTTCTTTTTTTTATATGAAATTTTAAGTCTTGAGACAGGACCTGCAACAGTGCTCAGAGCTCTGTGGCTTAGTGCAGAGTCAGGAGAGCTGCAGTGTCCATCAGTTTGTTACCCAACTGCCCTGCACTTTCACTTGTGCTGCCTTGGAGGTGACTTCACACACAAATTACTCTTTAAACAAAACCAACTGGCCTCATATGAGGGAGCACTGTCTCAAAGGGCAGAGCTGCAAACTCTTTTCTGTCCCAGCCCAGAGGTGCAGTTGTGATGACGACAGCAGTAGAAGAGCCCTCCCAGAGAGAAACAAAGGACTCTGAGAGGAGAGTGTCCTCCCCAAGGAAAGGCTCAGCTCTCCCTGGCATCCTACAGCAGAGCTCTGCCTTTCTGGGGCAGCTCCCAAGGCCAGCAAGACAGGCAAAGCAGACAGTCAGGGCTCCTGTAGACGAGATGTTCTCCAGAGAGAGTCAGCTCCTTGCCCAGCAGACAATGCCCAGAAGGCATCTCCAGGGAAGGACCACAAGAGAGCTGCCTGAAGGCAGCCTCCCCCAGTGCTTCTTGGCAGTTTCCCCCCACCCCTTGCCCATGGCTCTGCTGCCTGCAGCTGTTTCTCTGTGCCCAGGTCTCCTCCCTGCCAGTGCTCCCAGAGCCCATCCCATCCACTGTGTGCTCAGCTCTGCCCTGCAGACAAACTCCCAGCCCCAGAGCAATGCTCAGGGGCAGCTTTGTCTGGGCAGGCTCTGATGTCACCATCAGATCAACCCTGATGAGCCTGGAAAAGCCACAGTGATGCTGTCTGTAAGTGAAGGTGTGTTGGTTTCTGATACTCCAGGGTTTATTCACCTTTCAGAGAAACAGATTTGGAGTCTCACTGCCTCCTCTGACAGGTGAATGTTTCTGTCCCATTGCCCACCCAGATAACACAGAGAAGATGTTTCATAGAAGAGGATCCTTCCCTTTCAGGGAGCCCCTGCCTTGCTGTGCTTCTTGAAAAATCTCCTGGCAATGTGCTGTACTGATCTGCAGCTGTGAGCAGCCCTGACCCACACAGCACCCTCTCAACAGCAGGACCTTGCCCTGCCAGGGCTGGCTCCTTCCAACCACAGCTTCTCCCTGCAGCACTGGGAGGAGCTCCCCGGGCAGGCTGAGAGCTGACCCTGGCAGGCAGCAGAGTCCCTGCCCCGGCACACAGCCCCTGGAGTGCAGGGACCCTGCTGGGAATGACAGCCCTGGGCACCCCTGGCTGCACACCCGCTTTCATACCATTCCCAATGGCCTACAAGAGCCCCCCACCCTCACACAGCCCCTAACTGTGGGCTGTGCCAGCTTGAGGAGATGCCTCCAGGAACTCCAGCTGCATTGCCCTGCACCCAGAGACTTACCGTGCCAAGGGCTGCAGAGATTTCTCCTGCAGTGAGCTCGCAGTCATCCTCTCAGTCCTGACCACCTTCCAGCTCTCTCTCTGCCTTGCTCATCTCCCTCACACACCCTGGCAGTGCCCTTCTCCCTGCTGTGCTTTGCAGAGGAGCTGCCCCTGGGCAGAGCTGCAGAGAGACAGCTTGTCATGAGCTCCCTCCAGCCCAGGAGCTCAGCCCAGCTCAGCAGCAGAAGCCCAGAACAAGATATTTTAATAACTGCCTCACGTGGGTTTGACGCTGAGTTCATGAGATATTGAGAGGAAGTTGAAGAAACCTCTCCAGAAGGAATTGTCAGTACAACCTCCAAAGTTTCTTGCAGTGCTAATGGGTCCCACTGAGGGACGCTACTGGGAACGCATCTCCAGGGCCCAGTTAGAGCAAAAAAACAGGAGGCAGTGATGACAGGTCAGGAAAAGCAAGGTAAAGGTGGCTCTGATGCTGAGGAAACCTGGATGTGTTTCATTAAGGCAAAGGGCCAAGCCCTGAGCCCATTAACCAAAGACCTAAGCCCTGAGCCCCAGCCCCTGGGAAGGGAGATCCTGTCCCTCACTCATTCCTCAGGGCTGTTCCTGGGGCAGTGTGATGTGGAGATGGTCAATGACAAGGGCAGCACTATGGGATGACACTTCCAAGCTCCTAGGTATGATCAAAGAAGCAAGGTTAGGGTTAGGGTAAGGTTTAGGTTTAAAGTTAGGGTCAAGATTCAGTTAATGTTAGTTGTAAGGTTTGAGTTATTGTTTGGTTGAAGGTTTAGGTCAGGTTTAGGGCTAGGGTTTGGTTTTGTTTTAGGTTTAATGTAAGGGTGTAAAACAGGTTTGTGTTCTCCTTCCTGTTACAGTTATGGTTAAGGGTAGGTTTAGGGTGCTATAAGGTTATAATTATGCTTAGGCTAAATGTAGGGTAAGGTTTAGGGTTTGAATTAGTTCTAGGACCAATTTTGGAGTCATGGTTATGGTTACAGTTAGGGTTTGGGTTGTTATTAGGGTTAGGTTCCGGGTTAGGATTAGGGTCAGGGCTATGCTTAAGGTGAGGGGTTAGGGTTTGGGTTAGAGTTACGGTTAGGGTTAGGAGTTAGAATGATGGTTAAAGTTATAGTTAGTATGATAGTTATGGATTCAGTTTAGGGTCAGGTGTAAAGATTTGGATATGGGTTAGAGTTATCATTATGGTTAAAGTTTAGGATTAGGGTTAAATTAAGGGTTAGTTTTAGGACTAAGGGTTAGGGTTAGGATTTAGGGTTAGAATGTAAGTTTAAGGGACAGGTTTGTTTTAGGTTTAAGGTGAGCTTTATAGTGCCTTTAGGGTTAGGGTACGGGTTAGTGTTAGTGTTCCGGTTAGGTTTTGAATGCCATTATGGTTGTGTTTAGATTTGTTGTGAAAGATAGTTAAGATTTAGGGTTAGGGTTAGGGTTAGGGTTGTTAGGGTTAGGGTTAGGGTTAGGGTTAGGGTTAGGGTTAGGGTTAGGGTTAGGGTTAGGGTTAGGGTTAGGGTTAGGGTTAAGTTGAGGGGTAGAGTTCGGGTTAGTGTTAGAGTTTAATTGAGGCTTAAGGTTAGGGCTAGGGTACGGGTTCGGGTTAAGGTTGTTTTTTTGATGCCATTAGATTTAGAGTTAAGGTTAGGCTTTAGGTTAATATTAGGATAATAGTTAAGCTTATGGTTAGAAGTACTTTTAGTGATAAGACTCATTGTTACAGTTAGTTTTATGTTTACGACAATAGTTAGGGGTTAAATTTAGGGTTAGTGTTAGGATTGGGGCTAAATTTAGGTTAGGCTTAGGGTTAGGGTTCAGGTCATGGTTACGGTTAGAAGTAGGAGTAGGGTTAGGTTTATTGTAAATGTTAGGGATAGGGTCAGGCTTAGGTTTAGTTTTAGGTTTAGGGTACAATCAGGTCCATTATGATTAGGGCTTGTGTTAAGTTGTGGGGTAGGTTGGGGTTGGGGACAGGGATAGGGTTAGGTTTACAGTTGGGTTCATATTTAGGATTAGGGTGAGTGTTCCATTAGGGTTAGTCTTAGTTTATATTTAGGGTTAGTGTTAGAGTGAGGTTTAAAGGTTTGGGTTAGGATTAGAGTTTGGATTAGGGTTAAAGTTTAGGTTTAGTGTAAGGTACTGTTTGTTTGATGGTTAAGGTTTTTCCTGAGAGTTTAGGGTAAAAGTTGAAGTTTGGGGTGAGGGTTTGTTTTAGGGGGAGGTTTATTGTGTTTTTACTATTAGGGTTATGGTTTCATTTACTGTTAGGATTAGGTTTATGGTTAGGATTAAGGTAAGATTTAGGGGTAGAGTTATGGTTAGGGTTGAGGTTAGGGATTTGGTTTATGATTAGGGCTAAGAGTTGGGCTAGGTTTAGTGTAAGTTTTAGGGGCAGGGTTGGGCTTACTTTTAGGTTTGAGATTACGGTGTGTTGCTGCTTCACAGAAGTTCGAAAGTGGCTGCTGTGACCGGGGTGTAACCAGGTTTGTGTTAGGGTTTAGGCTTCTGTTCATTAGGACTGAGGTTTAGGTTAGCGTTAACTTTAGGGTTATGGTGCTGATAGGGTTAGTGGTTATGGTTTGGGATTGTTTTAGTTTACAGTTAGGGTTAGTGTTATGGTTAAGATGAGGGATAGGTTAAATTTAGGGTTAGGATAAAGGTTAAAGTTAGGGTTATGTTTAGGGTTAGGGTGCCATTAGGGTTTGGGTTAGGGTTTGGGTGCCATTAGGGTTTGGGTGCCATTAGGGTTTGGGTTAGGGTTAGGGTTAGGGTTAGGGTTAGGGTTAGGGTTAGGATATATTGATGTTGAGATGCTTGTGTTGACTTATGTTCCTGAGTTGTTGATCTGGCAGACCTGTCTCCAGACCTCTGCTGCTGTTCTCATTGCTGGAGTGACTGGGGGTGTCCTATGGTCACCACGGCGTCCTGAGTTGTGCAGCTTTTCCTGTCACTGCTTACTTCATACCTGACAGTGACACAGAGCACTTGGGATTTACTATCGTGGTCATAGAATCTTCCTTGTAAAATTTGCAAATATTATTTAGCAATACAAACTTCTATAAATATTTTTTTATTTAGCAACCATCGTAACCTTAAGGCTGCCAAGGGAAGGTGAGGGCCAGCAATATTCTTCTGTCCTGGCATCTCCCTTGTTGCAGCAATTGCTGGAGAGTTTCCATTCCCAGCTAGGCTCTGGTGAGAAGGAGAGAGGGAGGGGACTGGAACTTGTCTAAGTACGCGCAGTCAGGATGCCATTGGCCTTCTTCACCACCTCGCTACACTGCTGTTAAGCTGGCTGTTAAGCCCAGTTCCCTCAGCCACTCCTCATAACACACGTGCTCTAGACCCTTCACTAGCTCTAGTTGCTCTTCTTTGGACACGCTCCAGTGCCTCAATGATTTTCTAGAGGGTCCCAAAGGTTTACACAGAACTGAGGTCCAGCCTCAAGAGTCCCAAGTATGGGGGAGGATCCCTGCCCTGGTCTGCTGGCCACATTATTCCTAATACAGTCAGGATGCCGTTGGCCTTCTTCACCACCTCGCTACACTGCTGGCTCATGTTCAGCTGGCTGTCAACCACCACCCTCAGGTCCTTTTCACAGAATCACACCACTTGTGACAGGCCACCAACTGGATTTAACTGCATTCACCACAGCTCTTGGGGCCTGGTGTGGAGTAATTACTGGAGGTAACTAAAAATCAGAAATTGGCTGTGTCCACACACTAAGGGAAATGTTCAGTGTCAAAGAAGATCCCAGGGGAAAAGCGTAGCTGCTGTGCCAGGAATTCCTCCAACATCACCTTCCTTCTGACTGTTTATCTGTACAGGAGATGGGAAAGAGTGGCAGCTCCTTCTCCAACTCCTGTACCAGTTACAGTTTGGACTCCACAAGGCTTGATGTGTGGTCTGTTTGTGATTCTGGATCAACAGCTGGTGCCCCTTTGGACAACTGCCTCCCTTTGTGGACCTTGACAAAACCAGAACTCCATACCACTGAGCCCCCCCTTTCACCCCTCAGAGAGCACATCTCTAAGTTTTGATAACAATCCATACGAGTCTGTATTCATCCTGTTGCTCTATTAAAGGTGCTTTCATTTGCTTACAGACTTGCTGCACCATTTCTCACTGGGCTGCCACCTGATCAGGTTGGGAGAGTCCATAGATGGTGACTGGCCAACTGGTGCGGGACACTGTGGAGTGATTCCGGCACTGACGCTCCCGGATTGATGGTGTCTCATCAAATGTGTCTGTCCACAGCCAGCCACACAGACCCCGTGCCCCACGGGACACCACTGAAGGCTGCAGGTTCAGCCGTGTGAGGCCATGAATTGTGAGTGCAGGAGTGCAATACACTGTTCGGTGCATGCGCAGTTGTTGGACCAATAGTGCTCACTTGGGCATCACTCAGGATCTAAGCCCAGCTGCCCCCAGCTCCTCCAGTGATCTGAGGGTGAGTTGGAACACAAGGGGGTTGATTTCCTGCCAAATTGCCCTACAACCCCTTTCACACCACAGCCCCTCAACATCTTTGTGGCCCTCTGCTGGACTCTCTCCAGAAGATCACTGTCTTTCCTTAACTGGGAAGCCCAGGACTGGACACAGGACTCCAGATGTGGCCTCACCGGGGCAGAGCAGAGGTGGAGGAGAACCTCCCTTGACCTGCTGGCCACGCTCTTTTCAATGCACCCCAGGATACTGTTGGCCTTCCTGGCCAAAAGGGCACACTGCTGGCTCATGACCAACCTGCTGTCCACCAGGAAACACCAGGTCCTTTTAGTTCTGGATACCCAGATCTGAATCCAAGAATGTGTTTTAATACAATCTTCAGCTTGTTAAGTTCTTTGTGTTTATTTCCTCTCAGCTGAGCTTCATTTTGTTTTCAATTTCATTATGATTTTAAAAGTAATATTTTGAAAGAAACAATAATTTCCATCACTGAAAAGGTGGGATGTAGCTACAGGGACACAGATGCCTGGTGCCAGTGCAGGTGTCCTGGGCTGCTTAGAGGAGAAAACTGGAGGCAGAGATGGCAGGGAGGCAAAGGTGATGTAAAGGTGGCTCTGATACTGAGTGTTCCTTAATGTGTTGCATGAAGACAAAGGGCCAAGGCCTGACCCCCAGACCCTGGGAAGCTTGGATGGCTGCACTGTTCACTGGGTGAGAAACTGGCTGGTGGCCAGGCCCAAAGAGTTGTGGTGAAAAGTTAAATCCAGTTGGTGGCTGGTCACATGTGGTGTTCCCCAGGGCTAAGTACTGGGGACAGCTCTGTTTAATATCATTATCAATTATCTTGATAAGCAGATCAAAGTAGGTTTGCAGATGACACGAAGTTGGATGGGTGTGTTGATCTGCTTGAGATCAACACAATCTTTCCAGATTTTGTTTTTGGTTTCAGGATTGTCACTCCTCCAGGAACATTATCTGAGAATATATTTGACTTCATGGTGGGTTGACCCTGGCTAGATGCTGGGTGCCCACGAAAGCCCACTCTATCACCCCCTCCTCAGCAAGATGGGGAGGGGAGAAAATAAGATGGAACACAAAAAAAACCAAACTCGTGGTGTGTTATCAACACCCCTCGAGCCACCAAATACAAAACAGAGCACTCTGAGGGCTGCCACGGGGAAAATCAACTCCACCCCAGCCAGACCCAATACAGGGCTCCAGAACTGGATGCAGTACTCCAGCTGGGGCCTTACAAGAGCAGAGTACAGAGGGAGAATCCCCTCCCTCGACCTGCTGGCCACGCTGCTCTTGATGCAGCCCAGGATAGGGTTGGCCTTCTGGGCTGCAAGCGCACATTGCCGGCTCATGTTGAACTTCTCGTCCACCACCACTCCCAAGTCCTTCTCTTCAGAGCTGGCCTCAAGCCACTCATGGCCCAGCCTGTACTTGTGCTTGGGGTTGCCCCAACCCAGATGCAGGACTTTGCATTTGGCCTTGTTGAACTTCATGAGGTTGGCACAGGCTGCACCTCTCAAGCCTGTTAAGATCCCTCTGGATGGCATCCTGTCCCTCAGCGTGTCACCCACACCACTCAGCTTGGTGTCATCAGCAAACTTGCTGAAGGTGCACTCAATCCCTCTGTCCATGTCACTGACAAAGATGTGGAAGATCACTGGACCCAATACCGACCCTTGAGGGACACCACTCGTTACCGGTTTCCACTCAGACTTTGAGCTGTTTTCCACAACTCTTTGAGAGCAACCATCCAGCCAGTTCCTTATCCACCAAGTGGTCCATCCATCAAACCCCCATGTTGCCAGTTTGGAGATAAGAATGCCATGTGGGACAGTGTCAAACGCCTTGCACAAGTCCAGGTAGATGACATCAGTTGCTTTGGCCTTGTCCACCAATGTTGTGACCCCATCATAAAAGGCCACCAGATTGGTCAGGCACAATTTGCCCTTGGTGAAGCCATGTTGGTTGTCACCAATCACCTTCTCATTCTCCATGTGCCTTAGCATAGTTTCTAGGAGTATCTGCTCCATGACCTTGCCTGGCACTGGGGTGAGACTGACCGGCCTGGAGTTCCCTCGGTCTTCTTTGTTTCCCTTTTTAAAAATGGGAGTTATGTTCCCCCTTTTCCAGTCTGTGGGAACTTCACCAGACTGCCAGGACTTCTCAAATATGATGGACAGTGGCTTTGCAACTTCATCTGCCAGTTCCCTCAGGACCCGCAGATGCATCCCATCAGGTCCCATGGACTTGTGCACCTTCAGGTTCCTTAGGTGCTCCCAAACCTGGTCTTCTCCTACTGGGCGGCTTTTCATTCTCCTGGACCATTCCTAGGATTTTCAGGACTTGGGCAGTGTGGCATGAGTCCTTGCTGGGGAAGACTGAGGCAAAAAAGTCATTGAGCACCTCAGCCTTCTCGATGTCCCCAGTGACCAGCTCTCCTGTCACCTTCCAGAGAGGGCCCACATTTTCCCTGGCTTTCCTTTTCTCCCCTACACACCTATAAAAGCTTTTTTTGTTGCCCTTGACATCTCTGGCTAAATTTAATTCTGTCAGGGCCTTGGCTTTCCTCACCTGATCCCTGGCTTCTCAGGCCAGGTTACCTGTCCTTCCTTCCACCCTCTGTAGGCTTCTTTTTTGATCCTAATTTTGTTCAGGATCTTCCTGTCCATCCATGCAGGCCTCCTGCTGGTTTTGCCTGCCTTCCTCTTTGTAGGGATGCATCGTTCCTGGGCTTGGAGAAAGAGACCTTTGAGTATGTTTCAACTGTCCTGCACCCCTCTTCCTTCCAGGAATTCATCCCATGGAACGTGACCAAGCAGATCCCTGAAGAGGTCACAGTCTGCTCTCCTGAAATCCAGGGTAGTGAGCTTGCTGTGCACCTTCTTCACTGCCCTGAGGATCTCAAATTCCAACATTTTATGGTCACTGCAGCCAAGATTGCCCAAGAGTTTCACGTTCCCCACCAGCCCCTCCTTGTTGGTGAGAACGAGGTCCAGCACGGCACCTCTCCTCGTCGGTTCCTTGACCACCTGGAGAAGGAAATTGTCCTCCACACGTTCCAGGAACCGCTTGGATTGTTTGTGGCCTGCTGTGCTGTCCCTCCAACAGATGTCAGGGTGGTTGAAGTCCCCCATGAGGACAAGGGCTTGTCAATGTGAGGCTGCTCCTACCTGACTATAGAGGGCCTCATCTGCTTGGTCTCCCTGGTCTGGTGGCCTGTAGCAGACCCCCACTGTAACATCCCCTTTTCCTGCCTTCCCTTTAATCCTTACCCAAAGACTCTCTGTTAGCTCCTCATGTGTCTCCAAGTGGAGCTCCATACACTCCAGCTGGTTGTTGACATAGAGGGCAACACACCCTCCTTGTCTCCCCTGCCTGTCCTTCCTGAATAGCCTGTATCCTTCCATTCCAACGCTCCAGTCATGGGAGCCATCCCACCACTCTCCGTGATGCCAATCAGGTCGTATCCCTGGAGGCATGCACACATTTCCAATTCTTCTTGTTTATTGCCCATGCTACATGCATTAGCATAGAGGCCTTTAAGCTGGGCCTCCAGTGAAATTGACTTTGACTTGCTGGCTGGAGCAGCTGGAATCCCAGTGCGGTGCTCTTCAGGCATGGACCTCCCAGAGTCACTACCAGCAGTCCCAGTTATATCCCCTTCCCCCTTCCAATCTAGTTTAAAGCTCTGTCAATGAGCCCCGCTAATTCTCGCCCTAGGATCCTTCTCCCCTTCTGAGACAGGTGTGGCACATCTTTTGCCAATAGCCCTGGTGCCATGTAAACCTCCCCAAGGTCAAAGAAACCAAAATTCTGCCTGTAGCACCAGCCTCTGAGCCATGTGTTGATCAGGTGAATCTTCTTGTCCCTCTCAGTGAACCTCCCTGCCACTGAGGGGATTGAGGAAATAACTACCTGTGCTCCCGATCCTGCAACCACTCTCCCTAGTGACCTGGAGCCCTTCCTAATCGCTTTGGGACTTTTCTCTGAAATTTTGTCACTACCAGCTTGGATGATCAAAAGTGGGGAGTGGTCTGAGGGCCGCACCAGGCCAGGGAGGTTCTTACCTCAAGGGAGGGCAAGTTGGGGAAGCAGGATGGATGTCTCCAGCCTACAAGGAAACAGATGCAGGATTAGGACAACCTGTGGTGGAGATGGTAGAGGGTTGTGGCAAAGCGGAGAGCCCCAGAGGAAGCTAAGCTCTTTGTCCCCTTGGCAATGGCTCTTCTCTCTGCCACTGATGCCTGTCAGAAGACACCTTATCCTTACAGCACTAGGGCCTCATTGTCTCCCTGTCCCCACCCAGGAGATGGAGAGGTCTCAAACCGTTGGTTCTGTACTTGGCACGGCACATGCCCACAGCAGTGTCCCAGGAAGAGCCCTGAGCAACACATGATGGACAGGATCTCTCTTCCCAGGGGCTGCAGGTCAGGGCTTGGCCCTTGGGCTTGATAAAACACATCAACATTTATTCAGCATCAGAGCCACCTTTGCCTACCTGTCATCATTGCCTCCAGGTGCTGCTCTAAGCAGCACCTGGAGAGGTTTGTCAGTAATGTCCCTCAGTGGGACCCATTAACGCTCCCTGAAACTTTGGAGTTTGCATTTGACTTTGCTTGAGAAGTTTCCTCAACTTTCTCTCAGTGTTTGAGGTTCATGGACTCAACATCAAACTCTCCAGAGAGGTGCTTAAAATCCCTTGGGCTGGTCCTGTGCTGCTGAGCTGGGCTGGGCTCCTGGGAGAGAGGAAGCTCATGGCAAGTGGGCAGAGCTGCAGAGAGACAGCTCTGCCCAGGAGCAGCTCCTCTGCAAAGCACAGCAGGGCTGAGGGCACTGCCTGCAGGCACTGAGGGGAGAGGAGCAAGGCAGAGAGAGGTTGAAGGCAGTGTGGGGTGGGAGGATGCTGAGAGCTCAGTGGGGGAGAAATCTCAGCACTTGACACAGTAAGTCTCCGGGAATGGGGCTGTGGTTCCTGGGGGGATCTCGTAAAGCTGGCAAAGCCCACACTTTTCCAAGTCCTGGGTGCAGATACTGAACTTTCCCATGACAGATGGATCACATCTAACACCCCTTGTGAGCATCAGATCTGTCACCAACCAGCCACCATGTGCTCACTGCAGCACAGCAAAGCTGACTCCTCAGCAGCACATGGACAGAGGTCCTACTCTTCACAGCATGCTCAGCCAGCACAAACCAGCGAAAGGAAATGCATTTTCATTTGGGGTGGGAGGCATTTTTGAGAAAAATGGAGTGGCTTTGCTAAGAGATGTCTGTCATAATTTTTCCCTGTCCTTTCCTTTTTTGAACAGCGCTTCCATGCCAAGAAACAGCAGATGTCCAATAGCAGCTCCATTCACGGGTTCCTGCTCTTGGCCTTTGCACATACATGGGAACTGCAGGTCTTGACCTTCTGTCTCTTCCTGGGCATCTACGTGGCTGCCCTCCTGGGCAACGGCCTCATCATCACCACCATAGCCTGTGACCACCACCTCCACACCCCCATGTACTTCTTCCTCCTCAACCTCTCCCTTCTCGACCTGGGTGCCATCTCCACCACTGTCCCCAAGGCCATGGTCAATTCCCTCTGGCACACCAGGGCCATTTCCTACCCAGGTTGTGCTGCACAAGTCTTTCTGGTTTCCTCCTTGCTTGGAACAGAGTTTGCACTTCTCACCGTCATGGCCTATGACCGCTACGTTGCCATCTGCAAACCCCTGCACTATGAGACCCTCCTGGGCAGCAGAGCTTGTGTCCACATGGCAGCAGCTGCCTGGGGCACTGGGTTTCTCAATGCTGTCCTGCACACAGCCAATACATTTTCACTACCCCTCTGCCAGGGCAATGTCTTGGACCAGTTCTTCTGTGAAATCCCCCAGATCCTCAAGCTCTCCTGCTCACACTCCTACCTCAGGGAAGTTGGACTTTCCATCATTAGTGCCTGTTTATTCTTTGCTTGTTTTGTTTTCATTGTGGTGTCCTATGTGCAGATCTTCAGGGCTGTGCTGAGGATCCCCTCTGAGCAGGGACGGCACAAAGCCTTTTCCACGTGCCTCCCTCACCTGGCCGTGGTCTCCCTGTATCTCAGCACTGGCTTCTTTGCCTACCTGAAGCCCCCCTCCATCTCTTCTCCATACCTGGATCTGGTGGTGTCAGTTCTGTATTCAGTGGTGCCTCCTGCAGTGAACCCCCTCATCTACAGCATGAGGAACAAAGAAATTAGGGCATTCCTGAGGAAACTGTGTGAATACTCACTACTTCAGATTAACAAAATGCCCATTATCTCACTAAGGTTCCTATAGTATTTCAGGAATACCAGGAATAACTTTTCTTCACCTCTCTTTTTTATGTCTATTTTTCTTTTGTGTTTTTTTGTTTGTTTGTTTTGTATTTTTGGTTATTTTATGTTTTTTAGCTGTGGTAGAGATTATGCTTTGCCTCCTACCTGTGTTTTCTTGACCCAAAGACCTCATGTGCATATGGATCCATGCACCCTCCTTAAGTAAATTAAATTTTAAAAACCCATCAGAAAGTTGGTTGTCTCAGCTCCCATCTCTTCACATCTCCTCTGGAGCTGTGGGAGCAGCTGAGCAGGCAGGAGGGGCTCAGGAGGCAAATGCCCAGATGCCCCATTGAGGAGCATCCCCAGTTGTCCTTGGGGCTGCCCCTCACTGCTGCAGTGGGCACTCCCTCTCTGCTGCCTGCCAGTGGGGTCTCCTCCCTGTAGCCACGGGCAGCAGCAGGACACAGTCTCTGCAGTGATGGTGTCTTCTTGCTTCCACACTGTCCTGCTGTGTCCTTGTCATTTGTGGAAGACCTAAGGTGACCTGTAACTTGGGATGATCCTGTTGTCTCTACAGTGACATCCCTGTGGCAGCAGGCTGAGCAGGCCAGTGAACCAACATGTCAGATCTGGTCACTCTAATAGCACCATCGAAGGGACTCCTCAGGGCAGGGACAGGACAGGATGGACAACTATTCCAAAGCTGGTGTCAGGAGATGCTCCCTAAAAAGGTCTCTGCCTCTCCTGAGTTTCCTCACAGATGTAGGGAGACAAACTCAGAGTTCCAGTGGGATACGTTAGGAACCAAGAGCTGGACAAAGACCTCCCTTCTTGGGAGGTCTTCTTGGGACACTTATCCACACAGACAGCAACTGGTGTTTGACTGGTGTTTGGCATATCTGCCTTGCACTGTCCCACCTGTGGTGATGCTGATGGCAGATGCCATCCTGGAGAGGAATAGGAAGCTGCCAGGTGAGCACAAGGGATCTCCAGGGACCCTGTGTGAGTCGAAGTGGGCAGTGAGTGGCACCTCATAAAATGAGTCAACATCCAAGATAGTTTCCCAGAGAAAAAGGAGAAATAGGAGAGCCTCGGGGCTAAAGAGGGCTCTGCAATGCCAGGAGAGGCTGTGAGGAGCCAGCAGGCAAAAGGACACAAGTCTGGAGAGTGGTTCAGGACACCCTGTGGGAAACCTCATGGACTGGTCCTAGCGCAGCCCTCCCTTGCCTTTTGTGCCAGCAGACTCTCCTCGTGTTCTTGTCCAGCCCCATCCTTGGCTACTGAGCCATGAAAGGAAGATGGAAGGGGCTCAGCAGCAGTAGATTCAACTGGGTCTGCTCAGCACCCCAACCAACACTGCCAGTGTGGGGTCACCCTGTGGCCTCAGGGCATCAAAGCCCCTTCACTCTGCAGAGCAACACCACCAGCTCTGGACCTTGCAGGGATCACAGGGTGGGAACAAGAGTGGTTGGACAGGCCAGCATGGATTCATTCAGCTGTAGAAAGGGTCTCTGGGGAGCAGGGATGTCTCTGGAGAAGTGCAAGGGAGCTGGAAGGAGTCAATGAGAAAGAGAAACCTGTAATGGGGCACAGGCAGTCTGTGGTGGGCATCTCCTGGGCCCAAGGCCGGGGTCCTGGAGTTCCAGTCACATGCATTTCCTCATGTCATGGTGAATCTCCGTCCCTGGGGCTGATGGGGAGGCTGAGATCCCTCCCTACACCCCAGCCAATGCTGTGCCCTTCAGAGGGGCTGGGGCTGTGGGGTGAGTGCCCAGAGCTCTGTAGCACCCTACAGCAGGCAGTGACATGGGGCCAGCCCAGACTGGGCTGCTCTGTGGGGCAGGGGAGAGGGCAGGACAAGTGGAAAGAGTTAGAGGGGGGCTGGGCTCACCTGGAAAGTGCCCAAGAGAGGATCACAGCAATGTTAGCTTAGATGTTTGACTATGCAGGGCAAGGACACACTCAAGTGGGTGTTTGGTGCAGAGCCCAGTCTTCTGGAAGGGAGCTGAGACATGCAAATGCAGGAGACCAGAGGCTGGTCTGTGGCCTTGGTGACATGGATACTCTGAGACTGTCCTCCCAATGCCCCAGGGAGTTTATAACCCCTCTCAGCCTTTCCCATTGGGTGTTTCCAGCACTGGCCACTCACACCCATTTCTGAGTACTTTTGCTCTGTGGCCATCTCCTTCCTCCTGCTGGTCTCAGGACCTCCTGCTACCCCTCTGTGTGGAGGGAAGAGCCAGCCCTGCCCAGCCTCTCTCCTTCCCCAGACCTGGGCAGTCCCTAGAGCAGGGCTGTCTGTGAACCCTGGTGTGGGACATGGTTGGGGCTTGGCTGGAGCTGGTCACTGGGGGTCTGCAAAAGAAGGAGGGCTGGTGGGCTGGACATTGAGGTCTGACATGGGGACTCAGGTGGGGGTGTTTCCCCACCCCAAACATCCCCTGCCCTGTGTGGTGTCTGATGAGGGGGCCATGGGGACGTGTGTTGGGCAGTGGGGCTGCGCTGATGCAGGAATGGGCCACAGGTGGGAGCCACAACACAATGATCAGGAGGTGGAAGCAAGGATGGGCTGTGAAGGAGGAATGTAGAAACGTGGCCTCAGTGTATGGGCATGTGTTCAGGAAAGTCAAGGATCCCCTGGAGCTGGTGGGGGCTGCAGGCAACACCAAGAGCTGAATGAAGAGCTTCAGGCACTGTGTTTGCAGTGAAAGGCTGAACAAGGAACACGCTGCTGACTGATGGGGGGTCAGAACTGCAGACACAGGTGGGGCTGGGGCACTCAATGCCTCTTTGCCTTGGTCTGTGCTAAAAAGCTCTGCCAGGCCTCTGCTCAGTGAAAGGGCTCAAGGAGCAGGAGAGCACATCTTGAAGGAAGGTCAGGAAATCCCACAAGGACAACTGCCAGTTTCTGCCCCTGCAGGGAACTAACCCTGGCAATGGCCCAGGCTGGGGGCTGCCTGGCTGGGAGCAGCTCTGTGGGAAGGGTCTTGGTGGTCAGGGAGCTGGGCAGGAGGCAGCCATGTGCCCTGGCACCAAGGGAGTCCAGCAGTGCCCTGGACTCTGGACCAGGAGGTGGAGGGAAGGGACTCCCCTCTCTACAGGGAACTTGCTATACCCCATCTGGAACACTGTGTCCAGTTTTGGGAACCCAGTACTGGAAAGGTGCTGGGAAGCTGGAGCAGGATTAGTGAAGGGCCCTGGAGATGGTCAGGGGACTGGGTCACTTTCTCTGTGAAGAAAGACTGATGAAACTGAGATTGTTCAGCCTGGAGATGGGATGACTGAGGGGCACCTCACAGCAAGGAGAGCCTCAGCTTTTCCACCATGGAGCTAGGCAAACAGTGGAACAAGCATTGGTCCTCCATCCTTGCAGGTTTGCAAGGCCCAGATGGACCAAGCCTTGAGCAACCAGGTCTGACCATATACCTGATCCCACTTTGAGCTGAAGGGTTTTGTACAGGTCTCCCAAGGTGTACTCTGAACTGAAATGATTTCATCATCCTGGGATCTCTTGTCTGGTACCAGACAAGAGACACCATCTGATCAGCAGATGAGAAAGCAGATGTTTATAGGGCACAAATCCTCCTGTGATCTATGTGACCATCTAAATGAAGTCAGGTGAACATCTCCTCCCCTCTACTGACTGCAAGGACAGCCTGGGAGGCACAGCCTCAGAAAGCTCTACATGACCCCTGAAGCTCATTGCATCCAGCTTTAACCACCTCAAAGGCCATGGTCTGGACCCTGAAGCTCCCTTCCATCATTTTGGGGCATCACAGAAGCTGAATGCCACCTGCAACTATAAAATACATTCCTAATGTTCATGGACAGCAAGGAGATTCTCTTTCTGGTGCTTTCTCATGCCACTTGGACTCCATGTGGTTTTTGTCTCCCCTTGTTTTGGACAGCTGTTTGGGTGTCTCTCTGGTCTTGCTCATACAGGCTCCTCTTAGAGCTGAGAGGGGGTCTTGACCTTCCTTCAGTGTTGTTTGCCATCACAGCACTTTTAAATCACTTCCTTCCTTCGTTCCCCTGGCCCCTGATCAACCCCCACACGGCCTGGGTATTAGCTCACTCCTGGCCTCTTCTTTCCAGCTGAACCCCATCCAAGCTGAGGTCCCAGGTCTGGTTCTGAGCCTCCTTTGGCCCAAGGCAGCCTCCCAAAAGGATGGAATAAATCAAGCAAGGATGGCTGAGCAGCCAAAGCAAGCCTGGAGAAGATCCCTGGGGTGTCCCTGGGCCACAGGGGCAGCACATGTGACTCAAAGGAGACTTGGGCAAGGACTGACATGCTGCTTGGTGACAAGTCTGCTCCAGAAGATATAGGACTGAGCAGGGTGCCCATGAGCACGATCTGCCCTCCTGCCCACCACAGCCAGTCAAGTGTCTGTAACAGAGGTGCACCCAGAAAGGTCTCCCTTTGGGCACAGGCAGTTGATGAATGACTGGGGCTGGACTCTGTGACTCACAAACAAGGCAGAACTGGATGAGGATGTCAATGCTGAGGACAGCCATGGCTGCAGTGACCATGGCAGCGAAAAAGACAAACAGCAGAATCACAGCCTTGGACTGCAGGGCAGCAGATTACACATGGTCCAGAAACTGGTTGGCAGGATCCTGGAGAGCCAAGGTCCATGGAGCCCTCTTGGGTTGTCAGGGACAACAACATCAAAGCTCCAAACCACATCAGTCTGATGTTCTGGGAGCTGAGCAGGGTTTAGCTGGAAGCTGGTGGGGATGAACAGGGATCTTGTGCCTGAACAGTTCAAACACAAGGCAGGAAGACGGAGCAGGTTGTCCAGGAGGCAGATAGAGACAAGGCCTTGGCATTCTGGGATGGAAGCAGGAAAGTCAAAGCTCAGCTGGGACTGGAACTACTGAAGTGATGGGGATGGCAACCAGAAAGGCTTTCTGGAAGTTCACTGGCAGCAGAAGAGTCGGCTGAAGGAAAATGCGGACTCATGGCTCTGCGGGGCAAGACAAGTAGTGACAAGACCTGGAAAAGGATGAGGAACTCATTGTTTTTTCCCATTATTTTCTCCTGATAAGGCCTGCCCCAGACCTCCCTGGTCCTTGGGTCTCCCACCAACATCTGTCTTAGCAAGGCTGAAGATGAAGAGGCAGCATCAGGATCTACAGCTGCACCAGATGGTCATCTGCATCTCAGCCCCTTGGAAGGGGATGGAGCTTCTCAATTTGAGTCATTCCTTTGCTCACACCCTTCAGCTGCTGCTATCTGAGATCATACAATCACGGAATGGGTTGGGCTGGAAGGGACCTTAAAGCTCATTCAGTTCCAACCCCTCTGCCATCAGCAGGGACCACCCCCACTAGATCAGGTTGCTCAAAGCCTCATCCAACCTGGCCTTTAACTCATCCAGGGAGGGGGCATCCACAACTTCTCTAGGCAACCTGTTCCAGTGTCTCACCACTCTCACAGAGAAGAATTTCTTCCTAATATCTAATCTCAACCTCCCCTCTCTCAGTTTAGAGCCATTTCCCCTTGTTCTGTCATTAACTGCCCTTATGAAAAGTCCCTCCCCAACACAGATGTCCTGGTGTAGATGAAGTACCCATATGCTGCTTGGAAATGTGACCCAAGACCAATGGGAACCCTTCTGAAGTATTCTCTGGACACTAGAAAAAGTATCTGCAGACACCTCAGGTGAGACAACTTCTTCCTCTCCGTTGACTAGAAAGGGAAGTCTAGACAACTTCATTTGACATGAACTTCTGCTCAGAGGTGTCTGATGGTGGCGGAGACCCGCCTCCTCCCTTTCTTCACCTAAAATGGAGTCACTCTTCATTTACCCTGGAGGGAATGAAAAGGGAGTGTTCATGGTTGGTCTAGAGATGCCTTTAAGGGGACACTGTGACAGAGATGTGTTGAGAAGAGTGCAAATCTGGCCACCCAAAACCAGGCTGTTTTGCTGAAGCGGGTCACCCTGCTTCCCAGTATCAGGTGAGAGAGCCTGCCATGTTAGTGGGTGACTCTCCATGCAGAGAGTGAGGAGTGGTTTGGCCCCCACATGTCAGATATTTATAGACATTGATCAGATCCCCTCTCAGTCTTCTTTTCTTCCAGCTCTCTCAACCTGTCCTCACACAGGAGATGCTCCATGCCCCTCATCATCTTTGTGGCCTCCACTGGACTCTTTCCAGAAGATGCCTGTCCTTCTTGAACTGAGGAGCCCAGAACTGGACACAGTACTCCAGATGTGGCCTCACCAGGGCAGTGTAAAGGTGCAGGAGAACCTCCCTCAACCTGCTGGCTGCTCTCTTTTCAATGCAGCCCAGGAGACTCTTGGCCTTGTTGGCCACAAGGGCACACTGCTGGCTCATGGCCAGCCTGCTGCCCACAGATGTGGGGTGGATAGATGTGGATACCCAGATCTAAAACAAAGAATGAGTTTTGATACAATCTTCAGCTTTTTAAATTATTTGTGTTTATTTCCTCTTAGTTGAGCTTCGTTTTGTTTTTACACACCAGCCTTTGTGAGATTTCATTAATATTTTTATATTACTATTTTGAAATAAAAAATAATTTCCAGCACTGAGGTGGGATGTAGCTATGGGGACACAGATGCCTGGTGTCAGTGCAGGTGTCCTGGGCCTCTGTCTGGCCTCTCTCAGCAGCTCTGGAGGGGCTCTGGTCTCCTGCAGGAGACCTCCTGTCCTGTGTGACAACATCTTGTCACAGGGCAATACATCAGAAACACTGGGATGTCTACAGGTGACACTCAAAGTCCATGGTCAGACAGCTGAGCTCTGCCTGGAAAGGGGAGGAACTGCTTGCAATTAAAAACAAACAAACAAACAAAAAAACCCCAAACAAACAAAAACACACCACCCAAAAAACCCACATGAGGAGCTTTTCATCAGCTGAAATGATTGGAAACTTGTAGTAAAAGGATGATGGTTTTGCACTCCCTTACTGTGTTTCTATCTATCAGTTCCCATCTGTCTGTCTGAAACATTTCTGATGAGGTTGTCCCCTGTGGATGGTGAACCTCACTGGAGGCAGCTTCAACTTAGCAGAGAGTTGAGGAGTGTGGGTTCTTGTTTATTAAACTTTACCATGCTGTCCTTTGGTTTGTGTGCAATGAAGAGAAACTCTGCTGTGCCTGTGTGCAGACAGGTCTGTGGGGAAAGCAGGGGGAGTTGGTGCAGAGGAGCTGTGACCGCCAGGTGCAGACTTCAGTGGAGAAGTCTCATGTCAGGAGACATGATGCAAGTCCCAGGGGGCTGGTGAGAGCAGTGGCAGGGCTGGGGAGGTGAGGAATCAGGATGTCCACACCGTGTTCGGTCCTACCCATCCTGACATCATTAGGAGACCCCCTGCACCAATATCAGTTGGAGAAAGCTGCAACCACTTTGACTGCAAATTGCAAATGTTATAAAATAAACTTAAAAATAAAGAATACTTTACTATTAATTGCTCAGTGAAATCTTCCCCTTTATGTACACTCCCGAGACCTCTCCGATTAGCTACATAAGACTTGAAGACTGAAATAAATAATTTGAAGAGACATGGCTTCTTGCATTTTAATGAGCCTCATAGTGTATTTGGTGCTGAGAAAATGAATCTCAGACACTGAATCTGAACTGGATGATGGTGACTGGGAGAAGTGTCTGAAGACATGAAGATAGAAAATGCCACCCCCTTCTTCAAGAGGGACAAGAAAGAGGAACCAGAAAACTATAGGCCTTTCTGCCTTGCCTTGAATTTTAGGAAGGGGATGAAGCAGCCAATCCTGGGAACCCTGATGAGGCACTTGAAGGACAAGAAAATAATCAGGGGTTGTCAACCTGGCTTCACCAAGGGGAAATAATGTTCATCACCTTGAAAAACTTCTATGATGAAGTGACTGGCCCGGTAGATGAGGGAAGAGCAGTGGATATTGTCTGCCTGGACTTCAGGAAGGCTTTCAGCGCTGTCAGCCATTGGATCCTCATACAGAAGCTGTTGAAGGATGGGCTGGCTGAGAAGGCTGTGAGGTGGATGCCTCTCCGTGGAGACAAACTACTGAGAAAACATCTCCGTTCCTCGGCTGCCATCTTCTGGAGACCATTAAAAGTTACAACTTTGGTTTTCCTTGTCAGGACGTGTCTGTTCATCAGCCATTTCCATGCATCGAGTGCCACCCGCCCGAGATCAGTTGTAATTACACGTATTACTTTGTTCCTCCGACGAATCAGATGATGAAGGGGACAGCTCCTGACAATTTATCCGTCTCTGCCAGCCAAATACAAAAGTGTGAGAGAGTTTTAAATGTTCTTGGGCTGGTCTAAGCATCCACGTTCTATTGCTGGGTCTTCTGAATGCAGTTCAGGTCTTTTTTTAAGATTAGAATAATATTTAGGTGTACCATCCTGGGAGTAACCTCTGCAATAGACACTGCAGCTACTGAACCTTCTGTGAGCAACACTGCAGCTACTGAGAGCCCTGCAACAGACACTGTGGCTACTGAAAGCCCTGCAACTGGTGCTGCTGCTACATAGACTCCAGCAACAAGAACTGCAGCTACTCAAACCCAGGTGGCAGACCCCCCCAACTCACACTGTGGGCACTCAAATTCCAGTAATACTGGAGCTACTCAGACCCAGGCAACAGACACACCCCCACCCACCCCACCCCAACTCGCAGTGCAGATACTCCAATTCCAATGGCAAATACTGCATCTACTCAGGTGGTGTTGGGCCCTGCTGCTCCAATCTCTGCAATGCAGCTACTCAGACTCTGCTGACAAGCACTTGGGCTGTGCAGATCCTAGTGGAGAGTGACGAATTTGATCTAGAGCACCAACCAATACCAGTAGGAATTGCCCCTATACAGAAGAAAAAGTATAACAAGGAAACAACTCACTTTGCAATGAAGGAAGATACACCAGTGTGGAATAATTAGTGAAGGTTATTTAAAAATCAGAAAATGGCCCTGTTCACACACTAGGGAAAGCGATAATGTCAAAGGAGATTCCAGAGGAAAAATGCAACTGATATGCGAAGAATCCTCTAAGGTTGCTGAGTATCAGTACGGGGAGTGGGGTGGAGTGAAGGCTCTTTAGCCAAGCCCTGTAATCACTGCAGAAGGGACGCATGGGCACCAAGAAACTGATATATTATCTGTTTGCAACCCTGGGTCGACCATCTGGCTCCCTTGAGACAAATGCCTGCCTTGTGTGAACCTTGAATACAACACCAAAGCACACCTCTGGCTCATTGACCACAGACAGTGGTGGGAATTGATTGGGAAGTGTAGGATCTGGGCATGATGTAAATGGTGTAGAATAAGGGGTGGATAACGTCCTGGGCTTGGTTAGGATAGAGTTAATTGTTCTCAGGAAACTGGGAGGGGGGTGGCTGGGGCAGCTGGCCTGGGTGGGACAGGGCAGGTATTTCATACCACATGATGGTATTCTATACCACGTGATGGCATTCCATACCACATGACAGTATTCCATACCACATGACAGTATTCCATACAACCTGATGTCATGCTCAGTATTTATATAGGGACGTTCCAGGAGGAGGGGGCTGCTGGGTACCATAGTTCACGAGCTGGTTGGGTGGTGAGCTGTTTCATTCCCTATATCACTTATTTTTTACATTGTATGTTCTTTTGTTAGTACTGTTGTTGTTGTTTGGTGTTGTTTCTCCATTACAATTCCAGTAAACTGCTTGTGTCTCAACCCCTGAGCCCCCTTCGTTTATATTTTCTCCTCCCCATACCACTGGAGGGTGGGGGGGGGGGCAGCCACCCTTCCTGGTTAAATGACGTCACCAAGGAAGAAGGGAGGGGTGGGGGGGACGTGTTGTAAGATGAGGGTTTTATGTCTCACTACCCTGCTCTGATTCCTTGGTAATGAATTAAACAGATTTTTCCTCCCCAAGTCGAGTCTGTTTTGCCTGTGAGTGAGTGAGCCCCCCCGTCCTCATTGCAATCCATGATCCCCTTTCTTTTGTTTCTTTACCCATCTCACTGGGTGAGGGGGGAGTGAGTGCAGGACTGCATGGTCTGAGCTGTGAGTAAACCCATCAGAACAGCCCTTGGCAAAAAGTCTCAGGTGATCTTTCTTGAACTATAAACAGGATGTTTTCATCTGCAAACATGTGGAGAGTGCCCAAAGATGGGTTTAGAGGCCTTATGCACATAGAGGCTGAGGGCCCTGGGCTGAGGAAAGTACAGAAGTAGCCTGAAAGTGCTTGAAGGGAGGTTTCAGAGATGGTGGAGCTTTTCTTTGTAGTGGAAAACAGGGTGAGAAGGAAATAATGTCACAAAGTGCAGCTGGGGAGGTCCAAACTGGACACGAGGAGCAAGAAAAATCACTCCAAGGGCAGTGCTGTGGTGCAACACATCAGCCAGAAAGAGTCTGGATAAACCCAAGGTTTTGTGTGTCAAGGAAAATCCAGAGAGGATGGAGAGTAAAGGAAGGTGAAAGCATGGTGTGGCAGCCAGATGGATGACTAGAGCCTACAGAGGAAGAGGCACAGGTGATGTGAGACCACAGGATGATCTGTGGTGGAAGTGAGGGAGAGATGTGGAAAAGCTGAAATTTCTTTGGTTATGGCTGTTTCTCTGCCACTGATGCCTATGAGGAGACAACTCTTCCTTCCAGCAATGGGACCTTCTGTCTTCCTTTTTCATCCTTGGGAGCCTGCGAAGTGTCATCCCATAGTCCTGCCCTTGGCATTGCCCATCTCCACATCACACTGCCCCAGGAACAGCCCTGAGGAATGAGTGTGGGACAGGGTCTCCCTTCCCAGGGGCTGGGGCTCAGGGCCTGGGCCTTTGGTTAATGGGGTCAGGGCTTGGCCCTTTGCATTAATGAAACACATCCAGGTTTCCTCAGCATCAGAGTCACCTTTACCTTGCTTTTCCCAACATGTCATCATTGCCTTCAGTTTCCTGCTCTAACTGGACCCTGGAGATGCCTTCTCAGAACTGGCCCTCAGTGGGACACTACAAGAAACTTTGGACACTACAAAAGGGGCCATCCTTTTGTGTTCTAGCTAGACAATATTTACCTTTCTCTGGAAATTGTATGTGCCAGGGTGAATCATGAGATCTTTCTCACATTTTATTCCCTTTTGTTTCACTATACCTACTCACTAGCCATTTCGGCAGTAAGGACATAGCTACTCAGGGCCAGCTTGATAGACCTGATGGTCCTCCACATATCCAACATCTTGTGAGATTATAAACACTTGCCTTTTGCTCAGCCAATTGCATGAAAGCTTTTTCTATATGATTCCCTTCATTCCCAAAGTCTCTGAGGGGAGAGCTGATTGTTCTAAGGGTTGTGGCCTATACAATATACCAAAACAACAAAACTGACATTTTGCTCTGCAAATCCAACCTAAGTTTATAAAGGCTAAGGAAACAAGTATGACAATGCAAATGGTGAAGATCAGGCGCTGCTCTTCCCACATTCAGTTATGTTCCCACGGAGATCTTCTGCGAAAAGAAAGACACATCGACTCGCCCTACTTGGGCTTCGTCTGCACAGTTAAAATGAAGGAACAATCTAGTGGGTGTTAATTTTATGTTCTTTTCCCCAGGAATCTTTTTATTTTAACAGCTGAGATTTGAGCCCCAGTATCTACCAAAAATGTGACTGGGATTTGCTTTGGCCCTACAAAGCCTGTAATTAATAAATCACCTCAACCATTTTCAGTGAGCTGTGTAACACGTATCCAGCCTTCACCCCCCCGCTCACCATCAGAGGGGAAAGGACCTAGTTTTCTGCTGGGTTTGGGGGCTATTTTGTTCTAACAAATCAGTCAGGGAAGGTGCACTGGGAGTAGTATTTCTATGATCTACTCCTCTATTTGCTGATTTATGGAGCCATCTTGTTACCAGCTTTTCTAATTTGTCTGTTGGCAGCCCATCCATTAAGTCACATGGGATCCCCTTTTGCTGTCCTTCCACCCACAGTCTGTTACGTCTGTTCAGGATGTCTCTCCCTCCCGATAGTCTGGCGAGGGGTGGTGTTCTCTCTAAAAGTTGGTGGTATTCTCTCAAAGGGTGGTGGTGTTCTCTTATCACTCCCAGAGTGTGGGACTATTTTTATTTCGGCTGCCTCAAATCCCGGGAGTCCATTTAGGTGACTGGAGGGTTAATGGGACCATACTTGTGACCATATCTAATCAATTCTTGGGGTACTTCTCCCCAGGTCCACATTTGCCTATCTGAGGGCTGGTGTGTGGCATAAACCCTTCTAAAGCAGCTGCAACTCTGTCACCTCAGGTCATCACTTGTGTTCTCCCCTGTGACTGTATGCCAGTTGCTTTTAAGGAGTGGGAGAGTCCCCTTATAAGGGGAGTCATTCGTTCAGGATCTACTGGCGTCATCATGGGAGATTCCTGTCTAGGTTCTAACTTTGGATCACACATCATCTGCAGACCAGCTGCCTTCTGCACACTGTCCACCAATTGATCAACAGTCCCCACAACTGCGAGGGGGTCTTCCCTCTCCAGCAGGTTCAAACCCCCCACCCAGTGAGCTGAGTTAAAGACCAGGGGGCACGGTGGTTTCCAGTAGTTAAAACACTCCTGGTCCCCAACACCCTCCCGCCTCTTTTTCACTTAGCAGAATCTGGTCCCCCCCAGACAATGACACTCTCCACACACACTCATCTCTGACTCCCTTAGAGTTCGGACAAATTCCTTTTATAATTTTGTCTCATTGGTGGCAGCTTGTCCTTGGAATGGAGCTGAGGAGTGTGTTCTATTTCAACAGTGACTCTGATCAGTTTTATCCTGTTTCTTCTATAATAAGATAAATCTCTCTCTGCCTTTGTGCAGCCAGTTCTCAAGGGAAAGCAGGTGGGAGCTGGTACAAAGGAGCTGTAACTTCCAGCTGCAGACTGCAGGGGAGAAGTCTGATGTGAGGAAAAGGGATGCAAGTCCCAGGTGGCTGATGAGAGACATGGTGGGACTGGGGAGGTGAGGAGCAAGGTTGTCCACACTGTGTCAGGCCTCAAGGGACAGCTTTTCCTGCCTGTCCACATCTCCTTAGGAGAGACTCTGGATCAATATCAAGCAGAGCATTCTGCTATCATCTCTTCTCTGGACCAAAAAATAATAAACTACACCCTTTAAAATAAAAGGTCATTTTTATTAGAAGCTCTTGGAAATCTTTCTCTGTATCTGTACTAGGAAATTAATATAAACTAGAGCTTGCTTTGTTTTAATAAGCCCCATGATGCATTTGGAGCTGAGTCCTTGCAGGTACTGAGAGAAGATTGTACACACCTTCCCCTGAGTCAAAGTCAGAAGAAAAACCTGAAGTATCTTGAAGTATTAATGAGTCTCACTGAGGGCCAGTACTAACAAAGCCTCTCCAGGGACTCGTTAGAGCAGACAATTGGAGGCCATGATTGCAGGTAGGCCAAGGCCCTGTGCAGTTAACTCAGCTGCTGAGAAAACCTGGCTTGGTTTGATGAAGCAGAAAGGCCAAGCCCTGAGCCCCAGCCCCTGCCAGGCAGATCCTGTCCCTCACCCATTTTTGGAGGCTCTTCCTGGGGCAGTGGGGTGTGTGATGCTGAGTGAAGGACAATGGTAGGACAGTTCCCAGCCTTACTTGGGGTGTGCAAGGAGGGAAGGAGGCCCCAGTGCCTGAGGACAACATGTCTCCTCATAGGCCTTGACAGCAGAGACAATTGGCAGAGCCAAGAGGACAAAGACTTGGGTTCTTTTGGCAATTTCCAGCCTTGACAGCACCCTTTGCCATCTCCACCACAGGTTGTCCTACAGCATCCCACAGTTGTTTTTTTTGCTCTGCAGGCTGTAGACTCCCATCAAAGAGCTCTCCAAGGGAAAGATTCATTGAATCCCAGAGTAACACAGGTGGGAAGAGACCCCTGAACACTGTTGTCCTGGCTCTGGCTTGGATGGAGTTCACTTTCCCCACCACAGCCCATCCACTGCTGTGCTTCCCACTCCTGGCTAAAGCCATGTTGATCACACCCCAATGGTTTGGCTGTTACCCAGCAGTGCTGGCACCGCATCAAGGCTGCCTTTGTCTTGACCCAGGAGGTTTTTCTCCCTTGTCCTGCTGAGGAGGGGGAATGAGACAATGGATTGGTGGGGACATGATGGCCAATTTTAACCCACCACAGTCATCTTGTCCAACTCTCCTGCTCCAGGCAGTGTTAACTAGGTGAGATTGCTCAAGGGGTCCCTTCCACTTGACAACCTGCATGAAGGAGTTGAAAGTACATTTAGCCTCATAATACAGAAAGATACTAAAAAACGTTCCCCAGTGATGGCCAAGGGCTGTTCACCTGGGGATGCTACTAGAAAGTGGCTGCCAGGAGGACTTTGAACCAAGGATAACAGTTAACTTCATTGTTCTGCAAATTCCTACCCACCGTTTATTCCACTTTTTCAGTCCAGCTATCAACAAGCTGTCTCTAAGGAGCCTACAGGAGACCACATCAAAGGTCCTGCTAAAGGCCAGGTACAAAACATCCCCTTCTTTTCCCTCCCTCATGTGTTTTTCAGTTCCTTCTTGTCCTTCAAATGCCTGGATATGGCTGCAGCATGACTTGCCATATCACATTCCCTGGTGAGCCTGACCAGTCAGGAACTCTCTCACTCCTCCTTCCTGCCCTTTCTGAAGACTGATTTCATGTCTGCCTTTTCCAAGACAGCAAATTCCTCTCTGCTGTCTCTTCCCTTTGCAAGGTATTTGAGAGTGGTCTCACAGTGACACAGGCCAGCCTTCTCTGTATCCCTAACACCAAAAGCCTTCTCAATATCTCACACTTCCAGAGGAGTGCCTGGATACAACAAATGCTACAGGTCCACCACTCCAATGGGCTCTCTGTGCAGCTCGTGGCTTTCCTGAGTATTTTTTTCAGTCCCTCCCCATCCCCATCCTTCCTGCTGCACAGGGTGTAGAAGAAAGCCTTGAGCAGGGGTGAGGATGGTGATGAAAAAGGACTTTGTTGAACTGTCTTAGGAGGGCTGTTCTGGGAATCACAGTGACAAGGATGGGGGTACTGTAGTGGTCTAAAAAGCGGTGGGGAATGGAGATAAATCCAGCTAGAGGACTGTTACAAGTGGCATTCCCTAGGGATCAGTGTTGGGGCCAGTCCTGTTTAACATCTTTGTCAGTGATCTGGATGAGGGGACTGAGCACACCCTCAGTTAATTTGCAGATGACACTAAGCTGGTTGGGAGTGTTGATCTATGCAAGCGTAGGAAGGCTCTGCAGAGGGACCTGGAGAGGTTGGATCAATTGACTGCAGCCAACTCCATGAGGTCCAACAAGGCCAAGTGCCAGGTCCTGCACTAGGGTCACAACAACCCCATGCAAAGCTACAGGTTTAGGGAGGAGTGGCTGGAAAACTGCCCGGCAGAAGATGACCTGGGGGTGTTGGTTGAGAATCAGCTGAATACGAGACAGCATTGTGCACAGCATCCTGGCCTGTATCAGAAACAGCATGGCCAGCAGGACACGGGAAGCCACCCCTGTACTCAGCATTGGTGAGGCCACACCTTGAATACTGTGTCCAGTTTTGGGCCCCTCACTCCAAGAAGGACATTGAGGCACTGGAGCGTGTCCAGAGAAGGGCAACAAAGTTGGGGAAGGGTCTGGAGAACAAGCCTTATGAGGAGAGGCAGAGGGAACTGGGACAGTCTAGAGAAGGGGACACTGAGGGGAGACCATATCACTGTCCACAACTACCTGAAAGGAGGGTGTAGCGAGGCAGGTGTGTGTTGTTTCTCCCAGGTAACCAGTGATAGAATAAGAGGCAATGGCCTGAAGTTGCTCCACTGAAAGGGTTCTCAGGCAATGGAACTGGATACCTAGGGAGGTGGTTGAGTCACCATCCCTGGAGGTGTTTAAAAGATGGGTAGATGGGGTGCTAGAAGATCTGGTTTAGTAGTGGACAGGTACGGTTGGACTCAATGATCTCAAATGTCTTTTCTAACCAAGCCATTCTATGATTCTCTGTGACGTTTTAGATCGAGTGCTCACGTGCCAATGTTTGGTTTCTTGTTGTTTGCCAAGGCAAAGCCCCTTGCAGGATCCCTGTCCCACAGAAAGCCTGAGACTGCCGTCTTCTCAGTCACCTGCTGTAGCCTTCACACTGTCAGGGCATTGATCCTGTTCTGTCAAAGGGGTTAGGGTTGTGGTTAGGAGTTAAGGTTAGTGTAAGGGGTTAGGATTAGGGTTGGGGTTAAGGATAGGATTAGAGTTAGGATTAGGGGTTAGAGTTACAGTTAGGATTAGAGTAAGATTGAGGATTACAGTTAGGAGTTAAATTTAGGGTAAGGGTTAATAGTTTGGGTTAGGTTTAGGTTTAGCATTGTGGTTGAAGTTTAGGTTTAGTGTTGGAGTTAGGGTTAGTTTTAGGGTAAAGGGTTATGTTTAGGATTTAGCATTAGAATGGAAGATTAGGAGATAGGTTAGGTTTAGGGTTAGGTTTATGTTGCCTTTAGGGTTAGGTTTATGGTTAGGAGTTTCAATTAGCATTGTTAAGGGTTAGGGTTAAGGTGAGGATTAGGGTTGGGGTTAGGGGTAGGTATTAGGTGTGTTGTCATTGAGGTGCTTGTGCTGTCAGAAATTGCTGAGTGGCTGATCTGGCCAGTGAACAACCAGGGTGAGGTTGTGTGTTGCGGCTGTTCAGGTTAAGGTGAGGGTTTGGGTAAGGCTGAGTTCTAGATTTAGGTTTAGTTCTGTGTTAGGTGTAAGATTATAGTGCCACTGCCATTAAGGTCTGGGGTTGGGGTTATTTTAAATTGAGGATTAGGGTGGAGTTAGGCTTCGGGTTAGATTTGAGGTTAGGGTTAGCATTTGGGTTAAATTTAGGGTTAAATTGAGGTTTAGGTTTATACTTAGCATTAGGGTTAAGTTCAGGGTTAGGGACAGGGTTCTGGTTAAGGTTAAGGTAACCTTTTGGATGCCATTATGGTTATGGTTTAATTTAATGTTAAATTTAGGGTAAGATTTAGTTTTAGGATTATTGTTATGTTTAGGGTTAAGTTGAGGGGTAGGGTTCGCGTTAATTTGAGAGTTAATGTTAGTTTAGCATCAGGGATAGGGTTATGGTTGGGGTTATGTTTAGGTTTCGGATGCCATGAGGGTTAGGGTTTGGGTATGACTTAGGGCCAGGATAATTGTTAGAATTTCTGTTTAGTTAGTGTTAGGGTTCGGACTGGGGTTAGGGTTAGGGTTAGGGTTAGGGTTAGGAATGGGGTAAGTGTATTAATAGGGTTAGGGCTAGGTTTAAGGTTAGATTCCCCAAAGTTAGAACCCTCTGCTGCTGGTTCTACCACCAAAGAAGCCAGGTCTGAAAGCTCTTGCTGGTCCTTCTCTCCATGGGGTCACCACTTCATAGCCCTAACACACTTGGGCTTTGCAACTTGAGTGATGCCCTAGACCATGAATATGATCACATGCTGTGTTGACTGTGCTTCTGAAATTGTAAACATCTGCTGCTGGCTCCTGCACCAAAGCAGCCAGGTCTGAAAGCTGTTGCTGGATCTTTTCTTAGCCTGGCCACCCTTTCATAGCCACCAACACCTTGGGCCTTTGTACATTGCTGTCCGATCCATCTCAGCAGGGTTAGGGGGAGGTTGCTTTTGGATCTCACAGCAGTGACAACCATTACTTCAAGAGGTCCTATTAAACTACAGTTTATTGAAAGTGCAGTAAAAAGTGCAGCAGTGTTACAAAAGGTAAAATACTTGGCAACAAAAACAACAAAGCAAATGACTTGGTCAAGGAAACTTGCACACACCTGACACTTTGTGACAAAACTAAAACTTACAGCCACTGAGAAACACCAGCAATGTCATCACCTACAGCAAACTGAACAACAACTGTCAAAACTTGCAATCATTTGGCAACACTAAAAATTTATCACAACACTAAAAACGAGTGATCACTCGACAGTGCTGAAAACTGATATCCCTCATGTGCCAAGAATGTAGTTAATCTGGGAAAGAAAAAGGAAGTTTGAAAGAGAAAAGAGAAAAAGGAGAGAGACAGAAAAGTTTGCAGAAAACACAAGATTGAAAAAGGAA